>CH003234.1:85463-97466 GCA_000149265.1 Ciona savignyi | reverse complement strand
CATCTTATATACATGGGAATCCACATAGACATCTTATACACATGGGAATCCACATAGACATCTTATATACATGGGAATCCACATAGACATCTTATATACACGGGAATCCACATAGACATCTTATATACACGGGAATCCACATAGACATCTTATATACATGGGAATCCACATAGACATCTTGTATACACGGGAATCCACATAGACATCTTATATACACGGGAATCCACATAGACATCTTCTATACACGGGAATCCACATAGACATCTTATATACACGGGAATCCACATAGACATCTTATATACATGGGAAGCCACATAGTCATCTTATATACATGGGAATCCACATAGACATCTTATATACACGGGAATCCACATAGACATCTTATATACACGGGAATCCACATAGACATCTTATATACATGGGAATCCACATAGACATCTTATATACATGGGAATCCACATAGACATCTTATATACACGGGAATCCACATAGACATCTTATATACACGGGAATCCACATAGACATCTTATACATGGGAATCCACATAGACATCTTATATACATGGGAATCCACATAGACATCTTATATACATGGGAATCCACATAGACATCTTATATACACGGGAATCCACATAGACATCTTATACACAGAACGGAAGGCTCGTCGAAGCCGGTTCGATTACGACATCACAGACGAAGGAATTCTGGAGCGAGTAAGCGAGCGAGCGGGGCTTCAGGGGTCAGGTGAGGGTCATTGGGGTAAAGTGGGGAACCACCTAAATAGGGTTACAAGCGGGGAACCACCTGAATAGAGTTGCAAGTGGGGGAACCACCTAAATACCCCCTCCCACCCAGCCACCCCCTCGACGACGGGATGGTGTCGCCCCTCCCCGTGACCACCACCGTGATGCAGGAAAGGGTGAATGGGGGGAATCCCCGTCACCCCCGCAAGCACGCGATGAATGATTGGGACACGAGGACTTCTCTCTCAGGTGGGTTGCACATTCGGCTGTGAGCGTGTTTAGTCCGGCCGGTTGGTCTAACGCAGGGGTGGGCAACATACGGCCCGGGCCGGGTCCGGCCCGTGAAGGGATTTTGACCGGCCCCCAGACTGTATCTAACAATAACCTGTAATGTGGCCTAGGTCCGGCCCGCTGTCTGTATTCAACCACACACTAATGTGGTCCGACGCATCATTCCTAAAAGTTGCCTATCGCTCTTCTCTTACCACACTGTTACTGCGAGCTGGTGAAATAAACAATTACCTTAGTGAACAAACAATTGCATTAGCACACTTTTTAAAGAAACAAAAGGTCAAAGCAAACGGCGTTGTAAACATCACCCATTGCTGCTGGATACTTGTTTAACAACGTGACTATTAGGGTGGAATTTTCTTTAGCTGTTGTTAGTTATATTTAAATTGTAAATATAAATGGTTTTTTTAAATTATTAAGGATTATTAACCATGAAATATCCTAAGAAGCGTAAATTTAAAAGAGAGTGTCGAGCATTTAACAAAGATTGGATACCCAAATATTTTTTACAAAGATTGGCAACAAAGCAGTATGTTCACTGTAGCCTATGGTCAGAGTGTTGCGGTATTTAAAGAGCATAACATTAGGCCTAGTCGTCATTATTTGACGAAACATGGAAACTATATGGCAATAATTGAATAGATATGTGGTTAATTTAGTGAATAGTATTCATCTAATAATCCGGCCCACAAAAGACTTTATTTTCCCACATCTGGCCCGCCGACTAGAAAACTTGCCCACCCCTGGTCTAACGTGACGATTGCCCGTGTGGTAACCCCATTGGTTTCCCATTCACGGGGATAAACTTGATTATCCTATCATATGTGGTAACGAACCAATCATCGCAGTGGAAGGCTTCCAATCAACCAACGCACAGCACCGTCGGAAACCCGATCGTAGGAAGAGAGAATCCAACTTGAAGCTTGTGTATAGCCAGATATGATCGGCAGTGTTGCCAGATATGATCGGCAGTGTATAGCCAGATATGATGGCAGTGTTGCCAGATATGATTCATCCAGTGTTGCCCAATACAAAGCTGTGCTCCCCCCTGATGGCCAGATCTATCTCATTAAGCACCATGGTGTCCATGACAGTGTAATTACCTCGTGCGACTTTGAGTTTCATTCACATCATGATGTTTCCATTCCATCCACATTTGATCAAATATTGAAAATTCCCATGTGTCATTTTGCCAATATTTCGTGTTTTATATTATTTTTATGTGTAGCATGGTGAGATTGCAGTATTACGTCATGGATAACGCAATACGTACTTGTTTGCCGCATTATATATTGCTCTGAATATTAATTCGTCATAATCTCTAATTGTCATTGTAAGTCACGCGGTTGGTTGCCCGAATAGTCTGTAAGTTGGTTTCAATAGGTTTTATTAAAATTGAAACAACATGTGTCTATTATACACAACACACTGCAATAGCTCCGGTAACCCGACGATGGGCGCGAGGTGATCTGACGATTGCCCGTGTGGTAACCCCCATTGTTTTCTCATTCACGGGGATAAACATGAATATTCTATCGACATTTTCAGCTCCATAGCAACGCTCTGCGAGTTCGGATCAGTTAATCTACGTCACTGACAAAGGTTGGATCACAATAGGTGATTGTCACGTGATCGCGTTCTAGTTGTTTCTGCGTTTCATGTTACCCGGTGGGTGAATCCCCCTCCCATTCCCGCACTGCAATGATATCTTTCCTGTTTGAATCTAAACTTCGAGTAACTCGATAATATTAAGTCTGCCTGCTCACTAATCCACCACCATGTTGTTTGTTTATCGTCTTCTGGGAAATTTGGATTATAAGGAAAGTGGAACAAGTATAGAACTGATAAATATATGGATTAAAAATCCCCATGAACGCAAAATCGGAGAAATGAAATATCCAATACTGTCGCGCTTTTAGTGGTATTATCTAACGAATTTGAATAATTACGTAGATGTACACTCAAACAATAACCCGACGGTGAGTAAGAGGTAATCTGCCGATTTTCCGTTGTAAGTTTTCCCATTCACCGGGATAACCCTGAATTATGCGAGGTTCCGCTGGTATAATCGGTTTGCACGACTATTACGTGCTCACTCCACTATTTGTAAAGTTCAGGATCAGTTCTACAACTGCTGTTGCTTTCTTTCTGGTTAAACCTCGGCTGCCCGGGCCCTACATCCGCCTGCCACACAACAACACAGTTTCAAGGAAGATGTTTAATTCATCTGCCGCACGAGGTTGTTAATCTTATCCTCCCGATTCCCACAATCACCTCCTTCCACATAGTGGTTCGTCACTTTGAGGAATCCCCCGCGTGGGGACGAGAGCTTGAACGGCCACAAGAAGGCTGCAGCAGCGCGGAAGTGAGGGCCGACGGTGAAGATCTCGTGGATGAGATCCTCCACACAGATGATTCCGTGTTTGCCTGTGTATGAGGGGGGGTTAGTATGGGGATTACCCATGGGTGGGGAGGCGGGGAGATTTCAATCATGGGGATTCCCCATAATTGTGGGGGTAATTTCAATCACAACTCCACCTAGTGTTGATATTTACCGAGTGTGTTCTCGATGATGTTGTTGTCAGTGATCGGGATGCGTGACTTGTTGACCCTTCCGTGACCCCGTTTGTAGACAAGTTCACGCACAGTCTTCAAGTTGGGGTAGCTGGGGGGGGGAACGTTATTACGATCGATGTTGGGATGTTTATTTGAAGCCCCAGCGCTAATGATCAATGAAGATGTAACATACAGAAACACAATTTCCCGTTATTTATCTGAACCATTTAATGTCATTTTGTTGTATTATGTAACATGAAGAAACAAGATAAGGGTGGGTGGCAAGGACTTGTGTTTGGAACAATTCATTAGCTTGGTGGGTTAGTGCATGTTATTTTAGTGGAAGGGGTAAAGGTTGCCTAACACAAAGCTGTGCTCCCCCCTGATGGCCAGATCTATCTCATTAAGCACCATGGTGTCCATGACAGTGTAATTACCTCGTGCGACCTTGAGTTTCATTCACATCCGGGTATTCCCCTTCCATTCCATCCACATTTGATCAAATGTTGAAAATTCCCAAGTGTCATTTTGCCAATATTTCGTGTTTTATATTATTTTTATGTGTAGCATGGTGAGATTGCAGTATTACGCCATGGATAACGCATGCGTACTTGTTTGCCGCATTATATATTGCTCTGAATATTAATTCGTCATAATCTCTAATTGTCATTGAAAGTGACGTGGTTGTTTGTCCGACTAGTCTGTAAGTTGGTTTCAATAGGTTTTATTAAAATTGAAACAACATGTGAATCATACACAACACACTGCAATAGCTCTGGTAACCCGACGATGGGCGTGAGGTAATCTGACGATTGCCCGTGTGTTAACCCCCTTGGTTTTCCCATTCATGGGGATAAACATGGATATCAAATCGAGTAACGTTCTGCGAGTTCGGATTAGTTAATCTACGTCACTGACAAGTTTAGATCACAATAGGTGGTTGTCACGTGATTGCTATCTAGTTGTTCCTGCGTTTCATGTTACTAAGTGGGTGAATCCCCCTCCCATTCTCGCACTGCAATGATATCTTTCCTGTTTGAATCTAAACTGAGTAACTCGGCAATATTAAGTCTGCTCCTCTCACCCATCCACCACCATTTTGTTAATCATCGTATTCTGGCAAATTTGGATTATAAGGAAAGTGGAACAAGTATAGAAGTGATAAATACATGGATTAAAAATCCCCATGAACGCAAACCGGGAGGAATCAAATATCCAATACTGTCGCACTTTTAGTGGTATTATCTAACGAATTTGTATAATTACGTAGATGTACACTCAAACAATAACCCGACGGTGAGTAAGAGGTAATCTGCCGATTTTCCGTCGTTTAAGTTTTCCCATTCACGGGGATAACCCTGAATTACGCGAGGTTCCGCTGGTATAATCGGTTTGCACGACTATTACGTGCTCACTCCACTATTTGTAAAGTTTAGGATCAGTTCTACAACAGCTATTGCTTTCTTTCTGGATAAACCTCGGCTACCCGGGCTCTGCCTGCCACACAAACAACACAGTTTCAAGGAAGATGTTTAATTCATCTGCCGCACGAGGTTGTTTATCTTATCCTCCCGATTCCCACAATCACCTCCTTCCACATAGTGATTCGTCACTTTGAGGAATCCCCCGCGTGGGGACGAGAGTTTGAACGGCCACAAGAAGGCTGCAGCAGCGCGGAAGTGAGGGCCGACGGTGAAGATCTCGTGGATGAGATCCTCTACGCATATGATACCGTGTTTGCCTGTGTGGGGGGGGGGGGGGGGTTAGTATGGGGATTTCCCATGTTAGGGGAGGTGGGGAGATTTCAATCATGGGGATTTCCCATAATTGTGGGGGTAATTCCAATCACATCTCCACCTAGTGTTGATACTGACCGAGTGTGTTTTCGATGATGTTGTTGTCAGTGATCGGGATGCGTGACTTGTTGACCCTTCCGTGACCCCGTTTGTACACGAGTTCACGCACAGTCTTCAAGTTAGGGTAGCTGGGGGGGGGGGGAAGGTTATTACGATCAATGTTGGGGCATTTATTTGAAGCCACAGCGATAATGATCAATGAAGATGTAACAAACAGAAACAAAATTTCCCGTTATTTATCTGAACCATCTTTAATGTCATTTTGTTGTATTATGTAACATGAAGAAACAAGATAAGGGTGGGTGGCAAGGACTTGTGTTTAGAACAATTCATTAGCTTGGTGGGTTAGTGCATGTTATTTTAGTGGAAGGGGTAAAGGTTCGAAACTGGTCGCTAGCTAGTCGGTTGTGTCCTTGGACAAGGCACTTAACGGACATTGCCTGAACCCAGCGGATTAATGGGTTCTACCAAATTGAAGAAACGTGTCTATCATATACAACACACTGCAATTGCATGACCATCCTTTGCTGCATTATTTAAAATTCTTATCCATTGCACAGATACAAAGGAATTCTATTACAATGGGGCTTGTTGGGGTATAAGTAGGGATTATGCCTACTTATACAAATTTATAAGGTGTATCAGAAACTTACTTGTTAAGTTATTTAACCTAACTTACTGCTAAGATTACATAATGCATTTTTATCCTATTAGCAGAAAATAATTGTTTGTTTTCCAAATATTACTACATCTGCCTGAAGGTGTTTATGTTTCAGGTACATTTTCCAACACTTTAAAAGATAATTCCCCCCACACCAACTCACCCCCACGCGATATACGGCTCAGCGATTCGCAGCATCTGCAGCGTTGCTTTGTTCAACTTGATGAAAACTCCATTGTGGATTTGGCGGAGTCGCAGAAGTTGGAGAACTTTGCGGACTTTCGGGCTCACTTGGTTGATACTGCCATGTGGTGGTGGGTTAACAATAGCAATCTTGGCATAATTGCTCAGCTTGTCCACATTTCTTATATTGATTTATGAGGGAAATATGGGATAAGATATAAATGGATAAAATCTTAACAAGGGTCTCAGGGTTAGAAAGCCTAGTCTTGTAAGATAATTCTATGTTTTCATTGTTGATGGAAACAAAACGGAATGAGGCTAAATGTGAAGCACTATAGGTAACAATGCAGAAGCAGCAACCAAGGGAATTCCCCTTACCCTCTGATACGGATAACGAACGCAAGAGTGGGTTCATCGGGGACGTAGTAGTTGTTGTGCGTCCGAGCTTGTCGCGCCAATCGGATTCCGTCACGTTCCTTCATCCGATATTCCTTCACATACTGCTCGGCACGCTTGAAGATCAACTTGCGCTTCTCGCGGTTTTTCTGGGGGGTGAATAGAAAATGTGTTTTGTATGAGATGTTCCATCAGTTTTAGTAAAATTGTGAAAGTTGATTTTAGTTATTTTTGAATATATGCTGACATCACAATTTTACAAATGACAACAATATATACAATAATGTACTACAGAACTTTCCACAGAAACCTCACATGATATCAAGCAATAGACCACTCACCTTCTTACTAAGGATGGCGGCTTGCGCTTGTTTAGCTTTCTGTGCCTGGTATTCCTTCCGCTTCTTTAGAAGGGACTCCGGCACTCTCGGGAGTTTCTTACTGTGGGGGGGGGGAGGGTTATTTTGTGGGGGTAATTGGAATCTTCAATAAAACTAAGAGAGAAAAGGAAAATCCGTTGGATAAAAATAATACGCTTCAAAAAATTTATTTAAGTTTGCCCTGTCACACTTTTTAGCTGTTTTTATCAAAAAATTAACTGTTTTTTTGTTGTTACTTTATCATAATCGGCATTTCCTGACTCAGCATGTAAATTTAAAATTTATCGACTTTTGTTCTAGACCTTTTCTCTCTTTTAGTGCAAACAAAATTGAGTTTTTGGATCGAAATTGCCTCAAAAGAGTTTGAATATTTCACCGATTTTTCGTTTAAAAAATGAACAATTTTCGAATAATTAATAAAATATGGATATCAAAGAATATGTCATACACTATAATAAATTAATAAACTCTAATTTAAAGTAGATTGAAGAAGATTAAAGTACCTGGTCACCATATTGCTACAGAGCTAAACAGAAAAGGAGCACGACTTCCACGGAAAATAAAACATTAGGATTCTCGCATGGTGTCGCTGTTTTTTCTTTAATGGGGATCATTTCATTAAACATTTTTAAAAACTTAAATATTAATTTAAATAAAAATTTAATATACAAATATTTATTAAGAAATAAATATTATTTATATTAAAATAACGTATTTTAATGATATATAAAGCTTAATACATTTTGTCCCTTATTATTGTCGCTTCTATGGCGAAATTTGAATATCTTTATGACGTAAAATAATAAACAAATCTTGGCGGACGGGAATTTTTGTTTCATTTTGTTTTCCTTATTTTATTGTTAAAATACAGGTTTTTTATCATTTTTTTAGATACTGAGTTCTTAATTTATTTTTGTATTAAAATAGTAAGTCCATTCTATGTTAGCAATTAGGTTATCAGTTATACTTTTCGAGTAAACTTTATATTTATCTTTCTTAACATTTCAGGCCTTTCAGGCTCATTTTTTATCATTGTAGTCTTTGTTTTAACAATTTTTATTTAATTTGATGAATAAATTTTAAAAATGCCGACCAATTGTTGGAATTTACGAGTGACTGCCGAAGTAAATCAGGGGGGTAGAAAGTACATGGAAGACGTGATTTCCGTCCATTTCGAACGAGTTAAATCCGATAAAATCACTTTAGAATACGCAGCTTTCGCCATCTTTGATGGACATGGCGGAAAAGACGCCGCACATTTTGCAAAAGATCATTTATTGGAAAATATAAAAGTTCAAAAAGGATTTTTCTCGAAACACGCGGAAACGGTAAAGAAGGCGATATCTGATGCATTTGTGTCAACACACCATGCTATGTGGAACAAACTACGTAAGAATTTCATATTTTGTTTTGTTGTTAACTTTGTGAGAAAATTGAATGGTTTGATTATGATAAAAGTGTAACGAATTGTGTGAAGATGATGTGCTTAACATGATCTCGATAATCGCGTATATAATCTTTCATGGCCGCAACGTATCAAGGCAAATGTTTAATTGAATGATTTAATTTTTTAGAACTGTGGACATAGAAAACTTATATTTCTTGGAAGTTACACAGCTATAAATAGCAAGTTATGGTTGAGTGATTTGTGTATTTTAATTCCAAACTATAAAGCTTTTACTCAGACTCTTAATATTTGATTGAAAGTCAAATACCCAGCTATTACCCTGAGTGACATTATTATAATAAATGATGTAATATATAAGAAGCAATATTCTAATATTCGAGTGAAATAAATGTGTGGTGGTTTAGTGCGTGCGGTGCCTTTCAGCCTAAAGGTTGCAGATACAAAACTGGTCGATAGCTAGTTGGTTTCCTTGGGCAAAGCACTTAACGTACATTGCTTTAACCCAGCAGATTAATGGGTTCTACCAAAATGAACTTTTTTTTGGACGTTTTGTTTCCACATATTTTACCGAATTCCTTGTAGATTCCATGGGTTAAACTGGTCATTCTACTACTACCATCCTATGTATGCGGATGTAACCTTTCTTCAAATCATCGATTAATATTAAGCAATGTCTGTAAATATATTTTTTTTTTATTTCCAAATAACCATCTGCTTGATTAAGAGAGGTTAGTAATACCAGGGGTGGAGGATCCAATATTATGGATATTTGGATATCAAGTCTGTGAATATTAATCGAAGTGTTAATTGTTGTGGCAGACATGGTGCTAATCTATTTCAACAAAATAAACTGCGCGGCACAAATTAGTGTTTGTATGACATGAACAATTCCCCAATGCTCGGTCCATGTAAGAACTCTTAGGTTGGGTATTCTCGAAATAAACCATTCGTTACTCGCTTGATGTTAATAATGAATCAAACATTATTTACTGATGGCTGTATATGTGGGTTTGGGACATTGTAGTGTGTATTTGGGTGTAAGTGTTTTTTTGGTTGCAAGTTGGACCAGGGCCAAACAATCCTTACATACTTTGCCCAAGATTGCTTATTATAGTTGAATAAGAGTGGCTAGCATTCAACTCTCACAAGCACACAACCACACAACGTAACCACCGCCAAATATTAGATTCCTGTGTTATTTGCCTTGGTAGAATTGGGTCCGGATTTTCAATATAAAACTAGTCTTAAACCGATTGTAGATTTAACAGCCTTTAAGATATTACTTCCGAATGTATGATGGATTCTCTTAACCAGGGTTAGTTGCTTTACATTATGTGCTTGCTGGACGTTAAAGTTCCGTTACGTAGTGGTAATGTAATAATAGACCTAGTAGCTTCAAATAGAACTTTGTCACTTTTGCGTGTTGGTTTGTCTGTTGCAACACCATAGTGTAATGGAGAAACATTAGAAATGACATAAAACCATACTGGTACTATTAATTGGTAAACAACAAAGTTAAAGTTTAATATGTTGAGTTATCTGGACAATTGAAGTTATATCAAAGGGCTGGTCACCATTGACCAAGAACCATTGTTCCTAACGGATACAAATCGATAAAGGACTTCATGACCACAAGTACGAGTCGTATTTAAATAAATTCCCCCACAACCCCCAATAAAACATTAGGATGGTGTTGTATTTGTTATACGTTAAGAATATACTTCGATACAACATGTTCCTGCATGATACATGCGTCAAATATCAGTGGACGTGGTTGAAACTTGGATTATTAACCCGGGGTTGTCGGCAGCTGAGTGGCCGAAGACGGGGCTGGGCCACCCGAGCACGGCGGGCACGACCGCGAGTCTGGTGATCATCCGTGGGAACCGAATGTACGTGGCGAACGTGGGGGACTCCATGATCGTGATGGGGAGTCGGGACGTCTGCGACGATTTCGATCTCAAACCCAAGTTCGTCGCGAAGGATCTCACGATCGACCACAAACCTGAGACGATGAAGGAACGGAAGAGAATCGAGCGATGTGGTGGATGGTAGGCTTTGTGATGTCATAATAATCTTTATAATGACATGGGTAACCCCCCCATCGCAGTGTAATGAACAAAGCCGGGGTGAATCGAGTGGTTTGGTCGCGCCCCAAGATCACCCACACCGGCCCCATTCGACGAAGCACGAAGATCGACAAAATCCCGTTTCTCGCTGTCGCGCGGTCCCTCGGGGATCTGTGGAGTTTCAACTCCGAGCTCAACGAGTTTGTGGTGAGTTCTCTATATGGGGTATTCCCCATGTTATCCCCCCATATAACCCACTCTATATATGGGGTATTCCCCATGTTACCCAACCCCCCATATAACCCTCTCTATGTGGGGTATTCCCCATATAACCCCCCTGTCCCCCCATATAACCTCCACCATATGAGGTATCCCCCATGTTACCCAACCCCCCCATATAACCCCCACTATATATGAGGTATCCCCCATGTTACCCAACCTCCCACCCCAGGTATCCCCAGTACCCGACGTATACGTGTACCAACTGCACGAGGACAAGGAACAATTCGTTGTGTTGGCGAGTGATGGGTTGTGGAACATGGTGCGTCCGCAGGATTCCGTCAACATTGTGGGGGATATTGAGGACATCAGGCGTCGTGCGGTTAGTGGTCAACTTATTTCGCTTCTTCGTTGCATTAGGGAGGAATTAATTAAGGGTATGGAGACAGGATAAAACGGCAAAACCACAGTAGTTAAAACACGTCAATGAATAGACACGATACAATGGAGAAAAAAATGACGTCGCCGGTAAACCTTTATTATAAAAATAGTACTGAGGGCCTGAGGGGGAGTCGGCTTTTAAAGATTTAAATAATGAAATTCCACCAATGATTGAAGCATTTATTTCCACCACTAAATAAGACATTAAATGAAATAAGTTGCAAAACATAGTTGATTGCATGGCAGGAGGAACAAGGCACCACCACGAGCCACGCGAGTCCAGCGCACAAACTCGTCCAAACTGCACTCGATCGGTGGCAGATGAGGATGATGCGAGCCGACAACACCAGCGTCATCGTCGTGGTGATCGAGCGGAAGAAGATGGAGCACGGGAGGAAGAGGGATACTTACTTCGAATCATGGACCAGCGCTACTGAGAAGTGAGAGATGGAATGTTTATCTCTGTGGATGGAAACCAAGGGGGTTAACACACGGGCAATCAACAGATCACCTCGCGCCCATCGTCGGGTTACCGGAGCTATTGCAGTGTGTTGTGTATGATTGACACGTTCCTTTAATTTAGTAGAACCCATTAATACGCTGGGTTCAGGTAATGTCAGTTAAGTGCCTTGCCCAAGGACACAACCGACTAGCTAGCGACCAGTTTCGCACCTTCAACCTTTCGATTGAAAGGCGCCGCACTTAAACGCTAGACCAACCGGTTAGTCTTTCACCACTATGAACACAAGGGAACAATATATTCCCCCAACAGGAACGAAATGGAGTCGGGATCTACCACCT
>CH003234.1:55153-75878 GCA_000149265.1 Ciona savignyi | reverse complement strand
CGAGGTGATCTAACGATTACCCGTGTGTTAACCCCCTTGGTTTTCCCATTCACGGGGATAAACATGAATATCCGGTCACCAAACCCACAACCCACCCACCTGCAGAGTATACATGAACGGCAGGAACACAAGGTCACCCCACGCAAGATAGAAACCGAAATGATCGTGACAAATATCGATCGTCTTCAAGTACCACGCCTCGTTCCAGAAGAAGTCTATGACGTAGATGGCTTGTAGTATGTTGAGGAGAACCATGGAGTCGGTCACGTGACCGTGGGTCTCTTGTTGGCGGGCGGCGAACGAGAGGTTGATGATCGTCCATGCTACGATACCTGGGGGGGGGGGGGGTGCGTGTTTATCATTGTGGATGGGAAAAACATGGACGTTAACACACGGGCAATCGTCAGATCACCTCGCGCCCACCGTCGGGTTACCGGAGCTATTTCAGTGTGTTGTGTATGATAGACACGTTCCTTCAATTTACTAGAACCCATTAACGCAGATAGCCATAACTGAAGCTTGTATGTCCTCGGTAATAAACCATCAAATCATTCTAACGGTTCCACCAAGTAAACAAACTCCGATGACCCCTCGGTGGGCGCAAAGCAATTTAACGTTTGTCCGTGTGGTAACATCACCGAGTATGAAACAAACATCAATATTTGTGAAGTTTCAAAACTAGTCGCACTAGTTGTAACTTTAACTACCCGACGTTGATTGAATTTTTTTTTACCGACACAAGCGTCGAACCCATGATGGGCTCGTCACCAGGACCGTTTTTATTTATATGAGTCGGTATATGTATCAGTCACGCTAACCATTTGGCCACACGACCGTTGATTGAATTTGTTGCATAAGAATGAACAAATGATATACAACTAGCCCCATCAAGTGGTGAAGATACGAACCTGGTCTCCCGTTGAAGAAAAGTTTGAAATCGAACCAATCCCCGATCCGCGGGTTGAACTCCACGCCCATGAGGTAATCGTACAAGATGTTCCCACTCGATTTGCAATCGTTCTCATGAGTGGGGAAGCACCTACCTGGGGAGGTATATTACGTGGAATACTGGTTGGTGGGCGATGGTTGGGGGTCAACTCATCTACGAGGATATACGGTATCTGATGGTCTAACTCCATATAGATGCCGTATATCTAATTAATGGACCTCTATGCGCGGCAGAATGTGACGAGTGATACACTTGGTCATGGTATAAATAAGTGTTTTGCTGAGTAACAATGGTGGTGATTCCCCAATGTTTGTTTGGTTGAAAGCAGCATGTGCTAGGCTGCGCGCCGGTGTTCTCGTTTAGCTGTAAAGTTTTGTAATCCTGGAGCAGTGCTTTGTAAAATAAAGGTGTTGATTGTGCATCTGCTAGCTGTTTTGTTGGAAAAAAAGTTGCCGATGTACGAAGGGGTATGGGCTCAAAATTGTTATGGTACATTTTTTTAGGGTTTTGAGTTTAGGTTACAGATCCAAGCTTCAATTTTAAATTGTGAAAAAATCTAAGACTTCCTATGTCAGGATTTTGAGTGACAGTCGTTTTTGTGAGGTCAGTTTGCATTGGAGAGATAGGATAACACATACACACATGGTCACCTTTGATATACACGAAGGTAGCGAGTGAATATCCCGCTATGTTGGCGATGATCATGAACTCGGTCACGTGGTCGAACACGATGGAAGGCTTGAACAACTTCAACCAATAAACGTTGAGGAACCAGATCACGTGACAGATCAACCACGCCTGGGGATTATTTATTGTGACGTCATGATACACCGCGCGACTGTCGCGGTGCCGACGTAATATCCGGTTCGACATAAACGTTGATGTTGCCGATGCAATCCGGATATCGAACCACGTGGTGGGAACACGTGTTGTGACGTATTTTCCGACCGATTAGCTCGGTGGGTTAAGCGCTTCGCTATTCAATCGAAAGGTTGCAGGTGCGAAACTGGTCGCTAGCTAGTCGGTTGTGTCCTTGGGCAAGGCACTTTACGGACATTGCCTGAACCCAGCGGATTAATGGGTTCTACCAAATTGAAGGAACGTGTTTATCATACACAACACACTGCAATAGCTCTGGTAACCCGACGATGGGCGCGAGATGCCCGTGTGGTAACACCGCTTGTACTTTCCCATCCACGATGAGAAACATGAAGTTTTATTTATTTCTATTTTTATGTCTCCACCTGAAGCCCGTTGATGTTGTAGTGGTTGATTCGGCCGCTAGGTGTCACTGCACCACTCTGTATCCCACCCGTGTACCGCGGCACCAAGTGGTGAAAGATATCGGGGAGGATCGATAGGAGGAGCTGGAACAATGGGAACAATGGGAGGTTAGGAAGACATCTAGTGTCCGCAACCATATTGCAGGTTCGGCGACACAAGGCCGCTCTTTAATACGGTTCTGTGTATAAATCACCATTCTCTCAAATGACCAATTAGTTTTTTTTTGTTTTTCCATTGACGCATGATCCAAAGCCATAATGGCCCATCACCATTCGGCCACACGACCACTATGTTACTTACAAATCTTGCTGGCTCATAGCCCCACCGTGTGGCCGCTATCGCCACCGTGTGACCACTATTCGGGCAGTGGACAAACCACTCAACGTTGCTCAAAGTGATTCCATCGTAAGGTGTATAGCAGGGGAACCTTAATCATGCTAGGAAGAAGTTACCTGGAGTCCCATCCACACGAAGTACGCCTTCACCGCATACATGGACACACTTGGGAGCACAAATGGTGGAGCATGTGTCCACACATCCAGCACCATAGATGATATGCTGCACTCATAACTCCCACACGCTGTGTGCATGAGTAGCGGCATCAGTGGACACACAAAGAGAACAAACATGGCGCCCAACAGCGTCTTGTAATCCACATTCCTGTGGGAGGTGTTAGTGATGCGATGGTAGGGGGTATTTACTGAACCACATGGACCAGA
Source organism: Ciona savignyi (assembly GCA_000149265.1). Lineage (NCBI taxonomy): Eukaryota > Metazoa > Chordata > Ascidiacea > Phlebobranchia > Cionidae > Ciona > Ciona savignyi. The sequence continues at coordinate 72,926 of CH003234.1, read as the reverse complement.
TCTATCCGGGTATTGAACAAAATGTATAATAGCTCCGACTGTAACGAACAAATCACCAAATATCTTTTTTGCGACTGATTTGAATAAAAATCGCATTTCTTATAAGATATCTATCTTGTACTTACCACGCCCGACCCCATTGTCCACGAACAGAAGGCTTTGTGACGTTGTTGTTCAAATGCTTTTCAGCGTTCCCATTGGTCAAGACACGTTGCTGCACTTGACCGTTCATTGCTCGCAAGTTCAAAGTCAACTAACTAGCAGCAAAATAAGTCAAGTTAATATTGTTGACTGCAACTGCACACAAATATACAACTACAATATCAGTATTAGACTCGCACTGACTAGTTCCTTCGTAATGCGAACGCCTCCTTCAAACCACTAACTACACATGGGAGGCGAATGCATCGACATAATGTCAAAATCGATAAAATGCTTGAGATTGAAACTGGCTGTAATAAACTATGCAATAAACTCAGTGGCATGTAACCCACGCAAGTCTCATTATATTGCGTCATTAGCTACACGACATAACACGCCACAATCTTCAAGACTGAAACTACAAACTCAGCTAACATAGCAGCATTACAACGACAGAACCAGTCAAAATCGAGGCTGCGTCTTTAATGCGTTGATTACCCTTGGGAATAAGGCCCTTGTTACGTCATGAGTGCTCTTTATTCGGCAAGAAATAATCTAAACAGGCGGGAATGTGAGGTGAAGGTATATTGTATCACGTCTACTGGACTGTCTGTGGATTGATTACTGGAGCGAGTTAAGTTGTGCGACCAAGCATGTATGTTGCATAACTTAGTTGGTCATGGTTACCGGTATGTACTAAAGTTAAACTGTCTATCCTTTCTGTGGGCTTCACCGTTTAATTACAGTTGTTTCGTCTTCTTATTGCAATAACCCAGTCTCAACTGGAACCTTATTACTTTCCTGGTTCAAGTTAGACCCGCTGTATTTAACTATCAACAATATTGGCAATAACTTCAAAGCACCGTCTACCCGCGACTTGCAGACTGAAACCAAGTGCCTAAAAGGTCGTTTTGATGTCAAAATTCGAACGTCACAATCCGTGCACGTTCTTATTTACCCAACCACGCCGCCAACACACATTATGATTGCAGGGTTTACCAATAACCTTGGATTAACAGCTGAAATATCAAGGCCATGCAAGTGCTGTACGTCACGATTTATTTACTACGCACACAAGCACGCTAATAGGATAATTCCGCTCTAATTCATATGGGACTGGGGCGACTAATGCAATAAAATCCATAATGAATTGGAAAATGACAAAGAGCATATACAAATTAAACAAGCAAGGCAATAAACATCAATAATAAATAAAGAATCCGTAGTATGTCGGTAGCGATTGTGGTTCGACGCCATGTTGTATGATTCAGTATACACCTGTGATAGAAGCCGATGTGTGGTCGTACTCCAATTTGAAGTTGCGGTGAATATTTCGTTGCGAGAAGTTTCTGAATAGAAATCGAATATTTGGACAATATAAATTATGCAATACGTCATCATATATCACGAATTGTGGGATAATAGAACCCGATATTAAGGTTTCCACCGTTAGGTGGGGGTTGTCATACGGGCAATCGTCAGATCACCTCGCGCCCACCGTCGGATTACCGGAGCTATTACAGTGTGTTGTATATGATCGACACGTTCCTTCAATTTAATGAAACCCAATAATCCGCTGGGTTCAGGCAATGTCCGTAAAGTGCCTTGCCTAAGGAAAACCTGCAAACCTCGTGGTTACAACATAGCGCCATGATAAATAGTCATTAGAAGGAAAGGTTGGTTTGTACATTATAGACCAAAAGTAAAACTAGTAAGTATCAACTGCGTGTGTTAACCACCACCAGTCATAGAAACCATTTAACTGTCCTCTATATGTTTCTGCAAGCACAAACTTATGGCTTTCCGAGTTACCAATCCAAACTTGATATGTTTAATAATCAAGTATTTCTGTCGCAATACAAAGAAAAACGATAACATTTTACAAATTTAAACTGTGTTTAAGCAAGTGATATAATTATTGAAGGATGACTTGATGCATAATACCCAACACCGTCGTGCTAATATTATCGGTTCTTGTGGTACTTCCCCTGGTACGGGAATTTGCACAGTATGTCTAATATATATACATTAGCTAGCACCTATAAAAAGTTATTAGTTCAATATATTCTTTGTTGGGCGTTAAAGCAGAACGAATCTTTTGTGTCGGTTTTAAGAGATGATTTAAATACGTGGTAATAGTGTATTTACGTATGAATTTTATATTATCAGGGATTTTTGTGGTGATTTGGTATGTACGGTCCGTTTGTACTTTTCCTAGTTATTCATTTTAAACATCTTTAAGTGAAAATGGGTCTATATTTCTCGACAGCGGAAAACACAATGTTTTTTTTTGTAAAACCCCATCGCATGCTGGTTAAGATTCAAAGTTTTAACCTCATTGGATATCTCGTATCTCTAACCTGCTAACCACCGAACAACAAACAAATGTTTCCTCCAATGCAAACCAATGGTGGAGTTATGAGATGCGGTTGTTTGCGAACAAACCATGAACGACAGTCAATACATTGTCAAGTTTGGGGGTTATTTTATGTCATTGGGTTATTATAGGTCATTGAGTTAATATAGGTCATAGGGTTATTATAGGTCAAAATTTTAAATGTTGGTATTAAACCACGTGTATAAAGTATGCTTGTGAAGGGACTTTTGCCTTCTCCGAAAAAAAACATAGCCATCGGCGGTAAAACACAAGAGGAACACGATTTAAACTTAAAGAAGTTGCTCAAGGTAGCAGAGTCCTGCAATTTAACCTTAAACGAGAACAAGTGCACTTTTTCAACTGATACAATGCTTGGCTACAGAATATCAAAAGATGGTTTACAGCCGGATCCAGAACGCGTTAAATCACTATTGGAGATACCAGCACCGCATAATGCCATTGTAGGGGATCATGTGGCATCAAAATGTCGGATATTGATATCTTGGTTCGCATTGTCTGCTACCAGCACCGCAAAAGGCCAAGTCATTTCCTACAGGGGCGGCGCTTTAACTTGGTCACTGATCAGAAATCCGTTGCGTTTATGTACGATGTCCAGAAACACGGAAAAATTAAAAATGATAAAATATTACGGTGGCGAATGCAATTGGGCCAATACGACTATGAAATTGTGTATAGAGCTGATAGAGCTGGCAAATATATAACTCCGCGCCTGACACACTGTCACGAGCATATTGTGCTGGAGACAATACGAAACATCTGTTGCCACAATATGTTCCAACAAATCAACTCAACCAGTTGAGCGGTTTAGCACCATTGCTTAATGACAAACTGCTACATATCCGCAGATTTCCTATGTCCCAACATGGAAAGTAAACGGGAATCCAATGCTTAAATCAATTGTTTACCATATTCGGCTTGCCGTCATACGTGCATTCGGATCGGGGAAGTCCATTCATGCCAAAGGAATTTCTTACTTATCTTAATAACCCGGAATTATATACAAGTATCTACAAGTAACCCAACCCGGAATGAACAATGTGAACGGCCGGGTTATTTGGGAAGCGGTGAAACTTCGTATGAAATTGCGGATACCGGGCGTGTTCCCGCCTGGCCAACCCAGGACCTGTCATATGGAAGCCATTGCGTCATGGAGAAACACCCAAAACTTTCCATTCAGCATCACTAAACCTACATCAGACCCACATACACCGCACAAAGTCCAAGTTTCATGGCCGACCCAGGTTTCTGGGTCCAAGCAGATGTCGATTGTGTGTGAGGTTGGCGCATTGAAAGCGAAGAGATATTTAAATAAAGATTGATTGAATTCTTACTTGATTTGCACGAGGGCGTCGTCGAAATCGTCGGACACGAAATACACGGGTTGATAGTCAGCGTCGTCGTATGTTTGGAAGCATGTGGTTTCCGTTTGTAGTGGGAGGTGTCGGGGAATGTTGGACAATGCGTGCTGTATGGGTGGTTGTGACGTCATACATGGTGGTTACGTCGTACATAGTTGTTACGTCATACATGGTTGTTACGTCATACATGGTTGTAACGTCATATATGGTTGTTACGTCTTACATGGTGGTTACGTCATACATGGTTGTAACGTCATATATGGTTGTTACGTCTTACATGGTTGTTACGTCATACATGGTTGTTACGTCATACATGTTTGTTACGTCATACTTAATTGCTACGTCATACAAGGTTGTTACGTCATACATGGTTGTTACGTCATACATGATTGTTACATCATAACTACCTTTAACTCCCCATAAGAAGACATGAGTCCAGCCCCATACGCTTTGAGGTGGTTCCCCTCCTTACAAAGCCCGAACTCCACAGTGAACCAATACAACTGTGGGGAAGAGGGGATGGTGAATCTACGTCAGTTGCACACGGCACCAGTTGCACACGGCATCAGTTGCACACGGCATCAGTTGCACACGGCATCAGTTGCACACGGCACTAGTTGCACACGGCACCAGTTGCACACGGCACTCACCGTGGCACCAGTTGCACACGGCATCAGTTGCACACGGCACCAGTTGCACACGGCACTAGTTGCACACGGCACTAGTTGCACACGGCACCAGTTGCACACGGCATCAGTTGCACACGGCACTAGTTGCACACGGCACCAGTTGCACACGGCACTAGTTGCACACGGCACCAGTTGCATACGGCACCAGTTGCATACGGCACTAGTTGCACACGGCACCAGTTGCACACGGCACTCACCGTGGCATCAGTTGCACACGGCACCAGTTGCACACGGCACTCACCGTGGCACCAGTTGCACACGGCACCAGTTGCACACGGCATCAGTTGCACACGGCACTCACCGTGGCACCAGTTGCACACGGCACCAGTTGCACACGGCACCAGTTGCACACGGCACTAGTTGCACACGGCACCAGTTGCACACGGCACCAGTTGCACACGGCATCAGTTGCACACGGCACTCAACGTGGCATCAGTTGCACACGGCACCAGTTGCACACGGCACCAGTTGCACACGGCATCAGTTGCACACGGCACCCACCGTGGCATCAGTTGCACACGGCACCCACCGTGGCATCAGTTGCACACGGCACCAGTTGCACACGGCACTCACCGTGGCATCAGTTGCACACGGCACCAGTTGCACACGGCATCAGTTGCACACGGCACCCACCGTGGCACCAGTTGCACACGGCACCAGTTGCACACGGCATCAGTTGCACACGGCACCAGTTGCACACGGCACCAGTTGCACACGGCATCAGTTGCACACGGCACCCACCGTGGCACCAGTTGCACACGGCATCAGTTGCACACGGCACCAGTTGCACACGGCACCAGTTGCACACGGCACCAGTTGCACACGGCACCAGTTGCACACGGCTTCAGTTGCACACGGCACTCACCGTGGCACCAGTTACACACGGCACCAGTTGCACACGGCACTAGTTGCACACGGCACAAGTTGCACACGGCACCAGTTGCACACGGCATCAGTTGCACACGGCACTCACCGTGGCATCAGTTGCACACGGCACCAGTTGCACACGGCACCAGTTGCACACGGCACCAGTTGCACACGGCATCAGTTGCACACGGCACTAGTTGCACACGGCACCAGTTGCACACGGCACCAGTTGCACACGGCACCCACCGTGGCATCAGTTGCACACGGCACCCACCGTGGCATCAGTTGCACACGGCACCAGTTGCACACGGCACTCACCGTGGCTAGCTTCTTGATATCGCTGTCGCTCGCAGCCAACGAAGCGAGGCCGATCTCCTGCGAGAATTCCGCGAACTTCGCGTCCAGCAACATCGGGACATGACCGATTAATTCGTGACAACAGTCTCTGTGACGTCATGACGGTTATATTAATAAGCTAAACATATATCTTCCAACTCGACTGTGGGCATGATGTGTCTTACGATACCCGTGGATAAAGCCTGGCTTCCCACACATGAGGATATAAATGAACCAACCATCCACACAATGTAATAGCTCCAGCAACTCGACTGTGGGCATGAAGTGTCTTACGATACCCGTGGATAAAGCCTGGCTTCCCACCCACGAGGATATAAATGAGCCATCCATCCACACACTGTAATAGCTCCAGCAACTCGACTGTCGGCACAAGGTGTCTTATGATACCCGTGAATAAAGCCTGGCTTCCCATCCACGAGGATATAAATGAACCAACCATCCACACACTGTAATAGCTCCAGCAACTCGACTGTGGGCATGAGGTGTCTTACGATACACGTGGATAAAGCCTGGCTTCCCATCCACGAGGATATAAATGAACCAACCATCCACACACTGTAATAGCTCCAGCAACTCGACTGTGAGCATGAGGTGTCTTACGATACCCGTGGATAAAGCCTGGCTTCCCACCCACGAGGATATAAATGAACCAACCATCCACACAATGCATTAGCTCCAGCAACTCGACTGTGGGCATGAGGTGTCTTACGATACCCGTTGATAAAGCCTGGCTTCCCATCCACGAGGATATAAATGAACCAACCATCCATACACTGTAATAGCTCCAGCAACTCGACTGTGGGCATGAGGTGTCTTACGATACACGTGGATAAAGCCTGGCTTCCCACCCACGAGGATATAAACGAACCAACCATCAACCTACAGCACACAAATGGATAATCAACTCACGGTTCAGGAGAATGCATGGGGGAATCAGGGTGTCGGATGTATTGCGTACATTGAAACACCTTGAATGCCAGACTCGCAAGGAAATCCCTTGGTGTCAACAACCCGGCCACCGGACGAAGTTGGAAACCAGTTCTCCCTGGATTTCAAGTTCAATTCATATCCATCCATTGTATGCAGGGCCAAATAAGATACTTATAAGTATCCATGTTTGTCCCCGTGAATGGGAAAACCAAGGGGGTTAACACACGGGCAATCGTCAGATCACCTCGCGCTCACCGTTGGGTTACCGGAGCTATTGCAGTGTGTTGTATATGATGGACACGTTCATTTAATTTGGTAGAACCCATTAATACGCTGGGTTCAGGCAATGTCAGTTAAGTGCCTTGCCCAAGGAAACAACCGACTAACTAGCGCATGAGATGAGCATTATTGTAATGCACGAGACAATAAAGAAAGTAAAGTGGGCATGACAACTGAGTTTGTTAATATCGCTCCCTCACTCGGGCGGGAGTTACTACGTCACGGGACCTACGGGAAATACCCCGGGTACCGAACCCAACACGCGTGGGGAGGTTGTTATCTCTTGCAGGCAGCCGTAAGTATGTGGGATCGAAACCAGCTCGTTGCGTCCAAGTACAATGCACTCAGCGGTTGTGGTTTGGACCGAGCAGTTGAACATGCCAATCATACACCAAGAGTTGGCTCACTTATTGCAGACGATATATAAGAATGTTTTTTTCGTAGCTTACCTTTTAAAAATGTTGAGACCTTTTGAAGTTGTGGTATTTCGTTAGGGGAATACCCGCAATCTCGCTCCAGTACGTTGAAGTTGTCCTGGAATATCTTGCAAGCATGCGTGGCGTGCAAGCCACGTAGTGTGGTGTATACGGTGGACCATGTGCGCATCTCGTCCTCGCTGTATTCAACCGTCGGTATCTCTTCACCTCTGTGGGGGAAAGGTCATATGACGTCATGTTGGTGACGTCAGTAATACGACACCCCCAGTTGAACCCCGATACCCGGGAATCGTGACAACGCACGACGCCGTCATGAGATGACGATGCGATTTCCCTGCTGCCCGTGTTACGGGGTGCAAGCAGGTCAGACAGATACCTGGTTGAACTCACATTTCCGCGCATGCGCAGTTTGCCCACTTTATCACGTGATCACCAATACGTTCCACCATAATACACATGGTAACTGCTACATGGTAAGCCGATCGCAATATTGTGGATTTTTATATTTCCATAGTTCATTTCAATTTTATGTTTTTTTTACTTAATTTCACCCCGCAATGCCTTGGTAAGTGTTGCACTTGAAACTTTTAGTAAATTTTTATTTTTATTTTCGAGGAAACAAAACCTCCCCCAAACTTAACAAACTCACTGATGGTAAGTGAACGCGATGCTTGCTATCTCCTGGCGTCGCTTCAAATATATGACGTCATTGAATCCGGGGTGGTTTGAATCGTTGTGAGGTTCGTAGTCGACCTCGGTTCCGCAGCAGTGGTCGAGTTCGTTGATCTTGCGGGGGAACCAGATAGCTGGGGAGGGGGGTAAGGTGGGGGGGAGGGGGGTTAAACATCAATCGCGGAACCTCTTTCAGACGTCACGAAAGAGAAATCGCGCATATCGCGTAAGGATACAAATGGTGACCCCGCGTGTCCGCAGTCGAGAAATTAATTTGTATTGTGACGTATATAATATTCATCAGTGCAAATATTTCTAAATGTTCTTTGGTAACTCCCCATAAACCACAAAGCCTTTCAACCCCGATTTTAATTAAGTGGGACTTCCCTCCCCCCCCACTCACCGGGTCGCTTACTCCCCCCAAAGATGGCGGCTCTGCATCTTATCTTCTCCAACTGGTACAAACTATTTGTGATGTCATTATCACATCCGGTACACGTCACCAACAAGATGGCGGCAGTGTTTATACCTGTCAATGACGTAATAATAAGAATAGCACAGGAAGTTACGCATGAATATGAGGGTGGTTCCCCGTGGACGTGGCCGAGTTATTCCAACCATCCCGACGTCACAACGCCGCACTTACTCACACCACATTGGCGCTTGAGTGTGCTACGTCTAGAACGAGACAGGAAGCCACAATTGTGAGATTGAACGTTACACGTCAGGTACATGGGGGGGTGTTCCTTTCCAGGCACTTATCCGGGGAATCCCCAAGTATGAAACAATAAAGAAGATGCAACCCGAATACAAAGGTTCCGAGTTCGAAACCCACATTCCTCACCTTTTCTTTTCTCCACGTAAGAAACGATGACGTCACAATCCTGAGGAAACAATTCCAATTGTGAGGTTGCGAACCACTGGGGTCGGCTTCAAACCCATTGCTGTTAAGCTTAAAGCACGAGGCATAACAATATATAGAACAATCGATATATAAACTTAAATTCCAGTAACTTCATCCGCAATCAACCCTTCCCACACATAATTCGACCGATTTGTCTGGCGGTTTCGTCGCCCTTCGGTCGAAGGTTCGAAACTGGTCGCTAGCTTGTCGGTTGTGTCTTTGGGTAAGGCACTTTACAGACATTGCCTGAACCCAGCGGATTAATGGGTTCTACCAAATTGAAGGAACGTGTCCATCATACACAATACACTGCAATAGCTCCGGTAACCCAACGGTGGGTGCGAGGTGATCTGACGACGGTGTGAAAACGCCCCATGCCCATCCACGGGGACAAACATGGGTATTCCCCCAACCAACCTGCAACACCCGAAGAATATCTTGTTCGTTCTCAACGTCTTGTACGATGACCTCGCATCTGATCCATTGTATCGCGTGCCGCGTTCCTGGGGGTTATTTGGGGTCATGTGGGGTTATTTGGGTTCATGTGGGGTTATTTGGGGTCATATGGGGTTATAAGGGGTCGTGTTTGGTCGTGTGGGGTTATGAAGGGTTTATGTTGGGTTTATGCTGGGTTTCACGCAAAGCCAGCCATAACTGCCAAACTAAACACTGAACATCCAACCTTGCAGATCCTGGTTCCGACTCAATGCTTCCTCCGCGTCCCTTATAAGGCTGTCTCGACGATACTTCGACATTCTGTGCTTCTGTTCCAATCGACACCTCGCGCTTCTTATAAATCGCGTCCGATCGTTGTTAACAAGGTATTCGTGCTCTTATATTATGACGTCATAAGTATGAAATATATTCAGACGCAGCTGCCGTATGACCTAATAAACAACGATTGTTACGCACGTTGAAACGTCACCAGCATTTGTTCGTGTTTTGTAGATAATGATGAGTCAATTGTTCTCATTATGACGTATCATCGCGGCTAGTTTCCGGTCACCTCGTTGTTTAAAAATTAAAATCAAAAACAAAATCACCGTCGTTAATGAGTAAACAAAAGCGACACCGGAGTTGTCAGATCACCTCGCGCCCATCGTCGGGTTACCGGAGCTATTGCAGTGTGTTGTGTATGATAGACACGTTCCTTCAATTTGTTAGAACCCATTAATCCGCTGGGTTCAGGCAATGTCCGTAAAGTGCCTTGCCCAAGGACACAACCGACCCAGATCCGAGCCTTCACCCGGCCGATATCGCCGCATTAACCCCGCACTCTAATCGGGCTATCAGGAAGTGAAACAAATTACGACGTGAAAAAAGAACTTTGTACAAATGAAAAGAAGAGTGCGCGGTAAAGCGTGACCAGTACTGTGGAAAGGCGTCGAAGAGGAAATAAAGTAGGATAGAAAGTTCTGATTCAGCAGGTTGATGACAAAATCTTCATTATTCATCGCATGAACATCCAACGAAGGTGGAGCAAAGAATCAAAATGGCCGACGTGCGGCGCAACAGAGCATTTCATGGAATCTCGAATATCGGGTTCGACGGGTACCGGGGGATGAGATCAAATGGAATGGTTTGTTTGAATGTCAACCATCGGGGTAACAAAAAAACCATCGAGGGGATGTTTGAAATTGTCGCCACAAGTGTGGATGGTCGTACCACGTGACAAACTGTCCAAATGCAGCTGATTTTGGAGGTGAATATTTACCGCTAGACGGCGGGGTCGCAATGTGAGCGGCGATCCCTACTTGTGACGTTATAAAACAATATGCAGATATATGATTTTGATGTTGAAAGAATGTAAGAAGAAAGACATCACAGCGTCGAAGCAACCACCGAGTCCTACCGCGGTCGATACGAATCACCGCTGTCATATTGGAGTGGTGAATCATATATGACTTGCACCTCATATCGAGCCACACATTACACACCAACTACCATATTCATCGTAACGCAGCCCCATGACCCGGTTCGACCTAATAAACTGCCGAACTTGACCGAACTTACCTTCGCCAACCTCGAACTAAAGATTCGGCTGCAAAATATCCCACTTTGTTTATATCTCGTGCGCAACCTGACTTGGTTTTATTAAAATTTATTTTTTACGTTTTTATTTGATTTAATCAATAAATATGATTCACGGCGCAGTCATAATTTACATGGTTTGTTCCCCACATAACTAAGCGCGACACACCTGACTTTAACACACTGGGGATTAATTGTGTTTTTATTTTTAACATTCTTTCAATGTTTGTTGCTTAATTTCCTGTTTTGCTCTTTTGATGAAGCGTTTCCTGCGTGACACAAAATATGTTTGTTTGTGTCTGTGCTACAAAATATGAGACTTGCACCCCACCATGCCCGCTATGAACCGAGGTTTCAGAACCAACACGCGTCAGCACTTCAGTGAGCAGTGCTTCAACATTCCATTATCACAATAAACAACTGAAATATTTGGTTCAACTTTATAGAGGTGGTGGTAGATAATATGTGTAAGAGCAAATATAAGATCGTTTAACGTTTTTTCGAATTTTCAGGTATTTCGTGGCCGATATTTTTTGTTTTGCTATTATCTAGAACTGGAACGAACAATTTGATTTAAATTTTTAGAAGGAAAAAAACTTGAAAATTTCAATTTAAACAAACAAACATCCAATACTCATCTTCTATAGTTTGCCGGAAATTTTATTTGTAAATATAGTCGGTATTTTATCAAAGCAAAAACGTATCAAGTCCTTGCAATTGGTCCAACGACCGTTAAGACAGGGATCTGAGGAATTATACCAAAGGATCCTTTAACATAAGCAAATATGTGTTGAATATGTGGTTTATATGTGGTCTCTAATTCCTCATTCCTACATCTAACATAACACGTAGTTGACATAAATACCAAGTTTGGATTGGTAACTCGGGAACCCATTAGTGTCTGCTTGGAGAAACAAGCGTTATACATTTTATATAAGATATACTAAGGGTGATGAGGTAGCCAGGGAACCCTATTGTTTCTGCATGCAGAATAATACAGCGTGCACTTTACAAGGGTGGAACGCATGTTTGACATTCGTCACGTGTTAAATACATTCGTCATTAGTGGCCATTGTTTACTGTTTTGTTATCAATTGATGAATCGTTTCCGACATCCCGTGCGTATCAATTGTGCATAAACATGAGTTTCATATTTCTTGTGCAAATTGTGAAGAACTCAATAACATTAGAAGGATTGGGCAGCCATCTTTGGTCCCACCTACTCTACCCCCCCAACTATGCTCTGCGTACTTTGCTTTAACCTGTCCTGTCTGCTGCGATGTTAAAAAAAATGTATTTTGGAATATCTGGTTTAACCTTGGTTAAATAAAGATTTTCCTACTAAGGAGATGTGTGGGGGCGACCTTAGCAATTAGGCGAATATTATTGATTTTATTCAGACATAATAATTGGCGATTTAACCCTTAGACCAGGACGGTTACAAATATGTACCAAGATCCCCCCTAAAAAAATGCACAATTCAGTCGTTTCTTGGGGGATTTTCCTAGTTTTGATATATTTTTGGAAAGCATTTAAATAGATCTTTCAAAATAATGCAAAAAACATAACTTTTATATTTAACATTTTTGAGTAATATTGCTTCAAACATTTTTTTTCAAATTTTTGTATCTAGTTTAACTTTTAGGTAAAACATCGCTTTTTTGGGTTCTGGGGAGTTAAAATTATTACACCAGTTGCTGTGAGAATAAAACTAGAAGTAGCCATCTTTGTTTTCGCTTTTTAAGTCATTTCTTATTTTTCCACGATATATATAAACATATGTGTATATGACTTTTTCTAATTACAATTGATATTTATTCCGTTTTTCGCCTTTGTTTACATTGTTTTTTAATTATTATATGATATTCGGAAGAAATATGGCAAATTCGGAATAGATTACAGCCGATCAGGCTGCCAGCATGACCAAGGCCGACAGTGATTGTGGTGATGAAATGCCGTTCTTGTCGGTCCTGTGTGACGTCTTCACACTTAGTTGACGTGATTTTGTAATACAACTTTGTAATACGTTACCTTTTACAAGCTACCAGTAACGAGTTATTAGAGTATGGAGTATTAATTATGACGTCATTAAATAAAGATACCAATTTGTGGTGTTAAATACATTCGTCATGCGTGGCCATTGTTTGCTGTTTTGTCATCAATTGATGAATCGTTTCCGACATCCACTGCGTAACAATTGTGCATAAACATGAGTTTCATATTTCTTGTGCAAATTGTGAAGAACTCAAGAACATTAGAAAGATTGGGCAGCCATCTTTGGTCCCACCTACTCTACCCCCCCAACTATGCTCTGCGTACTTTGCTTTAACCTGTCCTGTCTGCTGCGTTGTTAGGAATAATTGACTTTTAATATCTAGTTTTGCCCGGGTTAAATAAAGATTTTCACTCTGGGAAGATACCCTTTGAATCATGCACGAATCCAGCGCCCATGCATGAGGTTCGACCTCAATGGAATAAAAAGAACGAGTTTCGGTTGTACGGATATTATTGATTTTATTCACATAGAATTGGCGATTTAATAACAGTCGGAAACAAAGCACCAGGTTACTTTCATTCATGATAAAGTCTGTCCCAACCGCCATGCTTTCCACTGTGGCCATGAACTGTGGGTTGAGACGATGGAAGAGCAAGTTTAAGGGGAATCATCTGCAGTAGAAACAAAGTCAAAACTAAAAAAATAAAACTGCCACTATTCGATTCGCTACTTTGGTGCTGTGACCAGGATGTGATCGTGTAATAGTTAGTACTTTACGTTATATTCTCTGGTCAGTTCATTACACACGCGAAAGTAGTTCATGTTTGTGACGTCATAGTAGAATCTCGGCATGACAAACCAGGTTTAGATGCTGATTTTTATTAAGACGATGGAAGTCATTAGAATGGGAAGAATATTCAAGAAGGAACATGACAGTGTGTGTAAACATTGTTGCACACAGCACAGATACAACCGGGAGAGAAGCTTTCCGACCTTGGTACACGTTTGCAACAATTGGTGGTGAGAGGTTACCCGAAGTTGCCAAAAAGTACCCAGGAGGAATTGCTGGTTTGTTCTGCCTGATGGACCGAGTTACAGTAGAAACGAGGAATGTCCGATCTTCAAAGGAGGCCACGTGGCAACTTCTTCACACCTCACCGCTTTCAACGACGCGTGGATTGGTGTCGGAGGTAAATGAATGTCCATCTTATAATGCACCAAAAACTCGTGGTTTTGTACAAGACATTTGTTATAATTGTGGTAAGCAATGACATTGGCGAAAGGAATGTCATAAATAGTTGATGCTGGATTGCTAGATCTTCAAAACACGCCGAACGGCTGGGTCGTCCTTAGATGATCCAGCTAGTACCGCGAATCCCCAACCTCGAGCAAATAATGACTCGACCAAGATGTTACCAAATACCCCATGGTTTATACCGTTGTGAATCTTGTAGATTCTGAAGCAAGCGTTTGTGTTTTGGATCGATCGTTGTTTTACGAAGTGTTTACAAATAATTCATCCCAATTTAATTTGAAAGAAGATACGATCTCATTTGGAAACACGCTATGCACACTGAACAAAAACCAAAGCGCTTCGAAACGGAAAGTGAGCTTAGCGACCTAAAATCGCTTATATCTGAATTTCGTAACATGTTTGACTCACCTGATCGCGTGTTGGGTTCTACATATCTAATTAAGCATGACATCATGACATCGACACCGGGACGGCTCATCCGAGCGATTGCGGAAGAGGAAATCAAGAAAATGTTGAAACAAAAGGTAATTGAATCTAGTACTGGTAAAGAAGCCGGACGGATTATCGCGGTTTTGCGTCGATTTCCGGGCGTTAAACTCCGTTACTAGAAAAGACGCGTATCCATTGCCACGTATTGATGATACCATTGATTTACTCGGTGGTGCCAAATGGTTTAGTACCTTGGACCTCGAGAGTGGATATTGGCAGGTAAAGCTGGATGATGAAGCGAAAGAGAAAATCGCGTTCTCAATACCTGGTCATGGGCTTTATCAGTTCCGGGTATTTCCCGTTCGGATTATATAATGCCCCAGAAACATTTGAAAGACTGATGGAACAAATTGTGCGTCTATGCATATGCATACGTAAATGCTGAACGTTCACCGCATTCCTTCATGTTCATTGCTTGGTTGCCGTTGATTTGATGACGCGTGGGCGTCTCTGTGCCTCGGCGCATATAAAGGTTGATGTTGGGTGAGAAGGCAGAATAAAACCGCCATTGAACGATTCGCTACACAGCATTGCCACAAACAACTATAGTTGTCGAAACAATTAAACAGGATTTGCGTGGTGATTGATATAAAGCGGGGACATTGTACAGGAATCGCAATCTTATCCGTGTGCGTAAATCCTGAATGATATCTCGCCGCCGATGTCAATGTGACGTGAATAACATGAACACCAGCTTAGTGGGGGGGGGGGACTTCGACATTAATTTATAAAATGCGGTTGAAATGCCTGCGATGAAGGCGACACGGATAATCAGCCACCATCCATTACTTTTTGCGATCAAAGGAATCTGATTGGTTTAATGTAAAACAATTCTTAATTAAGAACAACAACGATGGTATTGTAGTTGGGGAATTCCCGAGAAATGCAATATTCTAAAAATCCGTTCAGTAATTCAATAAATGTTGGGTTAGTTCTATCTGTGGTGATGCGACGATTCCATGTAAAATATTGTGATTTCTATAGTTACATGTCGCTATTTCTACTTTAAAACTGCATTCTTGCGTATTTGCATATTCGCTTCATCTCTGTTACGTCATACAAGTTTCCGGAATAAAGAATAATATGTGACGTCATAAAGCCACGATGTAGCATATTATTAGCACGCGACGTGTCTTACGTAACAATGGCCAGTATAGATGGATTGTGATGCTGGTGTGGGACTCGTGCCAGTGCAAGTGTAGTGGTAACATATGTAATTACGTCATCATGGATACGTCATGATGGATACGTCATCATGAATACGTCATCATGGATACGTCATGATGAAAATGGCGTCAGTACTGCCGACTTTACAGATAGTTTGCGAGGAAGGTAGTTGGTACCACAGTAGATGTAACGTCGTGCAGATTCGAAGTAGTAGAGACTGGTGGTGACGTACTAAGTGATCCTTGGATGTGGTAGATGATCATTCGTAGTCGACATTTCCACAGATGCATGTTGGTTAATGCTAGGTAGAGTTGGTAACATGGCCAACAAAACAACAATATATGAATGCAGTCGTGCCATTAAAGTGTCAATCCTGGGTTGCCACGGGGTGGGAAAGACGACATTGGCGTTGCAGTATGTGGTTGGACAGTTTGTTGACACGTAAGTTTTGGTGTTTTCAACTGTAATAACTCCAGCAACTCGACTGTGAGCATGAGGTGTCTTATGATACCCGTGGATAAAGCCTGGCTTCCCACCCACGAGGATATAAATGAACCAACCATCCACACACTGTAATAACTCCAGCAACTCGACTGTGGGCATGAGGTGTCTTACGATACCCGTGGATAAAGCCTGGCTTCCCACCCACGAGGATATAAATGAACCAACCATCCACACACTGTAATAGCTCCAGCAACTCGACTGTGAGCATGAGGTGTCTTACGATACCCGTGGATAAAGCCTGGCTTCCCACCCATGAGGATATAAATGAACCAACCATCCACACACTGTAATAGCTCCAGCAACTCGACTGTGGGCATGAGGTGTCTTACGATACCCATGGATAAAGCCTGACTTCCCACCCACGAGGATATAAATGAACCAACCATCCACACACTGTAATAGCTCCAGCAACTCGACTGTGGACATGAGGTGTCTTACGATACCCATGGATAAAGCCTGGCTTCCCACCCACGATGATATAAATGAACCAACCATCCACACACTGTAATAGCTCCAGCAACTTGACTGTGGGCATGAGGTGTCTTACGATAGCCGTGGATAAAGCCTGGCTTCCCACCCACGAGGATATAAATGAACCAACCATCCACACACTGTAATATCTCCAGCAACTCGACTGTGGACATGAGGTGTCTTACGATAGCCGTGGATAAAGCCTGGCTTCCTACCCACGAGGATATAAATGAACCAACCATCCACACACTGTAATAGCTCCAGCAACTCGACTGTGAACATGAGGTGTCTTACGATACCCGTGGATAAAGCCTGGCTTCCCACCCACGAGGATATAAATGAACCAACCATCCACACACTGTAATAGCACCAGCAACTCGACTGCGGGCATGAGGTGTCTTACGATACCCATGGATAAAGCCTGGCTTCCCACCCACGATGATATAAATGAACCAACCATCCACACACTGTAATAGCCCCAGCAACTCGACTGCGGGCATGAGGTGTCTTACGATACCCATGGATAAAGCCTGGCTTCCCACCCACGATGATATAAATGAACCAACCATCCACACACTGTAATAGCCCCAGCAACTCGACTGCGGGCATGAGGTGTCTTACGATATCCATGGATAAAGCCTGGCTTCCCACCCACGATGATATAAATGAACCAACCATCCACACACTGTAATAGCTCCAGCAACTCGACTGTGGGCATGAGGTGTCTTACGATACTCGTGGATAAAGCCTGGCTTCCCACCCACGAGGATATAAATGAACCAACCATTCACACATTGTAATAGCTCCAGCAACTCGACTGTGAGCATG
>CH003234.1:34236-55053 GCA_000149265.1 Ciona savignyi | reverse complement strand
ATAGCTCCAGCAACTTGACTGTGGGCATGAGGTGTCTTACGATACCCGTGGATAAAGCGTGGCTTCCCACCCACGAGGATATAAATGAACCAACCATCGCACACACTGTAATAGCTCCAGCAACTCGACTGTGGGCATGAGGTGTCTTACGATACCCGTGGATAAAGCCTGGCTTCCCACCCACGAGGATATAAATGAACCAACCATCCACACACTGTAATAACTCCAGCAACTCGACTGTGGGCATGAGGTGTCTTACGATACCCGTGGATAAAGCCTGGCTTCCCACCCACGAGGATATAAATGAACCAACCATCCACACACTGTAATAGCTCCAGCAACTCGACTGTGGGCATAAGGTGTCTTACGATACCCGTGGATAAAGCCTGGCTTCCCATCCACGAGGATATAAATGAACCAACCATCCACACACTGTAATAGCTCCAGCAACTCGACTGTGAGCATGAGGTGTCGTACGATACCCATGGATAAAGCCTGGCTTCCCACCCACGAGGATATAAATGAACCAACCATCCACACACTGTAATAGCTCCAGCAACTCGACTGTGGGCATGAGGTGTCTTACGATATCCGTGGATAAAGCCTGGCTTCCCACCCACGAGGATATAAATGAACCAACCATCCACACACTGTAATAGCTCCAGCAACTCGACTGTGAGCATGAGGTGTCTTACGATACCCGTGGATAAAGCCTGGCTTCCCACCCACGAGGATATAAATGAACCAACCATCCACACACTGTAATAGCTCCAGCAACTCGACTGTGGGCATGAGGTGTCTTACGATACCCATGGATAAAGCCTGGCTTCCCACCCACGAGGATATAAATGAACCAACCATCCACATACTGTAATAGCTCCAGCAACTCGAATGTGAGCATGGCGTGTCTTACGATACCCATGGATAAAGCCTGGCTTCCCACCCACGAGGATATAAATGAACCAACCATCCACACACTGTAATAGATACAGCAACTCGACTGTGGGCATGAGGTGTCTTACGATACCCGTGGATAAAGCATGGCTGCCCACCCACGAGGATATAAATGAACCAACCATCCACACACTGTAATAGCTCCAGCAACTCGACTGCGAGCATGAGATGTCTTACGATACCTATGGATAAAGCCTGGCTTCCCACCCATCAAGGATATAAATGAACCAACCATCCACACACTGTAATAGCTCCAGCAACTCGACTGTGGGCATGAGGTGCCTTACGATACCCATGGATAAAGCCTGACTTCCCACCCACGAGGATATAAATGAACTAACCATCCACACACTGTAATAGCTCCAACAACTCGACTGTGGGCATGAGGTGTCTTACCATACCCATGGATAAAGCCTGGCTTCCCACCTACAATGATATAAATGAACCAACCATCCACACACTGTAATAGCCCCAGCAACTCGACTGCGGGCATGAGGTGTCTTATGATACCCATGGATAAAGCCTGGCTTCCCACCCACGATGATATAAATGAACCAACCATCCACACACTGTAATAGCCCCAGCAACTCGACTGCGGGCATGAGGTGTCTTACGATATCCATGGATAAAGCCTGGCTTCCCACCCACGATGATATAAATGAACCAACCATCCACACACTGTAATAGCTCCAGCAACTCGACTGTGGGCATGAGGTGTCTTACGATACTCGTGGATAAAGCCTGGCTTCCCACCCACGAGGATATAAATGAACCAACCATTCACACATTGTAATAGCTCCAGCAACTCGACTGTGAGCATGAGGTGTCTTACGATACCCATGGATAAAGCCTGGCTTCCCACCCACAAGGATATAAATGAACCAACCATCCACCCCCCCCCCCAGCCCACCAAGCACGAAAATCGAAGATATTTACAGGAAAGTAGAGGAAGTGACGATCACTGATCCGCGGACGACTCATTATCTACGTCATAAATCGAACGGAACGGACAATAAAGCGGTATCTGATGTGACGTCATATTTTGTTGTCAAAATATAATTAGAGTGATATTTCGTGTCAGATCACTTCGCGCCCATCATCGGGTTACCGGAGCTATTGCAGTGTGTTGTGTATGATTCACACGTTCCTTCAATTTAGTAGAACCTATTAATCCGCTGGGTTCAGGCAATGTCCGTTAAGTGCCTTGCCCAAGGACACAACCGACTATCTATAGCGAACGGTGCTTCTAAATATTACAGGAGCGCATGGAGCACTTGAATCGCTTGAAGCGCTTGGTTCGCTTACTATACTTAGTGATATTAATGTTAGGGTTGGGGTTAAAGTTAGTTCTGGGGTTGAGATTAGTGTTTGGGACAGGGTTAGAATTACTTTCCATAGCAATCTAAGTGATCCAAGCGCTCCAAGCGGTCCCGTAGTATTCAGAGGCACCCTTTAGTGAATGGTTTTTACCATTATGATGTCACAGTTCACCTCGGTCATTTAAGACACTACAATAATAACTTCCGCCCGATCATAATGGGCATTATGACGTAGAACTGGTTGACGCGATTGTCACAAAGCACCGCCGAAACGAGCGATGATGACGTAGGCGTCAAAGTCAAGTTCGATCTGGAGATCACCGATACCGCTGGGTGGGGCTGTTTGGTATTAACGGGCCTAGTGACGAGCCCATCA
The DNA here is from genome assembly GCA_000149265.1 of Ciona savignyi. NCBI lineage: Eukaryota > Metazoa > Chordata > Ascidiacea > Phlebobranchia > Cionidae > Ciona > Ciona savignyi. The sequence goes on along the minus strand of CH003234.1, from coordinate 52,404 downwards.
TGGGTTCGAAACTTGGCTCGGTTAAAAAATATAAAAAAAATATGTGTGGTGGGTACGGACGGCCTGGTTAAGATAAAATAGACTCCTTCGCGCCACTGAATATTTATCACATTGAACCGAATCGTCCCCGATATTGATTCAATCCCCGGTCCTTGTAAATTAATCCTGTCCAAATCTACTAAGTTTAAACTTAACCCTCTGTCCCGACTAACCCTGCCCCCCGGACCCACCAACGCCACCATGTGGATGACCCGAGGGGGTTTGTTACGTCACAACGCTCATTCTACATGGCTTCCACAGATATTGCAAGGAACGGACCAAGCGACCGAGGCCGCGAAGTTTCTTCGCCAAACTATCGTTCCGGAGGAGCCGAGGATCCACGAGGTCAAGGTCGGTTCAACCCCCATCCTACCCTCCCCCCCATTCCCATCTTTCTACTTTGTGTTTTCAAGTTTCTATTTATTTTCCTCTCAGGTCCGGGGATTTACCTTCCATCAGTGCACCGTTAGGTGTCGCTAATCAAGAAGCGCGACAAACCGCGTGCATCGCGAACAGTGACGCTATTATTATCGTTTATGACGTAACAGATGAGCAAACACTTCTCATCGCTTATGACATCAGAGAGGACATTGTGACGTGTCGACGGAGGAGAACGCGTAGACGGCGTAAGGTTTATGACGTAATAATGGGTTGTTTGAGATGTGAAAAGAAGATTGAGGTCGCCGGAAGTGACGTCCCCATCGTGTTCCTCGTCGGCGCGCACGCGGTATGTTACGTCACAGTGGCTTCTTACACCCGAACAATAACCACTTTCTACAGGACAAAGGGAATTCCCCTTCAAGTGACGCGCTTCAGTCGCGATCCTCTTGTGACGTTTCAAACAACAAAAGGACGATCTCAGCGCTCGACATTTATGACGTCATAAAGGCATGGAGCGAATGCGTCGGTTTTGCAGAAGTGACGTCAAAAGACAATGACGTCATAGAACAGATTTTCCAGCAGATAAAGCTGGCTATTGTGACGTTGTCTCCCGCGGAGTTGTGGCTGAAAGCGATATCTTAATTGTCTCATTGTTACGTCACAATTTCTATTGTTGTTGAACAAATGAGATGACTCGACACTGATGTGTTGCCATGTTGTAACAATGTGCTTTGTTGTCGTCATAATCGCCCTGCAAAACCATATGATCCTCTTGTACGACTGGTTAGTCTGGTGGGTTAGTGCGTTGCCTTTTAATCGAAGGGTTGCACATTCAATACTGGTCGCTAGCTAGTTGGTTGTGTCCTGGCACTTTACGGACATTGCCTGAACCCAGCGGATTAATGGGTTCTACCAAATTAAAAGGAACGTGTCTATTACATACAACACACTGCAATAGCTCCAGTAACCCGACGATGGGCGCGAGGTGATCTGACGATTGCCCGTGTGATAACCCCCTTGGTTTTCCCATCCATGGGGATAAACATGAATATGCTATCCTATCCTACACAAGTTGAACAGAGTATTATCAATAGTTGTATATGGTGATTCTTATCAAGTCAACTACAGATCTGCATATTCCGATGACATTGCAGGTATATGTGGTTGGGGTAATATTGGTTATAATGAAATGCAGTACCACACTAATGCTTTGCTATGCTATGCTGACTACGAGCCTGAGGTAACAACTTGGTATCCCCTCATTTGCTAGATCGGTTGGTTGGCATCCCTGTCATACCCAAGGTTACAAGTGGGTGGGGTTGTCGCTTTGCATCGTGTGCTGGTGAAACACATAACGTTGGTGAAGGTTCATATGTGCGTATAAAGCATAGCGCAGGTGAATACTGCATGGCATTAGTAGTGGAACAATATGCAATCAAAATCATTGTCTTTGCAGAGAAATAAGGAGGCGTAAGTAACACGGGAAATCTACTTAGCGAACCGGTTATAACACATGAACTGAATTAATTCCTGTAGATATTAGTTATGAAGCATGTACACAGACGGAAATACACTTACCATGCTAACTTAGGAAGATTGTCACATTAAGTGTTGCAATCTCACTAGTATCATCGTAGGAACGCAACCAAATAATGATTCATATCCCAGTTTAGCACAAACTTATGTTGGTTTGATCAGGGAAGTCTTGTAAATATGGATTTCGTTCAGGTGTGGTTGTCTGCTACTTTGCTGCTTTTGTTATGTTTTGTGGGAAACTCAGGGGCAAAGTTTAGTAATTATACATTTAACCTCGGGACATTTTTGTATACTTGCGAGTCAAAGGAAAACAACAATGCTAGTACATATACCAACTTTACCGAAGCGGAGAGGTTATGCAACGTTGCCAACTCGCAATTGGCTGTCCTCGACACTCAAGTTTTGTTCAACGAAGCAACCAAGGTATTTGGTAAATGTTGGGAATCATATTTTTGGATTGGTTTGAATAAATTTGGTGGTGAATACAGATGGGTGGATGGTTCATTGTTTAAACCAGGACAAGTTGGAAAGGACATTATAACGTATATTAACAACAATAACGATTGCGTTGCTTTAAAGAGGGGAAATATTATAGAAGAAAGAGAGTGTGCAACTTCTTTCAATTTCATTTGTTTCATGAAACACGAAGCACAAACCACGATTACCCCGACCACCACTAGTAGCGCTGTGGAGGCTACCAGCACTGATGTCATCCGAACTACAAACCAAACGCTCACAGCATCAACGTTGTATAACCACTCAACCAGTATTGGTGTAACAACTTCCACGGTTGGTTTGACGACCAATTCTGGCTCAGTTCAGTTGTGGATGATTATCGTAATATCTGTTGGTGGATTTCTGTTGCTTGTAATAGTGTGTCTATGTTTCTGCATTCGGGGACGAAAAGCGAAAAAAGACGACGATTCGAATAAAAATAACAGACCAGGAAAGAACGACAAACCAGAGAGAAACAAAGCTGAATATTTACAAGCAGAGCATGGGTATGAAACCATTCGTCCAACACAAGAAACACAAGAAACATCGTACGAAGAAGTGATAACATCCCAAGCAACAAGCGTGGATGAGTATGATATCGTCGCTCATATGGACGCGACAACAAGCTACGTGAACATTAGTTCCCCTACGGTTGACTCAGGATATGTGACCATAGATTCCCCTAGAGTCGACCCAGGTAAAATATTGGTGGTGTTAGCGCAAATTACTAAGCAATGCTTAAGTGTGGTTTTATTACAAGTATGGTTCTATTTACTATTTACATGTATAAATGTGGTTCTATTTATAGTGACGTATTCAACGTGGGCAGCAATGGGGTCGATTCCCGCAACGATCGGAATTAACAAGACAAGCAATTCAACCGTCAATCAACCGGCATAAGACATTTGAAGACGAGTATTCTTCCGATAACAAGAACTGAGTTTTAAAGAACAAATGCTCGGGACTTGGAATAAGCGAGTCTATGCGCGAAAACACCAAGCGGACGGCTTTCGAACGTACTGTGGTATTATATTTCAATAAAAGATCTTCGCTGACCACTGTACTACGTAGGGTTAAAAGAATCGGACAAGAAAGAAACAAAGAAAAATTCCTTATGTGACATCGATATTGTTTTATAATAAAGGTTCTGCTTTGCGAAAGGCTAATGATACAATGGTAATACGACCAGTAATACTATGTTTATGTACATTGATTGTTTGTATTTAATACCATAAGATGAAACATGTATATTTTTGAACGTAAACCACCTTAAATCCACCAATAAAACGCTATGAAATTTCTCTCTGGTGTTGGCGATTAGTTTCCGTTTTCGTTTAATGTTAAACTGATTTTATGTATAATGTAACATAAGACATTTTATTGCATATTGTAAGATAAGAAACAAAACTGTCGGATTGGATTAAAACTTCCCCGAAAGTACAAACAGAACAATATACAATAAACTAGCCAATAATGGATTTAAAACTGAGCTCCTTAAAAAGTTCACCCACAAGTTTTAGACGTGTTTGGATCAATTTGTGTTAAGTATGAACAAAGGTATGTCCGTCACGTTAGTCTAACGGTTTAGTGCGTCGATGTTTAATAAACCCATCGGATTAATGGGTTATAGGATATAGGATATTCATCTTTATCCCCGTGGATGGGAAAACCAAGCCGAATTGAAGGAATGTGTTAATCATATACAACACATTGCAATAGCTCCGGTAACCCGACAGTGGGCGCGAGGTGATCTGACGATTGCCCGTGTGTTAACCACCTTGGTTTTTCCATTCACAGGATAAACATGAATATAGAAACTCAACACAATTATAGGTGCAGAAGCATTGGTTCGGTGTTTAGACCACACTTTATTTGTTTCAATCCTCGTACGCAACCAAAAACCCCTCACGCATCCACCACTCCATCAGTTCCAACGTTTTTTGTTTTGTTTTTTTTTTGGGGGGGGGGGGGGGGTTGTTAAGCCAAAAAAGCAAAATTGTGCACTTAGTGCGAGTTGGTGGCCTTAGGCCGATCCCCTCGTGCAATGTGGAAATTAATCCACTCGGGTAGTTTCCCTAACGGTTGGTCCTATTGCATAACTAAACGTTGGACTTATAGTTGTCGCTTGCTTTTCTTCTCATCGCGTTCATCATATGTGTGAGTTCTCGTGGAGCGTAAAACAAGGAAACTTGTCCCCAAAAAGCCGCCTCATAAACACGAGGGGGAATATACAACTGAAGAGTCTGCAAACATCGGATATGACGTGGGACAAACTCGAACGACGTTTCTCATCAACTACAGATCTACATATTCCGATGACATTGCAGGTGGATGTGGTTGGGGTAATATTGGTTATAATGAAATGCAGTACCGCACTAATGCTTTGCTATGCTGACTACGAGCCTGAGGTAACAACTTGGTATCCCCTCATTTGCAAGATCGGTTGGTATCCCTGTCATTCCCAAGGTTACACGTGGGCGGGGTTGTCGCTTTGCATCGTGTGCTGGTGAAGACATACATGACGTTGGTGAAGGTTCATATGTGCGTATAAAGCATAGCGCAGGTGAATACTGCACGGCATTGGTAGTGGAACAATATGCAATCAACGTTTATTATCTTGCGGAGTAATAAACAGGCGTAAGCAGAACGGGAAATCTACTTAGCAAATGGGTTATAAACCCATCAACTGAATTAATTCTTGTAGGTATTACTTAGTTATGAAGCATGTACACCCGGAAATACACTTACCATGCTAATTCAGGATAATTGTCACATTAAGTGTTGCAATCCCACCAGTATCCTCGTTAGAACGCAAACAACTAATGATTCATATCCCAGTTTAGCACAAACTTACAAATGTTGGTTTGATCAGGGATTCAGGGAAGTCTTGTAAATATGGATTTCGTTCAGTTGTGGTGGTCTGCTACTTTGCTGCTTTTGTTATGTTTTGTGGGAAACTCAGGGGCAAAGTTTAGTAATTATACATTTAACCTCGGGACATTTCTGTATGCTTGTGAGGCAAAGGACAACAACAATGCTAGTACATACACCAACTTTACCGAAGCGGAGAGGTTATGCAACGTGGCCAACACGCAATTGGCTGTCCTCGACACTCAAGTTTTGTTCAACGAAGCAACCAAGGTATTTGAAAAGTGTGGAGAATCATATTTTTGGATTGGTTTGAATAAATTAGGTGGTGAATACAGATGGGTGGATGGCTCTTTGTTTAAACCAGGACAAGTTGGAAAGGACATTACAACGTATGGTAACAACAATCACGATTGCGTTGTTTTAAAGAGGGGAAATATAATAGAAGAGAAAGATTGTGCAACTTCTTTCAATTTCATTTGTTTCATGAAACACGAAGCACAAACCACGATTACCCCGACCACCACTAGTAGCGCTGTGGAGACTACCAGCACTGATGTCATCCGAACTACAAACCAAACGCTCACAGCATCAACGTTGTATAACCACTCAACCAGTATTGGTGTAACAACTTCCACGGTTGGTTTGACGACCAATTCTGGCTCAGTTCAGTTGTGGATGATTATCGTAATATCTGTTGGTGGATTTCTGTTGCTTGTAATAGTGTGTCTATGTTTCTGCATTCGGGGACGAAAAGCGAAAAAAGACGACGATTCGAATAAAAATAACAGACCAGGAAAGAACGACAAACCAGAGAGAAACAAAGCTGAATATTTACAAGCAGAGCATGGGTATGAAACCATTCGTCCAACACAAGAAACATCATACGAAGTAGTGATAACATCCCAAGCAACAAGCGTGGATGAGTATGATATCGTCGCTCATATGGACGCGACAACAAGCTACGTGAACATTAGTTCCCCTATAGTCGACCCAGGCTATGTGACCATAGATTCCCCTAGAGTAGACCCAGGTAAAATTATGATGGTGTTAGCGCAAATTACTATGCAATGCTTAAGTGTGGTTTTATTACAAGCATGGTTCTATTTACTATTTACATGCATAAATGTGGTTCTATTTATAGTGACGTATTTAACGTGGGTAGCAATGGGTCGATTCCCGCAACGATCGAATTAACAAGACAAGCAATTCAACCGTCAATCAACCGCATAAGACATTTGAAGACGAGTATTCTTCCGATAACAAGAATTGAGGTTTAAAGAACAAATGCTCGGACTTAGAATAAGCGAGTCTGCGCGAAAACATCAACGAACGCTTTCAAACGTACTTTGTTATATTTTAATAAAATATCTACGCTAACACTGTACTACTAGGTACCTTAAATCCACCAATTAAATACCATGAGATTTCCCTCTAGTATTGACGATAAGTTTCCATTTTATTTTATTGTTAAACTGATTTTATGTATAATGTAACATAAGACATTTTATTGCATATTGTAAGATAAGAAACAAAACTGTCGGATTGGATTAAAACTTTCCCGAAAGTACAAACAGAACAATATACCATAAACTAGCCAATAATGGATTTAAAACTGAGCTCCTTAAAAAAGTTCACCCACAAGTTTTAGACGTGTTTGCATCCATTTGTGTTAAGTATGAACAAAGGTTTGTCCGTCCCGTTGGTCTAACGGTTAAGTGCGTCGCCTTTTAACCGAAGGGTTGCAGGTGCGAAACTGGTCGCTAGCTAGTCGGTTGTGTCCTTGGGCAAGGCACTTTATAGACATTGCCTGAACCCAGCGGATTAAAGAGTTCTACCAAATTGAAGGAATGTCTAAATTATACACAACACACTGCAGTAGCTCCGGTAACCCGACGATGGGCGCGAATGATCTGACGATTGCCCGTGTGTTAACCTCCTTGGTTTTCCCTTTTACGGGGATAAACATGAATATCCTATCCTATAAGAAACTCAACACAATTATGGGTGCGGAAGCATTGGTTCGGTGTTTGGACGAGATGGCGCTTTAAATACTTAGATTGTTCAAATGGTAGGTCGGATATGTGTTTCAATCCACGCAAACCAGAACCCCACACATACTCACCACACCACACATACCCACAAATCCAAAGATAGTCGTTACTCAACAGTCCCAACGGTTGGTCATATTGCATTACTAAACGTTGGACTTACAGTTGTCGCTTGCTCTTCTTCTCATCGCGTTCATCATATGTGTGTGTTCTCGTAAAGCATAAAACAAGGAAACTTGTCCCCAAAAAGCCGCCTCATAAACACAAGGGGGAATATACAACTGAAGAGTCTGCAAACATCGGATATGACGTAGGACAAACTCGAACGACGTATCTAATCCGCTACAGATCTGCATATTCCGATGACATTGCAGGTAGATGTGGTTGGGGTAATATTGGTTATAATGAAATGCAGTACCACACTAATGCTATGCTGATTGCCGCAAGATGGCGGTGGTGAGGTTATTTCGATTGTTGTTGTGAGACTGCTTTGAGACTACATCACGTGATGATGAAGTTCTTGTTTTGCGGAATTTTTTCATTTTTTCGTGACGACATTTTAACCAAATATTGCGGTGGCTGCGAGAATTTGGTAGCTTAACGAAAGTTTAATTTATTTATTATTTCCCCCGAAAGGAATTGCCCGATTTAGGAATATTAGTTACGGAACGGTAGTTTATAATCGTTAAAGGTTATTTTCGGACCAAAAAAGTCAAGTATACCGAAGCTGTTTCTTGTCCAATATAAGAAGGATATTTTCAACGTTGACGTTTATCGTCCACTGACGAATAAGTGGGTAACCAACCCTGGATAGCTTGATAAATTATATTTATTTCATCCTACTAGAAACTAGATATTTGTGAACAGTGATAAGTATAAGAAGAAGTTTTGTGCATACTACCTATATTTGGAAGCGGAAATATTAATTCAAACTTCAAGTGAAGGATTTATTTACGGAAATACAGAGCTCTTTCAATTGACAAGATGCTGAAAAAAGTTGGTTTTCTACTTCTACTGATTCACTTGATTCAGGTAAATTGATAAATTAAAAAGTATTGATTGAAAATTAGCCAAGCAGTTTGAACATTAAGAGTGTTACAATATATTACAATATGTTCCCATTTGTTTCCCTTATATTAATTGATTGTTGCCTTAATTTGATGAATTCAAGAATTCATCAAATTAAGGCCATGAATGTGCTAAAACATCCAAGAGCCAACCATGTATTTGTCAGGGGAATGGCTCACGTAAGCTCTTGATTATCCAGATATAATGGTTGATGAACTTTCAATTTCATCAGAATCTCATGGATTTCAATTCCAACATAAGTTGTTCATGGGACCTCATTTGGGCTTCTTCATACCAACTTGATTGTTCCATTTAAAACCCGTGAAAAGTAAATTTACTGATAGTTGATGAGGTTCCATAATGAAAGTAACACATGGGTGTTACTTGTTGGTCAAGTGGTCATGAGGATATTATGGGATCCCACTCACTTGGCGAGCCATGTATCAAACACAGCACTGTGTAACCCGCAATGAAATCCATTTTGAAGTTTTGGGGCCAAAATTGTTCAGATCCTGTTTAGTGTCAAATATCTGCGAGTCCACGTGTTTGATCACCCCCCCCCCAGGTGAACGGGCAATACTTCCACGAGGAGGAATACGAGGATGGATCGGGTGATGTTGCGTTGGATACCATCCCCACTGATGATGAGGACATGGGAGACGGGGAGGGGTCGGCTTCAGGTGGGAGGATCCGGGTGTTTGGTTGGATGTGTCGGGGGGATTAATAGGAGGGAAGGAGGGAAACTGCATGCTGAAATAATTATGACATTAGGGTTAGTTTTAAACATGGGGTTGGAGTTAGGGTTAGTTCTGGGGTCGAGATTAGTGTTTAGAGCAGGGTGTAAATTAGTTTTCGTAATTTTAGTGGGCAGTTTCCCTCCTTCCCGCTTTCCTCCCTTAAAAGTTCCCCAAAAGTCTTTCAACTCGGTTAATCAGTTCGTACTAAGGTGGTTGGAGCAATTTCGATGATGAGCTTCTTCTCATCCACACAACCAACACTAATTTAAACCTCACCAACTGGCCGACAGGTTTCACTCTTATCCATGCATGTCCTGCCTTTTTCAAGCTTATTTTGGATCAATTTGTGTGAAGATAAACTTGGCCCAGATTGATTTGTTTTCCACACTCACAAATACAAATATGACCTCACACAATATGACATCATCACACGATATGACATCATCACATGCCCAGCATAGACCCCACCATACATTGTAGCAACACATTAATACATGGGGAGCTGACCCATCCATGGAATTGTTCGGCCCAATTGTCACATGGTGATTGAAGTTCTAATTATCATTGTGATGTCATAGTCCTGAAGGTCGTTATAACAATAAACTTAATATGATTGGGTGTAGAAGGAACCATGGAGTGTGTTTGGTGTGGTTTGAAATCGTGTGTGATGTCGTCATCATGTTGATTTCATTCACATCCGGCGTTCCCATTGCCACCGTCGCTACTTTTCCTGGAATATTTATTCCCGATAAACAAGATAATTTGTTTCCCATTGGCCTTCCTGATGCCTTCGTGTGGTTGCATTGGCGTTTGCACCTTGCTGAGTTTTAAAAAAGCTTTTGTTTGAAACATGTTTGTGGCTAAATATATAATTGTACGAGCACTTACATCAGTAAAATAACTTCTCTAAATTCGTTCAAGATATGAAAATTAAACAAATCCACAATAATCTTGTTACGCGTTACAATGCTTAATACAGGAAGTAGTTGGCATTATTATTTCCTTATTACCTCATAATCTCTTGTCTGTTTATTACTATTGCTTATTCAGTATAATCTCTTCTGGTTGCAATAATATCCATGCAAATCAACAATCAGCAGATTTTGTTGGGTAATTGATTGTTGTTAAAACCCCCCCATAATGACCTTCACCACCAGGTATGTCACCTCACTTAATACCGATGGAAAACAAGGAAAAGGTGAAAGTTGTAGCGGATCCCCCACATTTATATGAGGTGAGATATTATGAGATTGTGGGTTGAACATAGGTGAATCCCCCAAAGCATGATATCATTGCGCAACATTTTGCTTAAATCTGTCGATTGCCTGTGTGATAACCCCCAACCGAGCTTATTGGCTGAATATCATGGTTGTTGTGTTGAAATTAATTAACTGAATGGAGGGTTTGGCAGATTTATTGATTTATTGACGTCTGTTGCACCAAGGTTAGTGAGGTTGCCATGCAATATCGTCTGCATATTGTGGTTCCAACAAAACTAATGAGACTCGACATATTCATTACAACATATTCAATACTTGGAATCCAACTTCCAAGAAAACCTCAGTTATCACGATTCCACCACAGGAGGAGCCAGAGATCGGGAATGATGATGTCATAACAACCACGGAGATGGTAACGAAGAAGGTGGTTCCCCCCAATGGGGTGGGGAAGGTTAAGGCTGCCCCGGAGCCAAAGTTCACTGGGGTAAGTTGGTTTGGCATGGTGGGGGGGGGAGGGTTGTGGGTTTAAACTATCTCACTCTTACCAGCACCACATACTACGTGATATAAGACATGTTGTTTGGTAACATTGGGTGAAAACTAGTCCCAACCGATTGTAGATTTATTGTGTAATATAGTTTGATTGTGATGTAACAAGTAGCTATGATTCATCAACTGAGTCATTGTGGATGATTGTTACATCACACACAGATATAAAATGACTTTCCTCATTGGCTACCGAGTGTTGATCAGGTTTTACCGCGTTCTAAACCAAAATCGCTATTTTAAAAATGCAACCCAAGACAGACAATTACTTCTACGTTACACCTTAAAGTGATTGATTATTCAAACTAATTAACCGCATATTCCAAGCTTAAAATAATATATAAAATTTTGAAGTTAAATACTTTTTGTGTTGAAACGTATATAATATATATTTATTATTGTAATTGATATACAGCGTATTGCACATACATTGACCTTCAATACAGGGAGGCCACTATTATACGACCTACCAAACAGGCTTACCAGACGCTTTTATCAATTATTTAAGAAATTAAAATCCAAGCGAAAGTTTTATATTCGGTAGCCGGTAGTGTATTTATGCTGTTGGTAAAGCCTGATTTTTTATTTTGTTTATTAAGCTCTCATCTGATAAGCATGTATGTAAGGTTTGGTCCAACTTGCACCTGATCATAAAGAGACATGTGTATCTTTGAGTACTCATGCGAATTCGCTGGTTACAAGGCATTTATACAGGATTAGGTCGTATTTCAAATACACAAGCCAAACATAGAGTTGTAGTACACCAACTGACGACTGTGATATTCTCATATTGAAAACTGCTTTTAAAAGGAACTGTATAACACTAGCAAATGTAATACCCGTAATGCGTTTCTCCATACCAAAGCGCATCTTTCGTGCAAAAGCGTCCGAACATTTTTTTAAAGCGGAAACTAGGTACTACAAATTAAATTATAACATTTTTGTGTATGCCAATGGACAGTTACCATAAATGTCAGTTGTAGCATGTAGTCTACAGTGCAGAACTTGAGAAGTTCATGTATTTGATTAAGCTGGTGTTTTACTCGCGTTGAGTGTAGCGACTATGACCCCAGTATTGATGAATAGTCGATAACACACAATGTACGACAGGGGGAGGAGGTTGTAGACAACGTGGATGATGAGGATTTGGAAGAAGGTGATCCCAAGGATCCTGAGATCGGAGCTGCAGCGTTCACCCACAGCAGTCAGTTCATGGCAGGTTGGTTCGTGTGGTCATGGGCGCCGACTTACGGGGACATGGGGTGGTCATACCTCAAATTTAACATTCAGACATTTTTTCAACGGGCGTAAACGCATTTAATTTAACCTGCGACATTTTAAAACTATCCGCCTATACTTCGGTGATCAAAGAGTTTAACCAATTGTGAATTATAGAAATGTGGTGTTTTTTATTTTCCTGGCTTATAATTGGTGCTGTCCCCCTAAGCAACAGCTTGGACTAGATTCAGCGGTTTTAAGTAGATCGGATAAACGGTAATACCGCTAATATCAAATAATAAACACACTGCAATAAGTTTGAGGTTCAGGAACCATACTGTGCGGACGCGAAGAAGAGAAGCCTTATTGATAGTAAGACGACAATATATTGGTTTTAAAAGCTGTTACAAACACTGCTGCATTCGTGAATGGTAGCCTAATGTTGTTGTGTTCAGTACAAATTTAAACAAAAAAATACTGTTTATTTTGTTTCCTAAAGTAAGCAAACTTTTGCGACATTTTGTTTGATAAGATAAGAACTAACACATATAATCTCTGTTTCGGTAACTACCTTTATAGATAGAAGTATTGCGCGAATGTGGGCATATAGGGAAAAGTATTTTTCATACAGAAAGGGTTTGTTTTATTTCGTGGAATGAACAAAAATCCGGTTATTCTAAGGTAATATATATTTTGGACAAACAACTCCCAGCTAAAATAACGATACATTTGCAGCCTTAGTTTAATTAGAGAAAATGTTTATTTCAATATGACGCACGCTAGAATATAGTACTTCTGACCTCCCCATACAAAATAAAAAGTCAGCGCGTATGCATATGGTTCATATGGTTCGTGTGGTTGGGCTTTGCATGGCAACATATTGGTTGTCAATATAAATATTAACTCCATGTGTATTATCCCCCTGGCCTTGTGGGGTGGACGTATATGATGCAATAGTGACATCATTGATATTCCACAGCGCTGATCGTGGGGGGGTGTGTGGGGTTGTTGTTCGCCGTGTGCGTGATCATGTTGTTGGCGTACCGCATGAGAAAGAAAGACGAGGGCAGCTACGCGCTCGATGAGAAGAAGCCTTCCACCGCATACCAATACACCCAGGGTCAGGAATATTATGCTTGACGAGCTACCTACCGCATCTTGTACATAACTTCTCTTCCTCATGTATTTATGTGTACGACCTACTCTGGTGCTCATTTTAACGCTGTTTTACATCAAATTCATTCAAAGTTAGATTTTAATCCATGGTTCTGTCTCAAGTTTGTTTAAAATGAACCTAATCGAGTCCATTGTTACATCACAAAGTGTAGTTTTTGTATCGTTGTATCGATTTCTGTTGTTTTTCGTCTTTTTTTCCGACTCCTTATTTGGACAAACCAATTTTATTGCGCAACCTGTACAAATCATTCCGCGCCGTGCTATCTGCTGCGGAGCGCTTATCAAGGTTCCCGCAGCTGCACGGTTGTATAAACGATTACATTTTTTACACTAACCCCCCCGTGTGGTACATGTTATTGGTTGAAACTGGTCCACGAAGGGGAATCCCCCAACATGATAGTCACCTCGTGTCCACAGTCGAGTTAATGAGTTGTATTAGGAGCCTGGTTGACGCGGCGCGTTATGACGTAGGACGTCGCGGTTATAGAGGGTGTTTCTCACACCGATGTCAAGTTACCATATATGGTGATCGTCATTAAGTGATGAGTAATAATAACCATTTACTACCATTTTGACGTCATACTTTTATTCCCGTATATCTTTGTTGGGTCAATCGACGTCATATCCGCAACAATGGGTCGCGCGAGTTGAACAATCGAATTCGATGATGCTTCTACTTATGACGTGACAATAACGTAGCCATAAAGCGTACGAAAGTCGATGGAAGTGTTGCATAAGCGCGCCGCAGGGCGGTTACACAGGGAGTCATGCTGCGCGCTCCACTGCGTCGGAGGAATGTTTACGCTTCGTTGCTCCCAGGAGCTCCTACGTCATAACCGTCATTCAAGTCCCTTCCGGTCGAACTGATTACGTCATATCCGCCAAACACTTTGTGTTGAACCCGGGATGTTTCGGTGTGTGACGTAATAAAGACCTCATTGTCCCATGAAGCGACACCGCGGTTGTCGGAATTCTAGAATTGGAATCGCGTTTGTTGCGAATTCGTGGGAGTTGAATTCTGAAACTAGGCCGTTTTATATATTGTGACGTAACAATCAATAATAATCCACCTTTTATGTCATAATAACCGCGACTGGTTTCCTGTTACGTCACAATAGGTAGTTTCTCATCAGCCGACCACGCGACGTCGCCGCTATATCGAAAGCGATTATTACGTCACATATACAAACAAAGGGAATATCCCTGCAACTTATATTACGTCATGAATATTTATAGAACGACAGGGAAATCCCCGTGAAGTTACTTCTGGTATAGAAACCACCTGCACAAGCGCCACAGGACGTCGATCAAACCGCGATCAACTTGTTTATTTCGGGTGGTTACGTCACAATGATAGAAAAATGAAACAAATCATTCCAAATTGAAGTTTATTGCGTGATGATGACGTAATAAGGGCGCGATTGTTACGTGGTTGATTGAACAATCGGATTGTTGATGATTGTCTTGTGAATGTTGACGAACAATGGAGCATACGTCACAAAGGATAAGAAATCGAATTGTCCGGACCGCGACAACTTCTTGATGATCTGACAATGCGAATCGAGATGTTTGTTTCAATGGGGTTACGAAGTATAGTATATGTAGGATAGTAAATATATGATAGGATAGGATATTCATGTTTATCCCCGTGAATGGGAAAACCAAGGGGGTTAACACACGGGCAATCGTCAGATCACCTCGTGCCCACCGTCGTGTTACCGAAGCTATTGCAGTGTGTTGTATATGATAGACACGTTCCTTCAATTTGGTAGAACCCATTAATCCGCTGAGTTCAGGCAATATCAGTCAAGTGCCTTTTCATCCACTGGGTTCAGGTGAAACAAGCATTCGATCGCATTCAATAAACCGGATGTGACGATTACTGGTAGGATAACTAAATAATGGGAATTCCCCGCGAAGTATCGCGTGCGCGCGGTCGACGAACCAAATCGCGTTGATCGCGGGAGATTCCGACAGCTGTGAGGTCACAATGCAAGGCTTCTAGATCTGGTCCGAGCAGATTGGAGTAGTGGTCCTGTGTGTGACGTATATGTGACGTAACAAAACAGATGACAATGTATGTGACGTAATAATGAACAGTTGTACCTTACAAGCGCGTAATTTCGCGGTGATCGTCGATTCGTCGTCGCTGAACAAATCCTTCCGTCGCTCGTTCAATGCAGCGATGACGCAAAACACTCGAAACGTCACTTCCTCGATTCCCTGTAGGATTATGACGTAATAATCAATAATGGGTTATTAGTGGATCGACCAAACTCTATGACGTATTCAACGCGAAGACGACGATATATCACGTGGTGGATACGTCACAAACCCGATTGTTGCAGGAATGTTCGCACGGTTGGTTGAACTCCCAAACACAGCGCGGTTGAGATTAAACCGGGTGGTGCGGTGTGGGAATATGCGCGTACATGTCGTGCTGATGACGTACCGCATGTCGTGCAGCGTACCGCATGTCGTGTAACGTACCGCCCAACGCACAACGTACCGCTTTCGATTTGAATTCCCCGAAGATCCTGCCACCCGAGAAGCAAAGCTTCGGCTTATTACGTCACAACCATATTCTAATTATTCCGCTTGTCTTGTCATCAGCTGAAGCATCGATGCACACGACGTCATATCCGGCGGGCCATTACCCCCCATATTCTCACCCTGGGCGGGTATTCCCCGTTTCACCCACCTCCAACAAGAAACTTCGGTCGAACCCCCCCGACCTCCTCCCGACCTCATTCAGTGCTTCTCTTACGTCATCAACGTCCATGCATACGTCATCACGATGTAGTTCCTGCGTTATAATGACGTCATACCACTAACCATAAATGACGTCACAATTATATTTACCTGATAAACAAAGCTTTGTTTCCTCAAAAACGTCCCGCGACGCCCCCACGTCACTTCCGCTTTCCGCGCTTCCGTTTCCGCCACCAGCGCTTTGCAAGTCTCTGTGACGTCATGTTATTTGTTCCGAAACAATTATGGAAAGAAACATGAACTTTTAATTGTAACGTCACAATGTGTGGCGCGATTATCAGCGATTTGACGTCATCGCGCATTCCTGCGTCGTGAAATCACCATGCGTTGTGTGACGTCACAACTAACCTTCTATTGTCTTTTGTCTGGACAACAATCGCTTCGTGCGCTCTCGTAGATGCACTAGCTCCACCTTGCGGTGACGAACTTCCATTTGAGCCTCGCATTTATGCCGCATGCTGGCGCTCAAGAGTCGGAGTATTTCTTCATCTGGAAATGGATAAGATCACGTGACCACAAGTGAACACTGGGTTCAGGGATGTCGCTCGGTGGTGGATGATTCGATTTATGTTCGAAATATAATGTCGGAACTGGTCGCTAGCCACGACTAGTGTTCCTTAATAAATGTTCATTAAGGGACACTAGCCACGACACATGGTATCAACCACACAACACACTGCAATCATCGTCTCTTGGTCGTCGATCTCAGTTGAAACTTGAAGTCAAGTGACTCCATATTAGGACATGTTGCATCGTTGCACACGTGAAGGTGGACCTCACATGACCTCACTTGACCTCACATGACCTCACATGACATCACATGACGTCACTTGACGTCACTTGACCTTACCTTTCAAGTCTTTAGGGGATTCCCCATTCTTCAACCCAAATACGGAAGTCATCCGGGCCAGTTGTTTTTCTTTTATGACGTCACTATAGTTCGCCCGCGCTGCTATGGCAACCGCCCGCACGACCTCATCTACGGGAATACAACGAAAGTATTAACTCCGGGGATTCCCCGAGGGTGGGACGGTACAGAATATACCAAACTTACATTTCGCGACTTTGATTTTTTCCTGCAAATCCTGGATTTTCTCCCCGAGACTTTCAAGAAGGAACAAGTTCTTGTCGAGCGCTTGTTGGGTTGGGTTATCGCACGAATCTGCCAGAATATTGGAAGTTATGAATCCACATGGATGGGTTGGTGGGTGGTTGTACCTGATGAATTCATCCAGCGTTTTTCCTTCTTGTTCTTCTCTCGGTCTCGCAAGTTTTTCACGATCACATATTTGTCGAACACTCGTCTGTAGGCTGGTATCCTGTCCTCCCTGCAATACACCTTGTGCTCACAGTCGAGTTGATGTGTGTCCACTATTAGTTACCACATACCTGATAATACAATATTGCTTCAATATATCCACCATCGTGCCGTGTGCATCACTGGTCGTACTTTCCACACTGCTGGTGCTAGAGGATGGATATTGTGCGTTATGTTGGAGCTATCACAGTGGTTTGGTTGTTCCTTTATATCCTTGTTAGTCCGACCGGTTAGTCTGGTGGTTTAGTGCGTCGCCTTGCAATCGAAAGGTTGCAGGTTCGAAACTCGATAGCTAGTCGGTTGTGTCCTTGTACAAGGCACTTAACTGACACTTCCTAAACCCAGCGGATTAATGGGTTCTACCAAATTGAAGGAACGTGTCTATCATATACAACACAATGCAATAGCTCCGGTAACCCGACGGTGGGCGCTAGGTAATCTGACGATTGCCCGTGTGTTAACCACCTTGGTTTCCCATTCACGGGGATAAACGTCAACATTCTATGCTATCCCATCGTGGGTGGGAATCCAGGCTTTATCGTAGGACACCTCATGCTCACAGTCGAGTTGTTGTGGCCATTACAGTGGCTATTATGACGTAGTGATACCTCATTTTCCTTGAAACAACAGCCATTTTGCGCGATTGTATTTCCTTTGTGATGTCATCCCAAGTTTTGCTTATATTTGCCAGTGGTATACACAATTTCATAGTCGTACTAGCCCAGTTGCATTCGCCACCGTAA
>CH003234.1:9638-27625 GCA_000149265.1 Ciona savignyi | reverse complement strand
ACTAATGCGATCCTGTATCCAAGCGATCCAAGCGATCCAAGCGATCCAAGCGATCCAAGCGATCCAAGCGATCCAAGCGATCCATACGCTTTAAGCGATCTTGTAGTATTAAGAGATACCACCGCCATGCTACTAACCGCTTGTCTCGGGCCAAACGCGGTGGCGAAACTTGTTGGAAACTTCTCCATACGAGGTTTGTTGCTCAATCCATCTTGCTTTATGTTTGGTGGTATCTGTGGGGGGTGTGCTTGTTATGTCATTGTGGTGTCAGGATGACGTCATATATTGTCATGGTGACGTCGTTAAACTATTATGGTGACGTCATTAAAATATCACGGTGACGTCATCTATGACGTAGTGAGATACAATCACCTCAGTTGCTTCATCTTGTTGGATGGCTGCTGCAGTGTTTCCAGCGCTTTCCAATTCAACTTTGTCAACTGGCATCACTAGGTTTAGTTCTATCTTTTCCAGTGTTGCCGATCTGTGGGACAAATCGGTTGTTGTGCGAAGTGACGTAATTGCGATCGAACTTACTCTAATTGTGGTGGACTCAATGGCTTCATCTCGTGGCTCAGCGTGATCTCTGCAAATATTATGTCATGTCACAATTGACCATTGTGTGGATGGTTGGTTCATTTAGTGTGTGGATGGTTGGTTCATTTATATCCTCGTGGGTGGGAAGCCAGGCTTTATCCACAGGTATCGTAAGACACCTCATGCTCACAGTCGAGTTGATGGAGCTATTACAGTGTGTGGATGGTTGGTTCATTTATATCCTCGTGGATGGGAAGCCAGGCTTTATTCACGGGTATCGTAAGACACCTCATGCTCACAGTCGAGTTGCTGGAGCTATTACAGTGTGTGGATGGTTGGTTCATTTATATCCTCGTGGATGGGAAGCCAGGCTTTATCCACAGGTATCGTAAGACACCTCATGCTCACAGTCGAGTTGATGGAGCTATTACAGTGTGTGAATGGTTGGTTCGTTTATATCCTCGTGGGTGGGAAGCCAGGCTTTATCCACGGATATCGTAAGACACCTCATGCTCACAGTCGAGTTGCTGGAGCTATTACAGTGTGTGGATGGTTGGTTCATTTATATCCTCGTGGATGGGAAGCCAGGCTTTATTCACGGGTATCGTAAGACACCTCATGCTCACAGTCGAGTTGCTGGAGCTATTACAGTGTGTGGATGGTTGGTTCATTTATATCCTCGTGGATGGGAAGCCAGGCTTTATTCACGGGTATCGTAAGACACCTCATGCTCACAGTCGAGTTGCTGGAGCTATTACAGTGTGTTGATGGTTGGTTCATTTATATCCTCGTGGGTGGGAAGCCAGGCTTTATCCACGGGTATCGTAAGACACTTCATGTCCACAGTCAAGTTGCCGGAGCTATTACAGTGTGTGGATGGTTGGTTCATTTATATCCTCGTGGGTGGGAAGCCAGGCTTTATCCATGGGCATCATAAGACACCTCATGCTCACAGTCGAGTTGCTGAAGCTATTACAGTGTGTGGATGATTGGTCCATTTATATCCTCGTGGGTGGAAAGCCAGGCTTTAACCATGGGTATCGTAAGACACCTCATGCCCACAGTCGAGTTGCTGGAGCTATTACAGTATGTGGATGGTTGGTTAATTTATATCCTTTTGGATGGGAAGCCAGGCTTTATCCATGGGCATCATAAGACAACGCATGCTCACAGTCGAGTTGCTGGAGCTATTACAGTGTGTGGATGGTTGGTTCATTTATATCCTCGTGGGTGGGAAGCCAGGATTTATGCACGGGTATTGTAAGATATCTCGACCCATTAATGTTTTATTGATGTGTATGATAAATCATAAATTGCATCACAACCAAATTACGTCACAATGGGAGTTTGTGTTACAATATCTATACCTGATCGCGTGTTAGAAAATGCTTTCTTTTTGATTTAGTCACCGTACAGTCCGCAGCACAGTAATTTATCTGATACCGTGTATTTTCCGTTCCGGTTCTAAAGCCAAAGTTTGGTGAGTGTAATTGTTTACTATTTCGTACGTACACCCGTCAATTATTGATTTTGGTCTCTTTATTTTTTAATTTACAGAAAACCGTATCATCCACATATCATCCCCACTGCGTATCATCTCCGTCCATATCGTCCCTGTATCACCCCCATATCGTCCCTGCCCCCTCCGTTCCACATCTGTAACCGTTTGAACTCTGATCGCCAATTATAATTTGAGGACACAAACTGTCTGTTCTTTTATTCGATACGAGTTATTTTCAAACCAAAGCAACCCCGTTACTCCACCCGCGGAAGTAACAGGTATCGTAAGACACCTCATGCTCACAGTCGAGTTGCTGGATCTATTAGTGTGTGAATGGTTGGTTTATTTATATCCTCGTGGGTGGGAAGCCAGGCTTTATCCACGGGTATCGTAAGACACCTCATGCTCACAGTCGAGTTGCTGGAGCTATTACAGTGTGTGGACGGTTGGTTCGTTTATATTCTCGTGGGTAGGAAGCCAGGCTTTATCCACAGATGTCGTAAGACACCTCATGCTCACAGTCGAGTTGCTGGAGCTATTACAGTGTGTGGACGGTTGGTTCGTTTATATTCTCGTGGGTGGGAAGCCAGGCTTTATCCACGGGTATCGTAAGACACCTCATGCTCACAGTCGAGTTGCTGGAGCTATTATAGTGTGTGGATGGTTGGTTCATTTATATCCTCGTGGGTGGGAAGACAGGCTTTATCTACAGGTATCGTAAGACACCTCATGTCCACAGTCGAGTTGCTGGAGCTATTACAGTGTGTGGATGATTGGTTCATTTATATCCTCATGGGTAGGAAACCAGGCTTTATCCACGGATATCGTAAGACACCCCATGCCCACTGCCGTTTTGCTTGATCTAATAAATTGTCCATCCAATTCCTTTATCTCTGGTTGGTATATAAATATTTACCCCATATAGGAAATGGACCCCCCATTTTGCATCCACAATGGGGGAACCCCCGACCGCTTACCCACCTCGTCTACTTGTTTAAACCTCGTTCGCATCCCCCAATATATTGATGACATCACAATGAGAGACAAACTTATTTATTGCGTCGAGAGTCAAGCTGGATTCGAACTTTCGTAGAATGTGTTTGTGGGAATGATTGCTGCTATGCTAAAGACGTAAATATGGAATCACATCAGTTTATACTTTTCCTTACCCACCATGTCCTAATCAATGGGATAACTATAAAGATAATATAATACCGCAATTTTCGTTGACTTTCTATTGTATTACCGGAAATAGTTTCAAATATTTATTTATCAATAGATCTTTTGTGTTTAAACTATTTATAGTACAGAAATGTCAATAAAATGCATTCGCATTGCATACAAGCGTTTATTGAATATATGAAACGATAATTAAATCAATATTTAAACAATATAAGCGTTTATTGAATACATGGCACAATAATTAAATCAACATTTGAACAATATAAGCGTTTATTGAATACATGGAACAATAATTAAATCAACATTTGAACAATATAAGCGTTTATTGAATACATGGCACAATAATTAAATCAACATTTGAACAATACAAGCGTTTATTGAATATATGGAACAATAATTATATCAACATTCGAACGATATAAGCGTTTATTGAATATATGGAACAATAATTAAATCAACATTTATTGAATATATGGAACAATAATTAAATCAACATTTGAACAATATAAGTGTTTATTGACTATATGGAACAATAATTAAATCAAAATTTGAACAATTAAAGCGTTTATTGAATATATGGAACAATAATTAATTCAACTCACGCATTTAATAATATACTGATTCCATTGTGTTTTATTAATTTATAATGTGAAACATATCACCAACATAAACATGTGGCATCTATGCTTTATAGCTTTGTACAGAAGTGTCGACAATGTTAGGATATTATATTATTTCTATTGTTCTACCATTTGGATCAGTAACCCAACTGTTTTGGTTCAGTGATCGCGGATTTGTATTCTTCAAACCACTTTTTGAGATCATCAATCTCATGTCCTTTTAAAATGAAATTCTGAAAGTAAATTTAAAATAAGTTGAACATGCGGTTAAGCAAAAACACAACACTAATACTAGAGAGTGTCAACCACGAGTTTACCCACCAAAGGTATCTATGGTTTAAAAAAATCAATCATCAAACTTTTTTCGAATCATAAACATAACAGAATGGTGATTCTCTGTGGATTGGTCATTACAACGAGGGTATCCTGAAACTAAACTTAATATTGTGGTATGGACTTGTCGGTAATTTAAATAAGTGGGCCAGATGTATGTAATATTGTGTTTGTATTATGAAAATAAAGCTCAATTTTAACTTTTTCGTTTTAGGAAAATAAATAGTTAAAAAACTTCATGAACACCCAAATAACAAAACTTAAGAAACTTGAATCATTTAAAACACATCAATCATACACAACATCACATGAAACTGAGGCTTACCTGGGGAGAAGGGAGTTGTTGTATTGCTTCTTGCAACATACGTTGACCTTCTGGTGAAAGTTTGTTCCAGTCCAAATCCAGTTCCGATATTTTGCCAACACACCCAGCCAGACATTGTTCTGTGTGGTCATACAACCTCTCAGTGACCCACCTTCCTTCATCCCACCACCAATTGCTTCCCACTGTAAGTTTGATCTGTGTAGAACAGGAATGTTAAAACTACACAATGAATATATCCTGTGGATTATATGTTCAATAATCAACTATCAAACAAATTAATTTAAATAGTCATTTGAAATATAACAAGTTATAACAACTTAGCAGCTGGAATATTGGGGGCAAAACATGATTTGATATCTTTGTACATTTTATTAATAATTCCCACATTTATTTATCATTATCTTATTTGTCATATTAATAATTAAGCACCTTCTTTATATTTTGTATTGTTCAATAGAAATATTAAAGTTTTTGCAAAAGTTTCTTTGAGGCTTATGTGCAGTAAATTTAATTTTATAGCATTTTCGAAGTTTTTGAAAATATACATTAGGTTTGGCGGCCACCTCTGGCTATACCCACCCTAAATATATGATTGGGGTATAGAGGTTTTTAACGCCAGTCGTTTTGCCGGCTGTTTCCAGTTTTAACTTTTTTTTATAAAAGTCAATGTGGCATGTTTTTACTGAAGAAACAAAAGTAAAATATAATATTTTAACATAACATTTTAAACGGCGCAAATGAGCTTAAATCATTTAAACTTGATTCATTTAAAACACATCAATCATACACAACATCACATGAAACTGAGGCTTACCTGTGGAGAAGGGAGTTGTTGTATTGCTTCTTGCAACATACGTTGACCTTCTGGTGAAAGGACGTTCCAGTCCAAATCCAGTTCCGATATTTTGCCAACACACCCAGCCAGACATTGTGTTGTGTGGTCATCCAACCTCCCATAGCTTCTCACTGTAAGTTTGATCTGTGTAGAACAGGAATGTTTATACTTGATTAAGGTTTGGTTGAGCTGTCAATCAAATCACCGAGAAGCTACATAGCAAACCACAGCGTGCAGTGGTAACTTTGATCTTGCGGTTTATAAGCGAGGACGGGTTAATGTTGAGTTGTAATGCAATTCCCACTTTATTTATCATTATCTTAATGTAAAATATATATTAGGTTTGGACGGTTTTGTGTCACCTCATGTATACGGAAGGGGTATGGGGTCTTAGTGGTAGTCGAATTATTTTGAAGTGTAAATTAAATAACAAAGGAGACATATTGTGGAAAAAGACGATACACACCTATTTAATGCATCGATGATGATGTTAAAAACATAAAAGAATTTAGGAATATTTGTGGAAACAAGTTTGAGAAACACACAAGTTGGCGTGATGTATTTTAAAGTCAGCCGCATCAAAATATCAAGCTTTGGGAGGGGGTGTGAGAATCTTGTAGTAGTGATGAGAATATCTAGTGATTGGGGCAGGGTAATATTGTGGTATGGACTTCTCGGTAATTGAAATAAGTGGGCACGGTATAAAATTGGTAATGTGTGTGTTTTATGACAATAAAGCTCATTATAAACAATTCAGTCCATTTTACAGACAACCGCGCAGAAAGTGGTCAGGGTGAAGATCGAACCGAGAACCTGTCTGGTTATAACCCACTAGTAGCTAACAAAGCACCCAAATACCACTTAAAGTGGTTCAATGATGAAATAAAGGAATTAAATAAAACTAAACAAAAACTATACAAAAAGTATTTACTAAAAAGAACAGTCTCATCAAAATTGGAATACAATAAAGCTCGTAATTTGTACCATCACAAAATCCAAGCTGCAAAAAATTGTCATTATAGAAAAATGTTCAAGACTAACAGAAATAACATAAAGGCTACATGGAGGTCCATAAATGAACTACTCGGGAAATCGAAACCACAAATTTCCAAGTCATTTGAAATTAATGGATTATCTACCAGCAACCCAATACACATTGCTAACCATTTTAATGATCATTTTTCAAATGTTGCAACTGAGTTGGTAAACCGGATTTCACCATCCACCTCACACCACACAGATTACCTAAAAACAAAATCATCTTCCACCATGTACATATTCCCCACTAGTCCACAGGAGATCAAAACAATAATACTGGACTTAAAATCTAAATCCAGCAGCGGCTTAGATCACATTCCAACAAAAGTTGTAAAATCCACACCAGTCAATATTTTGCAAGCACTATCCCATATATTCAATCTATCATTACAATCAGGCAAATTTATAAATGACTTCAAAATTGCAAAAGTCATCCCAGTTTTTAAAAAAGGCAAACACTCACTGATAAATAACTACCGACCGATTAGTCTACTGCCTTCATTCTCTAAAATAATAGAAAAATTAATGTACAGCAGAACCCACTCCTTCTTAAATCACAATAATGTTCTTCATAACAACCAATTTGGATTTAGGAAAGATCATTCAACTAGCCATGCTAGCAATCTCCTGGTTAATATAATATCTAATTATTTGGAAAATAAGAAATCTGTTATTGGTGTTTTTTTTAGACCTGTCAAAAGCCTTCGACACCATTGATCATGACATTTTGCTTAACAAAATGTCTCATTATGGCATCCGGGGTGTAGCACTTGATTGGTTCACCAGTTATTTGTTAAACCGACAACAAATTGTTGATTTTAATGGAACTCTATCTTCCAAACCGAACCCAGTTAAATTAGGAGTTCCTCAAGGATCCATTCTAGGTCCTTTACTATTCCTTATATATATCAATGACCTGCCAAATTGCTTAACCCATAGTAAAGCTATCATGTTTGCCGATGACACCACCATTTTTACCCCTGGCCGCAACCAATCCATAACCTATGTAAATGCCAATGCGGATCTAGACAGATTATTCACATGGCTTTCCAGCAACAAACTGGTTTTTAACTCTGATAAAACAAAATACATGTTTTTTTAAAACTCCTTTAAATCTACTCTTTCAGTACCACCCCTCATTTCAATAAATAACTTTAAAATTGAACAAGTCAACAGCTTTAAATTCCTTGGTCTTACTTTAAATGACAACCTTTCCTGGAAACCACACATGCAAATACTCCTTAAGAAACTTAACACTAATTTACTCATGGTACGTAAAATAAAACCCCTTGTTGACCAACCCTCACTTCTCACATTATACCACACACTAATACTAAGTCACATTCACTATTGCATATCCACCTGGTGGTATGGTAATAATCAAATGCTAACCAAATTACAGCGAGTGTGAAATAAGTTCATTCGCCTAATATTTAACCTTGGTAAACGCGATAACACAGTTTCTATAATGAGACAACATGGACTTTTAACAATTTATGACATGCACAAATTAGAAATATTATCCATAATGCACAAATGCCATCACAATACACTCCCCCCTGCCCTCCACAATTGCATACCCAACAAACCTAAAACTACTATGAAAACCAGAAGCAATTCCCAATTTTTAATTCCTTTTTGTAACAAGTCCCTATCCCAACAATCCCTGAAATACATAGGCCCAAAGTTTTGGCAACTACTACCCAACAACATTCGTGAGATTAAATCGCTTAAAAAGTTTACCAAAGCTGTCAAACAACACCTCTTTGGAAGACCCTCATCCGCTTCCCTAGTTCTACTAATATTTTACCCCAAATAAATTTTTTTTATTTATTTTTTTTTTATGATAAATCCCCTTTGTAAGTTTAAATTTCATTTACTCCTTGCACAGATAAATTCCTAATAATCTGCTTTACCTTTTCTATCTCTTTGCATATATTGATACCTGCATGCATTTCTTTTCACTTGTTTTCACACGTTGATTTCCCTATTAAAATCACATGCATGAAGTTTCCAGATTTTGTTCTTTTTAAATTATAATCACCACATTAAAACACAGTCTTGACTTTCTTTGCATGTTAACAATATTGATTTGTTTACACAAACACAAGTGTTATTTATGGTGATGTTTTATCACAGTATTCTCTGTTACTTGGTAAGCCGATGGCACATTTGGTTTTTCTGTGAAATAGTTTTTGCCGGCCCTAACAGAGCTCTGTATTTTATAACTTACCACTTTAGTCTTTTTATTTGTTTTTGGTTTTTATAATATTTTTCACCACCCAATTGCACACTACCCTGTTCCATAACCTGTCTTTATTTCTATCTATTTCTCGATTTCTTTACAGTCTTGTAGTATTTTTACAACCATACTGCCAAGTCACTATTGTTCCAGATTATCGGTCACCAAAATTTCATCTACGAGGAGAAGGTCGTCCGGTTTTCTTGCGTGGCTCTTCCTCCTCCTCAAATTTACTATTCGAGAGTTGGCGGTGTGTTCTCCAGAAGAAGATGTCAATCAATATTAAACTAATATGTCTCAACAAATCTGCTTTAATATAATCGGATCCTTGCTGCAGTCTTTAGTATTTTTTACTTGCTAGCAACCCTTTTTTGGCTTGCTATTTATTTATTTATTAATTTATTTTTTCTTATTTCTTATTTATTTATTTATTTATTTAAACATTTTGTTTGTTTTGTGTTGTTTTACGCTTTTTTTGTTATTTATGGTGCACTAGTGTAGTGCTCCTCTTTTCGCACTCCTACATAAGTGCTCTAATGCATTAGTGTTATGCAATCTGCGTGCTAAATGAGAATATTTAATGTAAATATGCCCCGGTAAGTGTGCTTGAAACAAATAGTGGCATCTGACATTAGTGGAATTTCATTTTAGGGGGTTTTTCTTTTTCCACTCTGGTCCACGCTTTCGGGCCACACCTTCTCCTAAAGCCGGCTCCCCCACAGTACTGGTCGCGCTTTACCGCACACTTTTCTTTAGGGCTTTATATCGTTTGATCCTAATTAAATTTGGATTTGTTCTTTTGCCTAGGTTTGGCGGCCGCGTCCGCTAATATTTATTACATTACATCCCTTTTTTTTAAAGACGTGTTTTAACGACTGTTCGTTTTGCCGTCTTTTCCCGTTCCTGTGTCGAGATTATATTCGTTTGCCATTTAAAAAAAAACTGGGGCAAAAAATGAATAAACTAAACTAAAACTAACCTCCACTCTTGTATATGAGCTATTGTATGAAGTAACCTGGTTCCAACCATAACAGTTGGCTCCCATTTTGGTACTTTCATTTGATCGTTATTATTTATTTACGGGGGGAAGTGAAACAAAATATTAGATTATTCAAAAATTTGTTTGTTTTGATGCCAAAGTTTGATTAGAAATTCTTAAAATCTTTAATTTTGTGTGATTTTTTGTTTATATATAATTTTATTGTTTATATAGAACAAAGTTAAATATTGCATTTTTAGTCCTTTTGACTAAGAACATATGTAGTATATTTGATAAATAAAAAAATATTTGGCCAGATTAATAAAACTGTATGGTGATTCGCTGGCGATAGTGGTTACAATAGGGTATCCTGGAACTTAACCAAATCAGGAAGTCACTGTGAATACCATAGTTTATTTAAGAACTAGATATTCTAATATCCGGGAACTTATTATTGTAGAAGGAAGGATGTTGGGAACAAATTTGGTGAAATGATGGTTTTCAAATTGTGACTGAACAAGGAGCCGGTTATACACAATCGTCTTAATTATAATAAACATAAACACGAGCTTGCTTAAATTACACTTGCTATCCAAAACACAGCAATTCCAGACTTAACTAACTAGATCAGTGTTTTCCAACCCGAGTCCGCGGTCTCAAATGAGTCCGTGGAAGGTTTAAATGAGTCCGCAAGCACATCAACAATTTGCAAAACTTTTATTTTTTAACGTTATAAACAGCAGTGATATGTTTTTATTAACGAGACTTTGTAACTCAAGGTAATTTTAAGTTTGTCGTAGTGTATCGTATGCACATGCAGGCCCGGTGCTAGGAACCGCGGGGCCCAATTAGAAATGTGATGGCGGGGCCCCTACTCTTCATAGCAAAATTTATGGGTGTTTATATATCATAAAATACATACCAGTACATACAAACTACAAAAATATACATTTAATACTTGCTATAAAACAAATTAAAGGTAATGTGGATGCTTATTTACGATATATTGTTTTACTTCCATATATATTTATATATATATATATATATATATATATATATATATGTTTAGCAACCATATTCATTATGACGCAACAGGCAGACACAGAAATATAAATTTGACTTAGTTACGATGCATAACAAATTGATATTATGATAAGGAATATTATTTCACGTTTTATTTTACGTTTCAGTAATATTTTAAACCTCGTAATACAGAAAGACCCCCGCTAGCGCGGGGCCCCTTCAAGGTGCGGGGCCCAATTTGATCTAATCGGTCAAATCGGCCTAAAACCGGCTCTGTGCACATGGTCCAGTTACGCTACACTTTTGACTTACGCTAATTGAAAATTGATGCACTTTGAGTCCGCAAATACTTTCGCTGGTAAGGAAATAGTCCGCGACCAAAAAAGGCTGGGAAACGCTAAACTAGATACTCAGAAAAACGCGGTCTTTGTGGTGAAATACGTCATAATGGGGAAAACTGAAATAATCGAGTGAATTATAATCACGTTTGAAATCGAAATACAATGGGGACGATAAATCTTTGGGCATTTTAAATATGACTTTTAAATAAAATAATGGTAACTCGTAGTTTTATACTTGATTAAGGTTTGGTAGAGATGTCAATCAAATCACTGAGAAGTGTGCAGGGCATGAAATGGTAATGTGAAACAAGTGGTCAGGGTGAAGATAGCACCGAAAATCTTTCCGTTTAGAATTTATTTCCCCACATGTGGTTCTATAGAAGGCTGGTGGTGTGCCACGAGACACTTATACAGTTGCCTCACTGGTCATTGCCTTCAGTGATGGAAAAAAT
This sequence comes from Ciona savignyi, assembly GCA_000149265.1. Classification (NCBI taxonomy): domain Eukaryota; kingdom Metazoa; phylum Chordata; class Ascidiacea; order Phlebobranchia; family Cionidae; genus Ciona; species Ciona savignyi. Next base: position 16,217 of record CH003234.1, on the reverse strand, counting down.
GCCATTGCTAATTCCAATATAAACACTCTGGTGATTTAATGTATTTTATAACAGAAACACTTTTATAGACTTCTCATGAACTGCTGTACAACAACACTGTAATAGCTGCGGTACAGTTGTGTAAATATACACGTCTATAATAAATCAGTGATTGATGTGGAGCTACTTGAAGTATAGTTCTCAATATTTACCTTGTTCGGTCGATCATTGATAGCTGTGCACAAACCCCGCATACACTCGTACAGTTGTTCGCAATCCCATAATCGAAGTTCATCAATATGTTGAATATGAGGAACCAGGTATTCAGCTACATTTCCTAGCTCTGTTCTATTCAACTCTAACTTCTTGATCTAGAATTAAAGATTGTTTGCCAGCAATTTCTTATGAATCAACACTTTGTATAATATATAAGGACCGGTATATATATATGGCTTAAGATGTTAAAGTCAGTCTCAAGTTGACATGAATTAACTTTTAACAGATTATCTATTATTTTACAGATTAAAGATTATATCGCAATAATCCACCAAGCTATGTGGTTGGATAAATTTAATACATTAAACCCACACACATAGCCACCACCTTCCAATGAATATTCAGTCAATACTCAGCCATTACTTAAATCACCAATCTTAACAGTTGGACTAAGCATGTTGGCTTCACTTAGTTTAAAAGGTAAATGCTTCCGCCTGCTAATACACAATCGTTAGCTGGTTACTTGGGAGGCAATATATTTAAGTTATTTGACTTCCCAATGTTCCCCTAACAATTGAGTATTTCTAGTCATTTAATATATATAGATCAACGATTATATACCGACACCAGGTGTGGGGTATGACGTAAGCTAATGGGGATTTCATCCAACAACAAAAGCGTGGGTCAGTGTTTTCGTTTAATTAATTAGTTCAACTGTCACTGTGCACTCGTAAACTTACTGCAAGGTAAGTAGTTTTAATGTTCTACCATCTACATAACTTGTTTAAGCCAAATATGCAATCTTATTATTTTGTAAACACACTATGTATAAAGATAACTCATTGGAACTGTCCAATTATGTTATTATTTTGCAGCTAAACCACTGCACATGGTGAATGGGAAAATTAATAAACTACTAACCTAAACTTCATGAATAACTCCTATGATTCACATCTTTAAACCAATAATTCGGGTGATTCAAGCTAGTGATGGGATAAGGTCATTCACACGCAGCATTTAAAACCATTTTTTCAATATTTGGAAAACTGTGTCCTTAATTTGACCTTAAAGTGTCCATACTGCTATCGCGCTACTATTGTTTACCAACACTGGCTTTATGCTACATATGATATTTAGTTTGTTTTTACTCTTTATCAATAGATACTTTAAAAAGAGGATTTCGAGCATCCAACCTGCTTGCTTGTGAGTGTATGTCATAAACCTCACTAAATACCACAATTAACAATGAAACATTCCATTACAAACCAAATATTTAAAGACATCATCCCATCACAATACACCACTTGTTGAACACAATAGAAATCGACATAAAATTCATTCCAAAACGACATTTTATCCGAACCTTCCCGGGTTGCAGTTGTAGGATTCGCTTCACATCTTCAGGATGATCACGAGGACCCACACTCCATGATGTTGCCCATTTAGCTGAATCATGTGTTGTACCCGATTCATCAACTACAACCAACTCCTGAGGAAATGCAATATTCAAGTTATAAACAAGATAGAAGCATATATACGGATATTGACTCTAATTTACTATTAAACTTCGGCCATATATTACAGCCCTATTTTATTACAGATTTTAATTGCATTTCACATAGTGAAAGTACTATAGCTACCTGTTCATATTTTATTATTCTTAATTGAAGGGATACCCAATAAATAAACAAATAAATTAGACTACATGTTATTTTACTTGGTAGAATTAGGTCTGGAACTCCACCTAAAAACTGTTCCTAACCGAACGGATTGTACATTTGTACAATACTGGTTGATAATGTCTTATGTTGAACTTTCTCTAGATTTTGTGATATCTATGTTCTAACTGAACTTTTTGAATGTAAAACGATGTAATAGACAACCTTTTGTGAATGTAAAATTCTTTAAGCAGACAGAGCAGACAGCAGTTTTTCAATTGCTTTTTTCGACACGAAATAGTTGACCAAATTTAACGAAATTTTTACAGCAGTCAAAACATCAATTAAATTTTAAATAAAAACTCCATGAAATCAGATGTCTGGGACGACTATGATAATTTTAAGTCCACCAAATCGGCCAATGTTGATAGAGTCCTCTTAGACATATATGATCCTTAATTGTCTGCTGTTTGTTGGCAAATAACGATACTTTACAAAGCAAAGTCTATAATCGCTCTATTGAATATAATTGTGATAATAACTTTTATGCCACATTTCCCGCTAACGATTCGATTCTATGATTCTATGAAGAAGTCCAACGAATCGACCAAATTCAATTCGAATTGGGAATTTTTCTGAATTATCGAAATTATTTATCCATTCTGGAGTTTAGAAACTATAAAAAATATTTGGCTATCCAAAATTAAATAGGTTATATACCCTGTGTGATTTTGAATAGGTAACCAGTGACTCGAAAAATTCTGCTTACAGAAACATATTGCGTATGTATAGCGTGAGTTCAAAATTGTTTAGGTTGACTTATAGTGAAAATTTTTGTTACTTCATATCTGCCCTAGTATTTCAATACCAATCTTAAAGTCGTCCTGAATTAACTCAGTGGATTATTGGGTTTTACTAAAACTGAAGAAAAATTATCCATCATATACACCACACTTCAATATCCCTGCTAACCTGACAGTGGGTACGGGGTAATTTAAAAGTTCTCAAGTAATGTTAATTGTGTTTTCCCATTCAAAGGGATAAAACATTGAATTTCTTATTCGAACGAGTGAATTTTGCATGTGAAAAATTCATCCCATCACTACTTGTTACCAATCCACATATGTCTATCTCTATGAATATCGTTTCCGTTCTGAACAATCGAAATGTACAAGGAAGACTTACCGAGGAAAGTTGTTGAACAGCTTCACATAAGATGATGCGACTTTGTACGGAAATCCTCCGCTCGTCAATTTGTAGACGGCTGACTTTATGCAAACAATTGGCCAAACAACTTGCTGCGTTCTCGTCAAATTCAGATGGAATATATAAGACAATCTGCAACAAGGATAAGGAGGTGATTCATATTAATGTAAGTTATAATACATTGGTTATATGGAACAATATACCCGATATGACATGGTACTTGCAGTTTGACAAGATCACAAGAATGGTTTTGTAGTCAGTATATATGAATTATCAACAAATGGAGCAAAACATCATAATATTAATGCAAGAAATAACATGCTCATCACTTGAACAGTTACTTCATCGCGATAAACACACACAATTTATGTGGAACATAATATTAAACAACCGAGAATGTAAAAGCAGCATTAAATGATGAATTATGCTACTTCTACATTCTTGGTTTGTTAATATTTTTACAGCATTATAATGATAAATAATTTTTAAAACCCAAATTAAAAATCTTATAACACTGTAGTGAACTACCACTGTAAAATGTGTTTTATTTCCATCATGTTAACTCTATTCGATAACAATATAACCTGGCATTTATAGTAAAACAGTGTAACACATATGCAATGTGTAATATATCTCATGAATTTGTAATTTTCCTACTGCAGGTAAAACCTGGTTATAACCCAAACGTACATGCATATGTGCATGACCATATTACTTCCTAATTAGGATATATTGATGATAAAGATAAATTTCTAAATCTTATTAAAAGCAGTCTCATTACAGTTCTCAGGTTGGTTTATTATGTCACAACCCATTGACACAGTTTACCCCTTATAAACCAAATTTCACTCATTAATATGCATTGTAATTATATTTGAAAGAATATTTTTCTATTTTATATTATTTTTAGTTTATTTATTTAGTTTCATATAAAAATTGGCAAATAGCAAGAACTATTTGCCAAAATCGTGTAAATTGATGTCCTGTTCAAGTCTGTAAATTAAATTCCAATATAAAATCAAGAGTGTCAACCACGTATTTATCATTTCAATTTGTAAAAACACGTTTTGTATATTAATATTTGAATAAAAATGAAATATAACACGAGCAGAATTTAGAATACCAGGTGCTAACGGTCGGTAAATATACACATCATTGCTAATTCCAATATAAACACTCTGGTGATTTATTGTATTTTATAATGGAAACACTTTTATAGACTTCTCATGAACTGCTGTACAGCAACACTGTAATAGCTGCGGTACAGTTGTGTAAATATACACATCTATAATAAATCAGTGATTGATGTGGAGCTACTTGAAGTACGGTTCCCAATATTTACCTTGTTCGGTCGATCATTGATAGATGTGCACAAATCCCGCATACAATCGTTCAGTTGTTTGCAATCCACTAATGTAAGTTCATCAATATGTTGAATATGAGGAACCAGGTATTCAGCTACATTTCTCAGCTCTGTTCCTTTCAACACTAAGTTCTTGATCTAGAATAAAAGATTGTTTGCCAGCAATTTCTTATGAATCAACACTTTGTATAATATATAAGGGATCAGTACATATATGGCTTAAGATGATAAAAGTCAGTCTCAAGTTGACATGAATTAACTTTTAACAGATTATCTATTATTTTAAAGATTAAAGATTATATCGCAATAATCCACCAAGCTATGTGGTTGGATAACTTTAATACATTAAACCCACACACATAGTCACCACCTTCCAATGATTATTCAGTCAGTACTCAGCCATTACTTAAATCACCAATCTTAACAATTGGACTAAGCATGTTGGCTTCACTTAGTTTAAAAGGTAAATGCTACCGCGTGCTGATACACAATGTTACCTGGTTACTTGGAAGGCAATATATTTAAGTTATTTGACTCCCCAATGTTACCGACACCAGGTGTGGGTTATGACGTAAGCTAATGGGGATATCACCCAACAACAAAAGCGTGGTTCAGTGTTTTTGTTAATTACGGAGTTAGTTCAACTGTCATTGTGCGCTCGTAAACTTATAGCAAGGTAAGTAGTTTTAATATTCTACCATCTACATAATTTGTTAAAGCCAAATATGTCATCTTATTATTTTGTAAACACACCATGTATTAATATAACTCATTGGAACTGTCCAATTATGTTATTATTCTGCAGTTAAACTACTGCACATGGTGAATGGGACAACTAATAAACTGCTTACCTAAACCTCTTGAATAACTTCTATGATTCATATTTTTAAACCGATAATTCTGGTGATTGAACCTAGTGATGGGATAAGATCATTCACACGCAACAACTAAAACCATTCTTTCAATATTCGCAACATTGTGTCCTCAATTTGACCTTAAAGTGTTCATACTGCGACAATGCTACTATTGTTTACCAACACTGGCTTCATGCTACACATCAGGTTTAGTTTTTTTTACTATTTTACAATAGATACTTTAAACTGAGGATGTATATTTCGAGCATCCAACCTGCTTGCTTGTGAGTGTATGTTATAAACCTTACTAAATACCACAATTAACAATGAAACATTCCATTACAAACCCAAATATTTAAAGACATCATCCCATCACAATACACCACTTGTTGAACACAATAGAAATCGACATAAAATTCATTCCAAAACGACATTTTATCCGAACCTTCCCGGGTTGCAGTTGTAGGATTCGCTTCACATCTTCAGGATGATCACGAGGACCCACACTCCATGATGTTGCCCATTTAGCTGCATCATAATCTGTACCCGATTCATCAACTACAACCAGCTCCTGAGGAAATGCAATATTCAAGTTATAAACAAGATAGAAGCATATATACGGATATTGACTCTAATTTACTATTAAACTTCGGCCATATATTACAGCCCTATTTTATTACAGATTTTAATTGCATTTCACATAGTGAAGGTACTATAGCTACCTGTTCATATTTTATTATTCTTAATTGAAGGGATAGCCAATAAATAAACAAATAAATTAGACTACATGTTATTTTACTTGGTAGAATTAGGTCTGGAACTCCACCTAAAAACTGTTCCTAACCGAACGGATTGTACATTTGTACAATACTGGTTGAAAATGTCTTATGTTGAACTTTCTCTAGATTTTGTGATATCTATGTTCTAACTGAACTTTTTGAATGTAAAACGATGTACATAGAGCAACCTTTTGTGAATGTAAAATTCTTTAAGCAGACAGAGCAGACAGCAGTTTTTCAATTGCTTTTTTCGACATGAAATAGTTGACCAAATTTAACGAAATTTTTACAGCAGTCAAAACATCAATTAAATTTTAAATAAAAACTCCATGAAAATTCCGAGGGTCTGGGACGACTATGGATAATTTTAAGTCCACCAAATCGGCCAATGGTGGATAGAGTCCTCTTAGACATATATGATCCTAAATTGTCTGCTGTGTTGTTGGCAAATAACGATACTTTACAAAGCAAAGTCTATAATCGCTCTAATTATTATTATTGGTGATAAGAACTTTTATGCCACA
>CH003235.1:29510-42420 GCA_000149265.1 Ciona savignyi | reverse complement strand
ATTCTCTGTTCCTTCTCAGTTTAATACCTGGGAACGGAAACGATTCGTTTCCTCTATGTATTAATCGGATTTTTGAACTTGGAGTATGGTGCTGGAGCTTGCTCCACCCTGCTCACGGGTTGTCCTGGTATTGCAGTACCTCCAGGTTCGGCTCACGTTTCCACCTTGGTGGAAATCATTAACTAATCATCTGTGCACGTGCTAAAGTAAAGGAGAACACCCTCAGATGATCGAACATTCCAAGATTTCACTAAACCTTAGCACCCCCCCTAACCCCAAGAAATTCATCGAAATGTTTTTGGCGCAGTTTTTCACGCTGAACCGACCGCCTGTGGAGCAAGGCAATTAACAGGCGCCTTGCTACACCGCCCGTGGTGATGCTAAGCAATTAAAAACGCGGCGGCAAACCCCTGCCGAGTCTGCACTGTCGAAACATTTGAAACACCCCCCCCGAGATCTCGCCGGGTGGGAGTTTTTCGTTTCCGTTTGCCGTACCGGATGCCATAGCGTACTCAGCATGGTGCCAGCACCATGCTGTGCTCACAGGGCAGATTGCTCGACCACAAAACGATTGAAAACCCTGCAAAAAGTTGAAAATTTTTGGAATAAAAAATTTTTTTTTTCGTCCTCTGATCTTCCGGAGGACCCCTCCTCTTCATCGCTTCTCGGCTCTTTTGAGCTAAGATCAAGTGTAGTATCTGTTCTTCTCAGTTTAATACCTGGGACGGAAACGATTCGTTTCCTCTATGTATTAATCGGATTTTTGAACTTGGAGTATGGTGCTGGAGCTTGCTCCACCCTGCTCACGGGTTGTCCTGGTATTGCAGTACCTCCAGGTTCGGCTCACGTTTCCACCTTGGTGGAAATCATTAACTAATCATCTGTGCACGTGCTAAAGTAAAGGAGAACACCCTCAGATGATCGAACGTTCCAAGATTTCACTAAACCTTAGCACCCCCCCTAACCCCAAGAAAATCATCGAAATTTTTTTGGCGCAGTTTTTCACGCTGAACCGACCGCCTGTGGAGCAAGGCAATTAACAGGCGCCTTGCTAGACCGCCCGTGGTGATGCTAAGCAATTAAAAACGCGGCGGCAAACCCCTGCCGAGTCTGCACTGTCGAAACATTTGAAACACCCCCCCTGAGATCTCGCCGGGTGGGAGTTTTTCGTTTCCGTTTGCCGTACCGGATGCCGTATCGTACTCAGCATGTTGCCAGCACCATGCTGTGCTCACAGGGCATATTGCTCGACCACAAAACGATTGAAAACCCTGCAAAAAGTTGAAATTTTTTGGAATAAAAAATTTTTTTTTTCGTCCTCTGATCTTCCGGAGGACCCCTCCTCTTCATCGCTTCTCGGCTCTTTTGAGTTAGAGTATTGTGTGCCAATTGCTATAGGACAAGGCAGGTTCCTCCGCCTAACACCTATTGCAGCTAGGAAATTTTTGTAAATTACTGTACTGTGATTACTTGGATTTACTCTACGCAAGCAAGCCAACAACACCAGGTACTTAGAGTATTTGCCAACTATTTTTTGACCGCCATCAAGTGCATAGTCTTTGTGTGTGTCTATATTGTATAAATATCTATAAGTCTACCTTTTTTCCGCCATCTAGTGTGTAAGCTTTTTGTCCCCTTTTTTTTCAAAGTTTTCAGTGTTTCCGCCTTTTTTTTTCTTTTTTTCACTTGCTTTTTTTTCGTCCCCACTAGCCTTTTTTCGCTTTTTGCCAAAAGGGCAACACTTTTTTTAGGGAATTTTCCCTATTTTGAGAATTGGAACTACTCCAATTTTTTTTCTCAGCTTTGCTGATATATTTACTGTGTTTTCGGTATAATAACCTACCTTGTTGAGGGGTACACTCAGTGGACTTACTTGGACACATAGCAATAACAACCTGCAATAATATAAAATATTTAATAACATAATAACACAATTTATACACAAAATAACACAAAACACAAACCCAAAATGAGTAGCTGCCAGGAGATAGAAGTTGACCTCCCAAGATCCCTGATCTTCCAGCTCACCGGCATGGTAGAACACATGTCGGTGTCGGCTTTTATGGAGCTTTTTGCTCCTGGTGCTCCGCTCTCAGACATATCTGAAATTGTAGATGGAGTTATCATGGATAACTTTAAAGATATGCAATTTCTCATAACACTAAAGGAACAAAATGAAACAAACGAAATACCAAATCTGGAGGAAATAGTTAACTATTTCCAAAACAATGAAATCAATTTTACCACTGAAAACGGCTCAACAATGAGGATTCACGCGATGCTCCCAAAAAATAAACTGGACATAGTGTCACTCCACCCAGTCCCCTGCGACGTCCCAGAAAGCGAACTAATTGAGATAATTAAAAAGTTCCAATGGGGCGAACCCAAAATAATACAATACGGGACACATCGAAACTTCCCCAACATAAAAAACGGTTGGGTCAATGTTTCGATTGAAGGAGTAAAGGTGCACAACATTCCACCACTGATCAAGATCGCCAAGCGCCGAGTCACTGTGACGAAGCCAGGGGAGGCTAACCTCCCCCTCTGCCGCTATTGCAAATGGCGCGGTCATGAACAGCAACAGTGTCCGCAGAAGGGATTTTGCAAGCATTGCCAGCAACACGGCCACACCACCCGCAATTGCCGAAACAATACAGAAAGACGCCCAAGAACCGTATTTACCTCCAATACAAATACGGCTAACTTGAACAGAAAAAGACACCCGAAACACCCAACAACCTCAAACCAACCAACAATCAACCAGACCGAAATGTATAACCAAGCTAATGATGATGGAAACCCCTGGCGCATAGTGAAAAGACAGTCGCCACAAAACGCCTCAATGGCGCACTACAACAAAACCAATACATCAAATCGCTTTGATGCCCTCCAAATGATGGATGAGAACACAGCCATCCCACCAACACTTGACAACCTTACAGTCGATTTGATACCCATCGACCACATGGAATTCCCGCCAATGGACGGGAAAGATCAAGTATCACCAAAAAAACAACGGCAGCGGAAATCTCACTTTCGCAAAGTTAAGCAAAAAGTCCTGACAAAACTGCCGTTAAATCACACAGACACCTCTTCAGACAACCAATCAGAAAACGGAAACCCAAAACCCAGAAGGAGCAGACGTTCAGATTCTCTGAACGCGACCCTCCAAGAAATTGACGACCGCTACCAAGAGCACGTAATCGGTCGAAAAGAATCGGTACACGAGTCCGTGTACGGCACGCCGGAGCACACCACGTCCACGCCGACAAAACCTCGTAAAACAGTTGTCGAAATGACGAAATTATTCGCCCAGCAACCATCGCCGAAACGACCTCGACCTCAAGCTTTCCTCGAAGACTCGGACAGCTAACTCTCGCGACAATACGCAAAAATACGTGACAATCACACCAACCCTTCACAACCGCTACAAACACATAACCCACCCTAAACACAACAATACAAATGGAAGTCCTAAAAATTGGCACACTCAACTCTAACGGCTACACAAACAAAATTGACGAGATTATATATTACATGGAACTTCATAAAATCAATATTCTATGTGTCCAAGAAACCCACACTATTAGAAAAAATGACGTCATTAATCACAAACGCAGATACAACATCGAAATTCTATTAAATACGGAAATGACGCCAAATCGCGCCTTCCGTCAAGGAACCGCAATAATCATACAAAACGAGATACTAAGAGACCACGCAATAACCCATAAAATAATCGAAAAGAACAGAGCGCAAAAAGTAATTTTAACCAACAAAGATAGGACGATCGAAATATATAACGTTTACTTAAAATCTGGCGCAAAACATGCGATAACAGTAGAAAGGGAAGCGGCAATAAAACAGATAAAACATAATCTAGAGGAAAATAATACCGCGATAAGACTTCTCGTAGGCGACTTTAACATGGTATTAGAGAAAAATGACGTGAAACAAAATTACAATCCCGACCTAAAAAGAGATAGAGATGCATTAAAAGAAATCTTAAGCGAGCATAATCTATACGATGCTTTTAGGAAAATTCATGGAGAAAAAATAGAATTCACAAGAAAAACCTTAAACGCGGCATCACGGATAGACCGCATGTATGCGAACGCATATACAATACATAAAACCAAATCAATAGAGCATACGATAAACGCTTTTTCGGATCATAATAACTGTCCGATAATAACAATAAACTTAAATAGCGGCAACCAATGGGGAAAACCAATATATAAAATAAACAACGCGATTTTAGAATATGACGATGTAATAGAACTATTAATAATACAATGGAAACTATGGCGAAAACAAAAACATAAATATAACAACGTATTAAACTGGTGGGAGAACGGAAAAGCGATGCTTACAAACGAAATAAAAGCCATATCAATCGATATTAACCAAGCGGAACGCAAAAGGTATGAAACCAGCCTAAAAAAATTAGACACGCTTAAAAATACGCGACTAAACGAAACAGAAACGAAGGAAAAAGAACAATTGGAATGCAACATACATAGGTATGAAATGAAAAAACACCAAGGAGCCCTTATACGCGCAAAACTAAAACCAATTGAAAACGAAGAATCGCCATCGAAACATTTCTTTAAGCTAGAAACGCGCAAACAAAACCGCGATCGTCTTTACCACGTGAAACAACCGAACGGGAACCACCACTAAAACGCCTAAAGAAACCACTGAAGCAATCTACCAATTCTACAATAACCTCTGGGCTGAAAACGAAAATGCCATAAACTACGACGAGTATCTACAAGACCTGACACCACCGGAGATCAATGAAAGTGAACGAAACAAAATAACGCAACCAATAAACGCAAAAGAAATACGTGAAGTAATAAATAACATGAACAACGATAGTTCGCCAGGTAGCGACGGCATTACGATTAAACTTTATAAAAAACTATGGAACTACATAAAATTCGATCTCGAAGAACTATACAATAATATACTAATTAAAAAAGTAATGACCCAAACCATGAGAACCGCACTTATAAAACTTATATATAAAAATAAAGGCGAACAAAGCAGAGATCAAAAACTGGCGCCCCATATCTTTATTAAACACCGATTACAAAATACTAAGTGGAATAATAACAAAGCGATGCGAACTAATCATGAATGAAATAATTAGCAACAATCAGAAATGCGGGCTAAAAGGGAGAACGCTAGATCACGCGCTATACAACATTACGTCAATTATAGAATCTTCAAATAAATTCAATAAACGAACCTCAATAATCGCAATAGACTTTGAAAAAGCTTTTGATCGCGTAAATCATTCATTCATAAAAGCGATATTTAAAAAATTAAATCTGCCCCCCGTATTAATAACATGGCTAGAAATCTTGTATAACAATATAGACAGCAGGATCCAAATTAATGGCGCCCTCACACGGCCAATAAAAATAAAAAGAGGCATCCGGCAGGGTTGCTCCTGCAGTATGCTTATCTTTCTACTTGGAATCGAGACCCTAACGAGAAAAATAATGAAAAATACACAAATAAATGGAATAAAACTCGGCCCAACAGAAACAAAATTGGAACAATATGCGGACGATCTAACGTTAATCCTTAAAAACAAAGAATCGTTAAAAATAGCAATGAATGAATTAAAAAAATACGAAAGAATATCCGGACAGAAAATTAATACGGACAAAACGCAAATAATATCTAACGACCCCGAATTAATCCAATACGCAAAAGAAAACATTAATGAAAACGTAATAAGTGAAAAAATTAAAATTCTCGGTCTTTATGTAAGTCTACAGTCACAGTGCCTCGACGATAACCTGAACAAAATACTGCAAATCATAAAAACCTTGTATTACAAACACCGCGATAGAAATTTAACACTAAAAGGAAAAGTTATGCTTGTCAATGCGCTATTTATTCCCCAAATTCTGACCATAGCTAAACATGTAATAATACCTAAATTAATAATTAAGCAACTTAATACCTATATATTTAAATTTATTTGGTACCCAAGTCACATTGAAAAAATTGCGAGAAAAACCTTAATAGCGCCAACATGCGACGGCGGTCTATACGTACCAGAAATAAAAACAAAAATAGAAGCAGCGCGAGCGACACGACTATTTAAAATTGCGCATTTACAAGACATAAAACAACCATGGGAAGAATGGCTTCGATATAACATAGGATCGACAATGAAAGCAATAAACAAAAAACTTTACACGAACCTACGACCAAACGCAAGCGAACCCGGAGACTCTTTTTTGCAATTTAAACGAATAATTAGAACAATAAACCAGCAAGAATACGTATGGGAAACCTCAAAACTACGGCCAATATACGACATCTTAATAAAAGAAAAAACAACCCCGAAAGTAATAAGCGTAAACAGCGACCCGATACCATGGCAACAAATTACTTTAAAATCAAAGGCAATAAAAACCTTTTTTAATAATATAGATAGAGACCTTAGCTTTAAAATTGCCCACAAAGCCTTCTTCCTAGGCGACTGGATTAAAAACCATACAAATAGAATTCACAAAAACGGAAATATAACAATCACAAACTGCAAATTCTGCAAACTACCCACGGACAATATTAATCATATCATGGTAGAATGCGCAATAATTAATAAACTAAAAACGCTTACTGAACGATTGCACAATCAAATATGTAATAGTAAATTAACTCTGAATAAGGAAATAATACTTTATAATAATACGAATAATATAATAGCATTAAAACTCGCAAACATATTGAAAATCGAAATAATAAAGATAAAAACCAAACTCGACGCAAAAAACGAATATATTTGGAAAAGCAAAGAATTTACCCAAAAAACATTATGGATAGTAAATACCAAAATTAAAAAATTCATCCAAAACCACGCAAACAAATTGGGCAAAGAAATTATCCGCGAAAAATTCAATTTACGAGAACTACCCTAACCAAATTAATGGGATTTCCCCAAATTAGATTGTGGGGAATTCCCGAAAAACCCCCTCAACGAATCCTTTTACAACAGTTTTTTTTTATCATTCATTTCATATACTTGGCAAATACTCTAAGTACCTAACCTGTTAAAAAAATTATATGTATTTAAAATTTTCAGTAAAATGACATAAATACCGATGAAAAACTGATATAACATGTACAGATACCCACCTTTAATGTCGCCCAATTTGATGTGTAATTGTACTTTCATCGCGGAATTAATATAAAAAAAAAAAAGATCAAGTGTAGTATCTGTTCTTCTCAGTTTAAATACCTGGGACGGAAACGATTCGTTTCCTCTATGTATTAATCGGATTTTTGAACTTGGAGTATGGTGCTGGAGCTTGCTCCACCCTGCTCACGGGTTGTCCTGGTATTGCAGTACCTCCAGGTTCGGCTCACGTTTCCACCTTGGTGGAAATCATTAACTAATCATCTGTGCACGTGCTAAAGTAAAGGAGAACACCCTCAGATGATCGAACGTTCCAAGATTTCACTAAACCTTAGCACCCCCCCTAACCCCAAGAAAATCATCGTAATTTTTTTGGCGCAGTTTTTCACGCTGAACCGACCGCCTGTGGAGCAAGGCAATTAACAGGCGCCTTGCTAGACCGCCCGTGGTGATGCTAAGCAATTAAAAACGCGGCGGCAAACCCCTGCCGAGTCTGCACTGTCGAAACATTTGAAACACCCCCCTGAGATCTCGCCGGGTGTAGTAGGCCCCCAATATATGCATACTTGATGATTGGCTTTTAACCCCACGCCTCACTAACTTATTTTCAATTTCATGATAAAAATCATAAATTAAATTTTCGTTTTCTTTAATGTGTTCTGTTATGCAAATTTTGTGGTGTTTTACGTCATTCTCTCGTATTTTTTTAGACTGATAATTAAACGTATTAGAATCGTTGATTTTGGTTATATTATTATTATACGATTTTGATGTAAAATAATAACGATGTTCGTTCATTCTATAATACTTATCAATTTATTACATCTAAATTTTCTTTAACAAAACTCATTAAACTTGGTAATAACTTAATTTTTTAATAAATATTTCCCAATTAACTTACTTGGATTATTACTTAACATATCAATCGTTTTACACATTTTCATCCTATTTTTGGACAACCTCGAAAGACATGTGAATATATAACATCGAATGCTATTTAACCAAAAATAAGGACTAAGGTTTTAAACACTTCTAAATAGTTGTTTTTACAACTATTGTTACAATTTTTATTTTGGGTCGCTTTTTGTTGTGTATTGATTTCGCTGTTATTCTACCTATATTGCAAGCTAGAGGTTATGTTCGGTTGGACATTTTAAATAAATTGGTTTCAATATTAGTTTTATTTCAATGAACTAATTTCCCTTTATAAATTTATTGTTGTGGATTATTCAAGACACTGAATTGTTAACTATTAAAAATAATTTACTCACGGTTCCAAAATTTAAATTTTATCAAATATATTGGTATACACACATTGATCCATATAATAAGGTTTTTACCAGATGTTATTTTGGATTTTCGATCTCTCTTTTTCCATTCACGAGAATAAACATGAATTTGCAATCATATCATATTTAACCAATAATTATTATCATGATTACATACATTTGTTTTAATTTAAAGAATGAAACGAAATGTTGAAAGGAAATATAAAGTTACACAATTCCGGTCAACAGTCAAATAAACGTTCCGTGTTAGAGTTAATGCCGATGCGTTTCTTCTCTTCATTTCTTCCTTATTGTGTTTTCTGTGTCGCTCGTGTCGAATCCCGTCATTGTTTTTTTCGTACCGAAGTCAGTCTTTAATTTTTGCGTATATTTGTACGTCTGTGTCTCCTGCTGCTATCGGATTATGACGAAAGGCTCCTGTTAAAAAATAATATTACAATGTGTTAAGATAATTTTGGTGCTTACATTTCTTTTCCTAAACCAATGGATAGCAATGTCTATCCTATTAAAACCCAACTAAAATAGCCTTGTATTTTACTTGTCGCCTCTCTTCGGCACCTACTTAACTACACGTATTATAAAACGACTTCTTACTTCTTGTTACAAAAACACGCAACTAAGGCAAATTAAAACGTTCTTCCAACTTAATCTTATTTAACGTTAGGATATTACCAAAATTTGCGGGTTTTAAAATATTTTACACAGAAAGCAAACTTGTGAACTTTACTTCTAAACATAACAAGAAATCTACTATTAACAAACACATGGCACAAAGCAAATTAAATGCGGCAAATATCACAACCAGTTACTTTAAAAACTCAAAATTCTTACACGAGGCAGATATTGTGCAGCAGTGATATCTATATTCTATAGCATTGTTGGGACCAATGGGCCCATTTAAATTATTACTTTAATCCTTTAGAGCAGTGGTTCCCAACCTTTTTTAGTGTCGGGGCCAAATTTTAAATTTTAGAATACGTACGGAGCCGCATTAAAACACTCATGAAAACATGAAAACACACTGCTTTAAGAAAACAGTGACGTAACAATAGCAGACATTTCACAACTTTCCTTGCCTCTAATCTTAACTATGAAGTAAACACTCTTTTCCCAGCCTTCAAACTAAGCAAGGGTAATTTTAGAATACTAATTTTATTTTTTTCTTATTAGAATCAGATTCTAATATTTGTTAGGGGATTTTCTAAGGTCAATGAGAGCTGCAAGAAGGCTAGCTGGAAGCCGCATGCGGCTCTCGGAGCCGCGGTTGGGAATCACTGCTTTAGAGAACACTTCGACTAGGCTACTTATTTGGAATCAATCTCTTTAAAATCATTAATGCGAAAGTTCGCTTTGAGCCTTTTCCTCTTATATTGTAAGAGCCAATTGGCTACTAAACCACTCGGTGAAAATATTTCTCACTGTTGCGTTCGTATCCTTTCCACCAAAACGTACCAGATATCGCATCTGTATATAAAATTTAAGTAGTTTGATCTGAACTACATGTTTTGTTAGTGCAAAAGCGCAACATACAGCAAGAGCAAAGTGTGCACTTAATTCACGGTGGTTACAGCGAATGCGCAATTTCGTTAATAATACCCGCATTTATGTTTTTTTGCCGTCATTCCTAATTTTATTTGACGCTTAAATTCGTTACTAATATATCCGTATGCTCAAGTGAATACATCCGTCATACATAATTATTTTTCGAAATATAGCGCATATTTCACGACGTGGAGCTCAGACGCTTATGTCGTTGGCTCTAGATTGTTGGATAAATCTAAGCTAACTCGCGGAGCTTCAGAAAAGGATAAAAAAGGCTTGCCGAGCACAGAAAAACTTAAACGGGCACTGCCTCTCATATTCTTGTGATTGTTGGATAGGTTTACTTAATAATTCAACTAATATGGTTACTTCTCACGATAACGGGAATCGCCGTACAATGCGGGTGGCCGACGTTAAAATATTATCTGTTGGGAATGCTTCCGGGGCCGGATATTTTGATCAAATATCACTATTATGACGCTATAGCGCTTCGTGCCAGATATCCTGATATTTAACTATTTAACGAATATCTTATAAGAAAAGATGTAAAGAATTAATATCAATTAAAAACTGAAGGTTTAGGTTGATTGCACAACTGTAGTTAATTTTTGTTATAAAATTCAAAACGTTTATTTAGCATGCACGGCATTAAGGAACGCCAGCACCGATCTGCAGATTTATCAATGAAATTTATAGCCTACGCCAATAACCGTAGCTCACGGCTTTATGCTTGTTTAGGCAAATTTTATTATTTGAACATTAAAGCAAATCTGTTTTTACCTAAGTAGAAGATAACATTTACTATGTAAAGAATAACATTTATAATTTACAGATTTTTATTCTTTTAAACCTTTCGGTTAAATTCTAAAAACAATAACAGTCATTTCATACAATAACAATTAATTAGATGCTTTTCGTTTAGATTTTTCGTATGACAATTAAAAAAGGTAAAAAGTTTATGCGATGGTTTTAACACTGATAAAAGTCTAAACAACAAGTCAGAAAAACAAAAAATGTTTTGATTATTATCAGCTTGCTGTTAAACCGCAAGTGGCATTTTATACTTATTTTGATTGCAAAATAATAATTCAAATTCCATCAAAAACAGTTTCCGCCAATAAAAACTTTGTTAAACAAAACAATTGGCGCTTTAAATTATCGCGTAACAATTTTTTTTGTTGCCTTTATTCATTTCTAACCCATAAGGCAATTTAAGGTTTTAACCAAGAATTTACACCCCGTGCAGCGCAAATAACTGATTAGTTATGAAGAGCAACTACCAATAACGAAATAATTCAAACATCAATAAAATGCGGGTCGATATACAAGCGTTTCATTCAAATGCTTTTATACGTTGTATCAATCCTGGCAGCTGGTATGTAGGCCTATACAAATATAAGTTTGAAATGTTTAGTGTTTAGTTTACTTTGGACTTAACATCACACACACACAACGTTTTAATTTAATTGCATTATTCTCCAATTTGACTTACCAAACTGTTCTAATTTTGTTATCACACAAATCATTTTAAGTACTTCTAGCTAGAGCATGCATATCTCTCAATGGACGCTTCTAAAGTAGCTTTACGTTTTCTTCACTTCCATGAATTGATGCTCACAGAATTGTTATAACATTTTTCAGCTGTAGTTTAACAAGGTCATATTGGCTATACAAGAGACGAAAGTAACTTCATTGAATGCAGAAGTGTCTTTTAAACAAGCACATATGCAGGCAAGAAAGATTGATGTCTAAAGGTGTATGTGATTCAACGCCTAAAGTGCATTCATTGTCTTAAAAATGGCGATAATGCAGCCGTGTCACCATCATTATCGTGCTAACAACAAAACCGTAGTAAGAAACTCTGGGAAAAGAAATTGTTTAATATATTACACATACACATATTACCAAATGCTGAGTTGGGCTGACCAACAGAAAAATAAACTAACCTCATTGACAATACGTTGATTTTTTTTTAATTTTTAACCGACATTTTAGAAACAAAACATAATGTTTTGTGTAATAACTCGTAAAATTCTGCATATAAAGTACATATTTTAATCAAAATTTTAGGTTTTTTTATTTTTAAATAATGCTTGGCATCCATCATCATTGGGACAACGTAACCACGACATCTCCTACACAGGATAAAATCGGCCCATAAAATATCTGACGAAAGTTGGTTGAAAAAAATGCTTTATTATAAAATAGTATGAAATAAAACAGATTGACACGGAAAAATCTTCGTATTTAAACATCAACGTGCCAACGTTGGACTTTCGTGGAGTGCCAGCAGTTGGACTTGCGATGAAGAGCCAGCGTAAGCTCGCATTTTGCTTATTTAATTCGGAAATATTACTACTACGTTTATAACACACAAATAGCTACAGAACTGTTCACGATTTTTAACTTGTACATCTTTCACTTCTGATAACTTATAATCGTCATATTTGGCCAACGCCGACGAATAATAAGTTGGCCAACGTTTAGCTAAGCCAACCGACGCTTGCAATCGAGGAGGCTACATGTTACTGCACCGTTGCAGTAGTCTTTTGGTTTATTGATACTTCATGGTTGGTTGATTTTTAGTATCATTATTTCTATGATTTGTCCTTGCCAATTCACGTTGTTTAATTTGTATTACACTTTTTGAGTTCGGCGGCTGCGAGGAAGCAGCATATTCTTGAGTAAATAGTCAAAGAAGGTACGGTCGTGTGGCCGAATGGTTAACGCGACCGATACATACACGATACACCAACTACTATAAATAAAACGGTCTCAGCAACGTACCCTTTATGGGACAAAACTAAGTCCGTTATCAAAAAATATAAATAAATTGAAGTAACGGACGCGCAATTGTCAAGTTATTATTTAGTATTACAGTTTTTCGTCTCGCACTAATTTTCATTTTTCTTCG
>CH003235.1:0-29410 GCA_000149265.1 Ciona savignyi | reverse complement strand
CCCTTGCGTGGAAATCATTAACTAATCATCTGTGCACGTGCTAAAGTAAAGGAGAACACCCTCAGATGATCGAACATTCCAAGATTTCACTAAACCTTAGCACCCCCCCCTAACCCCAAGAAATTCATCGAAATGTTTTTGGCGCAGTTTTTCACGCTGAACCGACCGCCTGTGGAGCAAGGCAATTAACAGGCGCCTTGCTACACCGCCCGTGGTGATGCTAAGCAATTAAAAACGCGGCGGCAAACCCCTGCCGAGTCTGCACTGTCGAAACATTTGAAACACCCCCCCCGAGATCTCGCCGGGTGGGAGTTTTTCGTTTCCGTTTGCCGTACCGGATGCCATAGCGTACTCAGCATGGTGCCAGCACCATGCTGTGCTCACAGGGCAGATTGCTCGACCACAAAACGATTGAAAACCCTGCAAAAAGTTGAAAATTTTTGGAATAAAAAATTTTTTTTTTCGTCCTCTGATCTTCCGGAGGACCCCTCCTCTTCATCGCTTCTCGGCTCTTTTGAGCTAAGATCAAGTGTAGTATCTGTTCTTCTCAGTTTAATACCTGGGACGGAAACGATTCGTTTCCTCTATGTATTAATCGGATTTTTGAACTTGGAGTATGGTGCTGGAGCTTGCTCCACCCTGCTCACGGGTTGTCCTGGTATTGCAGTACCTCCAGGTTCGGCTCACGTTTCCACCTTGGTGGAAATCATTAACTAATCATCTGTGCACGTGCTAAAGTAAAGGAGAACACCCTCAGATGATCGAACATTCCAAGATTTCACTAAACCTTAGCACCCCCCCTAACCCCAAGAAATTCATCGAAATGTTTTTGGCGCAGTTTTTCACGCTGAACCGACCGCCTGTGGAGCAAGGCAATTAACAGGCGCCTTGCTACACCGCCCGTGGTGATGCTAAGCAATTAAAAACGCGGCGGCAAACCCCTGCCGAGTCTGCACTGTCGAAACATTTGAAACACCCCCCCCGAGATCTCGCCGGGTGGGAGTTTTTCGTTTCCGTTTGCCGTACCGGATGCCATAGCGTACTCAGCATGGGTGCCAGCACCATGCTGTGCTCACAGGGCAGATTGCTCGACCACAAAACGATTGAAAACCCTGCAAAAAGTTGAAAAATTTTTGGAATAAAAAATTTTTTTTTTCGTCCTCTGATCTTCCGGAGGACCCCTCCTCTTCATCGCTTCTCGGCTCTTTTGAGCTAAGATCAAGTGTAGTATCTGTTCTTCTCAGTTTAATACCTGGGACGGAAACGATTCGTTTCCTCTATGTATTAATCGGATTTTTGAACTTGGGAGTATGGTGCTGGAGCTTGCTCCACCCTGCTCACGGGTTGGTCCCTGGTATTGCAGTACCTCCAGGTTCGGCTCACGTTTCCACCTTGGTGGAAATCATTAACTAATCATCTGTGCACGTGCTAAAGTAAAGGAGAACACCCTCAGATGATCGAACATTCCAAGATTTCACTAAACCTTAGCACCCCCCCTAACCCCAAGAAATTCATCGAAATGTTTTTGGCGCAGTTTTTCACGCTGAACCGACCGCCTGTGGAGCAAGGCAATTAACAGGCGCCTTGCTACACCGCCCGTGGTGATGCTAAGCAATTAAAAACGCGGCGGCAAACCCCTGCCGAGTCTGCACTGTCGAAACATTTGAAACACCCCCCCCGAGATCTCGCCGGGTGTAAGCCCCCAATATATGCATACTTGATGATTGGCTTTTAACCCCACGCCTCACTAACTTATTTTCAATTTCATGATAAAAATCATAAATTAAATTTTCGTTTTCTTTAATGTATTCTGTTATGCAAATTTTGTGGTGTTTTACGTCTTTCTCTCGTATTTTTTTAGACTGATAATTAAACGTATTAGAATCGTTGATTTTGGTTATATTATTATTATACGATTTTGATGTAAACTAATAACGATGTTCGTTCATTCTATAATACTTATCAATTTATTACATCTGAATTTTCTTTAACAAAACTCATTAAACTTGGTAATAACTTAATTTTTTAATAAATATTTCCCAATTAACTTACTTAGATTATTTCTTAACATATCAATCGTTTTACACATTTTCATCCTATTTTTGGACAACCTCGAAAGACATGTGAATATATAACATCGAATGTTATTTAACCAAAAATAAGGACTAAGGTTTTAAACACTTCTAAATAGTTGTTTTTACAACAATTGTTACAATTTTTATTTTGGGTCGCTTTTTGTTGTGTATAGATTTCGCTGTTATTCTACCTATATTGCAAGCTAGAGGTTATGTTCGGTTGGACATTTTAAATAAATTGGTTTCAATATTAGTTTTATTTCAATGAACTAATTTCCCTTTATAAATTTATTGTTGTGGATTATTCAAGACACTGAATTGTTAACTATTAAAAATAATTTACTCACGGTTCCAAAATTTAAATTTTATCAAATATATTGGTATACACACATTTATCCATATAATAAGGTTTTTACCAGATGTTATTTTGGATTTTCGATCTCTCTTTTTCCATTCACGAGAATAAACATGAATTTGCAATCATATCATATTTAACCAATAATTATTATCATGATTACATACATTTGTTTTAATTTAAAGAATGAAACAAAATGTTGAAAGGAAATATAAAGTTACACAATTCCGGTCAACAGTCAAATAAACGTTCCGTGTTAGAGTTAATGCCGATGCGTTTCTTCTCTTCATTTCTTCCTTATTGTGTTTTCTGTGTCGCTCGTGTCGAATCCCGTCATTGTTTTTTTTCGTACCGAAGTCAGTCTTTAATTTTTGCGTATATTTGTACGTCTGTGTCTCCTGCTGCTATCGGATTATGACGAACGGCTCCTGTTAAAAATAAATATTACAATGTGTTAAGATAATTTTGGTGCTTACGTTTCTTTTCCTAAACCAATGGATAGCAATGTCTATCCTATTAAAACCCAACTAAAATAGCCTTGTATTTTACTTGTCGCCTCTCTTCGGCACCTACTTAACTACACGTATTATAAAACGACTTCTTACTTCTTGTTACAAAAACACGCAACTAAGGCAAATTAAAACGTTCTTCCAACTTAATCTTATTTAACGTTAGGATATTACCAAAATTTGCGGGTTTTAAAATATTTTACACAGAAAGCAAACTTGTGAACTTTACTTCTAAACATAACAAGAAATCTACTATTAACAAACACATGTCACAAAGCAAATTAAATGCGGCAAATATCACAACCAGTTACTTTAAAAACTCAAAATTCTTACACGAGGCAGATATTGCGCAGCAGTGATATCTATATTCTATAGCATTGTTGGGACCAATGGGCCCATTTAAATTATTACTTTAATCCTTTAGAGAACAACTTCGACTAGGCTACTTATTTGGAATAAATCTCTTTAAAATCATTAATGCGAAAGTTCGCTTTGAGCCTTTTCCTCTTATATTGTAAGAGCCAATTGGCTACTAAACCACTCGGTGAAAATATTTCTTACTGTTGCGTTCGTATCCTTTCCACCAAAACGTACCAGATATCGCATCTGTATATAAAATTTAAGTAGTTTGATCTAAACTACATGTTTTGCTTGTGCAAAAGCGCAACATACAGCAAGAGCAAAGTGTGCACTTAATTCACGGTGGTTACAGCGAATGCGCAATTTCGTTAATAATACCCGCATTTATGTTTTTTTGCCGTCATTCCTAATTTTATTTGACGCTTAAAATCGTTACTAATATATCCGTATGCTCAAGTGAATACATCCGTCATACATAATTATTTTTCGAAATATAGCGCATATTTCACGACGTAGAGCTCAGACGCTTATGGCGTTGGCTCTAGATTGTTGGATAAATCTAAGCTAACTCGCGGAGCTTCAGAAAAGGATAAAAAAGGCTTGCCGAGCACAGAAAAACTTAAACGGGCACTGCCTCTCATATTCTTGTGATTGTTGGATAGGATTACTTAATAATTAAACTAATATGGTTACTTCTCACGATAACGGGAATCGCCGTACAATGCGGGTGGCCGACGTTAAAATATTATCTGTTGGGAGTGCTTCCGGGGCCGGATATTTTGATCAAATATCACGATTATGACGCTATAGCGCTTCGTGCCAGATATCCTGATATTTAACGAATATCTTATAAGAAAAGATGTAAAGAATTAATATCAATTAAAAACTGAAGGTTTAGGTTGATTGCACAACTGTAGTTAATTTTTGTTATAAAATTCAAAACGTTTATTTAGCATGCACGGCATTAAGGAACGCCAGCACCGATCTGCAGATTTATCAATGAAATTTATAGCCTACGCCAATAACCGTAGCTCACGGCTTTATGCTTGTTTAGGCAAATTTTATTATTTGAACATTAAAGCAAATCTGTTTTTACCTAAGTAGAAGATAACATTTACTATGTAAAGAATAACATTTATAATTTACAGATTTTTATTCTTTTAAACCTTTCGGTTAATTCTAAAAACAATAACAGTCATTTCATACAATAACAATTAATTAGATGCTTTTCGTTTAGATTTTTCGTATGACAATTAAAAAAGGTAAAAAGTTTATGCGATGGTTTTAACACTGATAAAAGTCTAAACAACAAGTCAGAAAAACAAAAAATGTTTTGATTATTATCAGCTTGCTGTTAAACCGCAAGTGGCATTTTATACTTATTTTGATTGCAAAATAATAATTCAAATTCCATCAAAAACAGTTTCCGCCAATAAAAACTTTGTTAAACAAAACAATTGGCGCTTTAAATTATCGCGTAACAATTTTTTTTGTTGCCTTTATTCATTTCTAACCCATAAGGCAATTTAAGGTTTTAGCCAAGAATTTACACCCCGTGCAGCGCAAATAACTGATTAGTTATGAAGAGCAACTACCAATAACGAAATAATTCAAACATCAATAAAATGCGGGTCGATATACAAGCGTTTCATTCAAATGCTTTTATACGTTGTATCAATCCTGGCAGCTGGTATGTAGGCCTATACAAATATAAGTTTGAAATGTTTAGTGTTTAGTTTACTTTGGACTTAACATCACACACACACAACGTTTTAATTTAATTGCATTATTCTCCAATTTGACTTACCAAACTGTTCTAATTTTGTTATCACACAAATCATTTTAAGTACTTCTAGCTAGAGCATGCATATCTCTCAATGGACGCTTCTAAAGTAGCTTTACGTTTTCTTCACTTCCATGAATTGATGCTCACAGAATTGTTATAACATTTTTCAGCTGTAGTTTAACAAGGTCATATTGGCTATACAAGAGACGAAAGTAACTTCATTGAATGCAGAAGTGTCTTTTAAACAAGCACATATGCAGGCAAGAAAGATTGATGTCTAAAGGTGTATGTGATTCAACGCCTAAAGTGCATTCATTGTCTTAAAAATGGCGATAATGCAGCCGTGTCACCATCATTATCGTGCTAACAACAAAACCGTAGTAAGAAACTCTGGGAAAAGAAATTGTTTAATATATTACACATACACATATTACCAAATGCTGAGTTGGGCTGACCAACAGAAAAATAAACTAACCTCATTGACAATACGTTGATTTTTTTTTAATTTTTAACCGACATTTTAGAAACAAAACATAATGTTTTGTGTAATAACTCGTAAAATTCTGCATATAAAGTACATATTTTAATCAAAATTTTAGGTTTTTTTATTTTTAAATAATGCTTGGCATCCATCATCATTGGGACAACGTAACCACGACATCTCCTACACAGGATAAAATCGGCCCATAAAATATCTGACGAAAGTTGGTTGAAAAAAATGTTTTATTATAAAATAGTATGAAATAAAACAGATTGACACGGAAAAATCTTCGTATTTAAAACATACAACGTGCCAACGTTGGACTTTCGTGGAATGCCAGCAGTTGGACTTGCGATGAAGAGCCAGCGTAAGCTCGCATTTTGCTTATTTAATTCGGAAATATTACTACTACGTTTATAACACACAAATAGCTACAGAACTGTTCACGATTTTTAACTTGTACATCTTTCACTTCTGATAACTTATAATCGTCATATTTGGCCAACGCCGACGAATAATAAGTTGGCCAACGTTTAGCTAAGCCAACCGACGCTTGCAATCGAGGAGGCTACATGTTACTGCACCGTTGCAGTAGTCTTTTGGTTTATTGATACTTCATGGTTGGTTGATTTTTAGTATCATTATTTCTATGATTTGTCCTTGCCAATTCACGTTGTTTAATTTGTATTACACTTTTTGAGTTCGGCGGCTGCGAGGAAGCAGCATATTCTTGAGTAAATAGTCAAAGAAGGTACGGTCGTGTGGCCGAATGGTTAACGCGACCGATACATACACGATACACCAACTACTATAAATAAAACGGTCTCAGCAACGTACCCTTTATGGGACAAAACTAAGTCCGTTATCAAAAAATATAAATAAATTGAAGTAACGGACGCGCAATTGTCAAGTTATTATTTAGTATTACAGTTTTTCGTCTCGCACTAATTTTCATTTTTCTTCGTTACCGCTTTCACACCAAATAAAGGAATCGAAAAGAGCACGTGAACTTTTATTACGTAGCCGTAAACTACAGTTTCTATTGTGGTATGGCGTGTCGCCTTATTTCAATGTTGTACCCCAGATAATTTAACTAAACTACCACCAAGCATTTCGGGTAGCGCTCTTTTTAACGGCCCAATTGTAGTTCTACATCAAGCAACAGGTATTTCGGTGACTTTTGTCACATACTGCGCTTGTGTGCTAACATCTCTGTTTCTCAGAAACAGGACATGACGGAATCATACACAAAACTTATACGATTTTGCCGTCTGGACATAAGAGACGTCGTTCTCTTTTCCAGTAAACGTTTGGTTAACATTCAAATTTCAGACGAAAATGTCTCGCGAAATGTTCTATTTTAGAACACTTGTAGCATTTATTATTTCGACCGAAATATTTGTCTTGATTCAGGTGCTGCTGCTGCCCGCATCTATCGCAACTTTGCACTCTCCGTTCTGTTGGTTATAACTTGTTTGTGTTGTATTTCGCTCCAGCAGCTACTGTTCCTCTATAATGTGTTTTTCGTTTGTGTTAAGAAGTTCCTGTTGTTGAATTTTATGGAATTGTTGTGACAGTCCCTTATCCGTTATTCCAATGACTAGTCTGTCAAGTAATAATTTGTCTTAGTGCTCACGTAATCCAAATGTTCACTCATTAATATATAAGCGCGTTATATATTAATTGATAGGACGTTTATATTTCGTGTTAAGCTTCGCTTATTCCAATAATATAAAAAAATTGATATCATATCTGCAACTTAAATTGCAACTTAAGTCTAGCCTTTGCTTGATGGCTGGTTTATTTTTATAAATTGCTGGCAGTTACAATGTATTCTGTTCTAGTTTTGTTTTGTTCTGTCTTCACTTTATGATATAAATTGCTAAGACTTAATATTCTAAAGTCATTTAAATACGAGAAATGTATACCTCAGCATTCACTTTAGGTCCAGGACCGTGCAGGCCTGAATGACCGGTTAAGGTAAGCTGTCACGCGCGTACATTGGTTCAGTTAGGCTATATGACAAGTGTTATGCTAAGTCTCCATAAAAAAACGAAAATATTGCAACGTTTGACGTTTATCGGGGGGGTTTTACCCTCTGAGTGTGCAGCATGGCGTTATCGATAGACGCTCTGTGCTGCACCGCGTGGCTCGAATATATATGCTGACTCCGATATCCGACTTCCAAAGATCGAGTCCACGCTTATTGAACGTTGGTTAGTTTATTGTCAAACGTTGTCGATAGAAACACACGAATAAATCAATGCACTTTACTGGGGAATCGATTCGCTGAACCGGCTGGCGACGGAATAACTGCGCGATGCGTTTAATAGATAGTTCGTTCTCCTTTGCGGCTTGTCAACTCGTTCTTTGTTTAATCCGGCAGAAGCGACTTGTGTCTTGTTCCTTCTGTCAACTATGCCACAAAGTCTCAATAACCTGGCTGGCGTTTAGCGCGCCAGGTGGAAGTCACCTCGGTCTCTTCTCAGCCCAACCACCAGTCCGTCCAAGCCTCGATTCTATCTCCTTAAGTCCAGTCCGGCCAAGAATTGGACAACGCCCGTAACACTTCGTCGCACATAAACAGGCCTCAGGCGTCCCGTGACGAATACGTCATAACGATCTCCGATCAACTTGCGTCATACTGTTCTCATTGTGATTCTGCAGTTTCCGAGTGGATGACGTCAATCTGATCGCGGATGTTGATAATTAAGATGGTTTACATAGGCGATCGCCGCAAATATCACGCTCCTGCAGGCGCTTTTGTTACTAATTCACCTCTAAACTGGCACATGTTTGTATACAACGCATATAGGCACGAAATCTCAACAACGTCAATGACGTAACACGGGAAATCCCCTAACATAAAATGAAATGCATATCTGCTCATAACTTTTTAACAAAAAAATATTGCATGAAACTGATTTGATTTTTAAAAACAGCGAATTTTTTTCCATTTATTAAGATATTCCTAAAATTGACTTCAGTTCCCCTTTAAGGTGTTTTTAACCTTTAGCACATTAGACTTGTTAACAAGCCCCGAACCTACATTAAATCTTTCTAAAGGTTTGGATAATTGTGACCAACTTTCTGGTATTTAAAATCAAACCCTCCTGGAATAGATACTTCAAATGTTGCCTTACCAGCTCTTTCAAAATATTTAATTTGCCACTTCCGATACCATGTTGTATTCTAAATTTACCCAGTGCACATAAAACAACAAGGTAACTTGGAATGTGTTAAAAACCCGCTACTTCATTTAAATAACATGTAAATCACTTGATGCGGTTGTACTGTAAAAGGTCTTGGTGCAAATCTAAAAAACCATTTCTTCGCAATGCGTATCAAGGAAATCCTCTAATTTATTCTCTGTAATTTTCGTGCCGTTGAGATTAACAGGGAAAGCGTTGGTGGTGTTTTCGCTACAGGCGGTAAGCCTCCTGTTCACCTAAGCATGAACAGGGTTGCCAGACGCAAAGTACGCTTTACGGCCAAACTGTTTTTGCTTTACGGCCAAAATGCGGCCAATTTGTATCAAGTGCAAAATAAACTATTTAGTTTAGCCAATTGGGCTATTTATCTCTTTATTTGTTGAAAAATTGTATAATTTTAATTCCCTCCAGATTTGTCAAACCCGTTCAAATACTATATACTAGGAATGCCTACCGTTATTATTTTATTTTAAAACGTCATAATCAGCTTTGTGATTTGTGAATGAGACATTTGATATTAATTTATTTCCATTTTCTGTGTCTCTTTTTGCCTTTTTTCTACTTTAGCGTAAAAATAATATGACGCTTCGGCCAAAAACTTGACAATATGCTTATACGGCCAAATTCGGCCAGATTTTTCCGCACGGCCAAACTATTTTTTTTGCGTCCGGGACGATTTTGGTACGGCCAAATTTCTGATATTTGGCCGTGAAAAAGGCCAAATGGCAACCCTGAGCATGAAACCAGCTATACCTGCTGAGATCTAGATAAAGAAAAAGGCGACGAGACTAGTTCCCTGTGCACAAGCTGGCGGTTAAAGCAAAGGCTGAAGATACAGAAACGTGTTTTTATTATGTCATTGCAGGAATTGTGTAGAAGAACGTTTTTATCTGTGTTGTTGCAGGTTTCTTTGTAAACACAAACGTGCAATAGCATAGAAATATTAGTGAATAAAACCTTCAGTATTGATCTGTAATAAGTAGAACAGAGGATATCTGGTAAGCTTGTAACAATTGCAATTTTATATTCAGTATGTTTGTAACTGAGACTGATGATGACAACATGCCATATCCAGCTTCCCCACTTTTCAGAGGCATGCAAGAAGAGAAAGACCTTTTTTATCTCCAAGATAAAATCAAGGTAGAAATGTTTAAGTTCGAGGTTAACAACAACCAACAAAATTGGCCAAAAACATGAAGCAACTTCATCCCCTCAGCAAGGACCAGCAGGTCGACTCATGTGGCGCAGAATTTTCTATACATAAAAAGTGGTATTCAGTAAAGTTTATATAATATATTCTTTATTGGAGGTAGATTCTAGGTTTGCGGCTTGATTAAGAGGGATAAATTATTTTCCCAGCCATACTAAATATTAAATCATAGCATAAACTTTTAAAAAACCGTGCTAATTTCAAAATGACTAAAAATTGTAAAAAAAAACACTGCGGTACAGCATGTTTGATTGAATTAATGCATTTAACCAGAAGTTAAAGAGTTAATTAAACTCGTCAACAAATTTAGACGATGTAATGGAATATCCATTCCTATTGCAATATGCAAACAGCATCAACCCTGCAAGTCTATAAGTCAACATCTTCGTTATGTTTTGACTTCGCAGCTTGTGTGATTTTTTTTGCAAATTAGATTAATTTAAGTTGTTCCCTTTTCTCCCTATCAATATTTTGCTCAACGTGTAAACCGGCTATAATATCAGAACCAATACTATGACTAATTAGTCGGCACCAGGCCCTGGGACCGCTGCCGACTATATACTTTAATGCTTCTCAAGCAAGCAGTGGGCCTCTCCGCAACATATTATGTTATAACTTCTATATTTAAATAAGAAGTATCTATATGCAACATTCTATATCGGTATTTCGTCATAATAAGCTCACACTGGCTAGTATTGTGTAGACTACGTGAAAACATACGGCAAGTGATGCTGATGATCAGCATTGTTGAAAACATTATTTCGTAGGGTTAGGTTAGTTTTAATAGCATTTAAAGTATTTAGCATTTTAATAGAAAACATTAATATTTTTATAGTATTTTAATCCCTTTATTTTAACTATGTCGAAAAAAATAAGGAAGTGGTCAGATGAATATGTACTCTATAGATTTACGTATATCATAGAACCTGACTGAAAGGAGTTATTAGTTCAGGTGGGGGCTGACCAGACAGCAAAGACAAAACACAAAGATTGCTCTCCAATAAACTTCTGACTTAGCACAGCCTCCTCGTACTCAACGCTAGCTTCTCACGCTATTCCTCAGCTGCCAATTTTCCCCTTCTACGTGGAAGTGCGAGCAAGGATTTTCATCCCTGATGACTATCAAGTTGAAGAAACGAAACCGACATGTTGCGCCCATGCATGACTTTCGATGCGCTGTGAGCAAACCGTATGCCATCGATCGACCAGCTAGTGGAAAACAAACAAATGCAGCCATCGCATTAAAGAAATTGACTTTTGTTGTTTAGTGTTATTTCATTATGTTGTTCTTCTTGTGACTGGTGATGAAAAAAAACAATTACATGCATCTCATCAAACCTGGCTGATAATGCCTAGTTTAATAGAATTTGTTGTTAAACCTCGCATCGGTCTAATTCGTGATTATGACATCATAAATGGTGGAAACATTTTAGACCGTATATTATGTAGGTGGTACGCGAGCACTGCATAAATCCTCAAAATTGTACGTGGGTGTAACAAGGTTGGGGACCACTGGTGTATAATGATTACGTATATTGTTTGTAGAATGCAACGTTTGACGTTTATTAAAGGAAGTTTTACCCTCTATGTGCGCACCTTTGGCGTTATGGATGGACGCTCTGCTCTGTGCTGCTCGCGTGCTCGAATATCCTGCCTCCGATAATAATCCGACTCCAAGGATCGAGCACAGGCTGGTTGAACGTTAGTTAGTTTATTGTCAAACGTTGTCGATAGAATCACACGAATAAATCAATGCACTTTACTCGGGAATCGATTCGCTGGACCAACTCGCGTCGGAATAATTGCGCGATGCGATTATCAGACTGTCCGTTTTCCTTTGCGGCTTGTCAACTAGTTACTTGTTCAAACCGGCAGATGCGACATTTGCCTTG
The DNA here is from genome assembly GCA_000149265.1 of Ciona savignyi. NCBI lineage: Eukaryota > Metazoa > Chordata > Ascidiacea > Phlebobranchia > Cionidae > Ciona > Ciona savignyi. Next base: position 17,530 of record CH003235.1, on the reverse strand, counting down.
TTCCTTTTCTGTCAACTATGCCCGAAGTCTCAAAGGCCTTGGCGCTTAACCGCGGCAGGCAGCAGTCACTTTTGTTCTCCTCTCAGCCCAGTCACCAGTCTCCACCAAGCCTCGTTTTCCATCTCTTAAGTAAAGTCCGACCAAGAATTCGGACACGCCCGTCTTAATTCGTCGCACATGAACAGGCCTCAGGCAACTCGTGACGAACACGTCATAATCAGATGACCAACCGCACATTCTTTCATTACGTCATACATACAGCATTTCCCAAGATGCTTCTGTGGTTTTCAAGTGGATGAAGTCACCTTATCGCGGATGTTTGAATTGTAGTGAATACAAGGCGAATCCGATGCATAAAAACACTTATATGGTCGTATTTTTACTTACAAGTCATTTGAGTCATATTTACGACGAGTATACACCGCCCTTTGTATTTAAAACGCCAGTCATTATCGCAATTAAAATAGGCGTCGAAAAGTCGACCCTCGTGGTAAATTTTTGTGTATCTAACGTACAAGAATGCCACCAATTGCGTCAATAATATTTCAATGATGACGGAATGTCAGCGCAAATGCCAGCTGATGGGATCGTAAATCTCATTTAACACATGAGGTCGCTACACCCCGATAGAAACCAAAATAAAAATAAAGATGCATGGCGATGTACGGTCGTGTGGCCAAAATGGTTAACGCGACCGATACATATACCGACTCTTATACACAAAAAACGGTCCTAGTAACGAGCCCATCATGGGTTCGAAACTTGGCTCGGTAAAAAAATGCATGGCGATGGAAAATACAAGAACACAACGCTCGCTGAATTTATAATGAAAAAAATCAGATATGATAAAAAGTCTACTCTGCCTGTTTTCGGCTTTGTTGCCATCGACAAACCGATCCTCACAGCATCGTACGCAGTTGGATACCTGATTGCCAAACAGGGTAAACCACACACCATTTGGGAAAAACTCGTAAAACCAGCTGCGTTGAAGATGGCGAATATCATGCTTGGAAAAGCCTCTGTTGGATGACTGTGTATGTGAGATCGAAGATGTTTTCGGAAATGGGAACTTTTCCGTACCCACAGAACTGAAACAAGCAATTTGCTTGCACTTAGATGAGATCACAAAGTCTCTCGACGGATACTTACCGAACAGAGAGTCATATCCAGCATGGGTAGGACAGCCGTTCATACTGTTGATAAAGCAGATGTCAATGATAAATACTTTGATAAAATTGTAGCGGCTGCTTATTGAATAACTATTTAATTAAATACATTTTACAAGGTAGACGGGTAGACGTTTTTAGCTTTATTAATATTTTGTTTGACTCCGACAAGCGCAACAGTACAAGACTACAAGTGAAATAATGCAAAAGCATAACCGGCTACGTAGTTTATCAATGGAACGGGCTGTAGGGTACGTTAGGCGTAACCGCCCTCGAGAGCACCGGAGCCTAGGCTATACAATACATACTGTGGATTTGGAACACAGTGCTGTAAGCCTAGGCAACTGGTATCTGTGTTTCTCTCTGATGAAATGGAGACTTTTATATGCGATTTTGCTTCAAGGAGAAAGTGCGATGCAAAGTATATAGCGCTGGGTTAGGAAGTCTTTGCAGGTCGCGTTGATCGCATCGTGAATTCAGACAGCCGTTCGTCTTTTAGAAATTCCTTTGTTCCTTTGAATTTTGATAATGCCGTCATCAGCGGCCAATTATGTTGGTACGACAAAATCATTGAACTTCAGCAGAGCCATGTTCAACAGCAACTCTTCATAACAACAACGCTATTAACGTTTTGGTGTCACCAAATCGTAGCTTATCATCCTCTTCTTGCTAAGAAAGTCCTTGCGATACTTATAACATTTATTACAACGTATATATGCGAAAAGTCCTTTTTCTACGATGGTAGACATAAAAACTAAAAAAAGAGAACAGACTTTGTTGCAAAAATGACATGAGAGTGTGGCACTTTCCAAGGTCAAGCAAGGCATTTCTACAATTGTTTCTGAAATATAACAGCATACAACGCATTCATTGATTTGTAGGAAATATTTGTGGAGCTCGCTATAGTTTTTGAAGTTTGGTCCTCGTAGTGGGTTAGGTTGAGGCTTGACCTGACGTTTTGGCGAGCCGCGCTGTGGCCAAGGTTATTCTTTGAAACCACTGTACGCTTTAAAGTTTAAACCACATAACGCTGCCTCTGTCTAAAATACTCTTGCATATCATTCATCATCTTTTCAACACACAACTCCTTCAGTCATAGTCTCAGTTTGATAGTTAGTTTCTCGTTTTTGTTCGTTGTTACTTTTTAGCAATTATATAGGGCACGCTTACGTGGCGCCAAAAACTTCCTTGAGGGCATTTGTAACGTTTTCAAGAAATGACACAACGCTAAAAAGTGGTTAAATACGTCACACAAGAACAATAAAAAAACGGATTATACGGTAAAATACACGTCATACGCTGACGTTTGACGATGTTGTTTTTCCGTCGTCGAACATGCACTATACATATTATAATGGTTCCATGACAACTGAACCCCTACAACTGAACCCCTTTACAACTGAACCCCCTTTTAACTTAAAAGGGGGTTCAGTTGTAAAGAGGTTCAATTGAACTGGGTTCAGTTGTAAAGGGGTTCAGTTGTAAGGGGTTCAGTTGTTAGGGGTTCTGTTGACTGGTCACCATTATAATACACATAAAAGTATGAACTTGCTTGCGAATGCAACATTTTTATTAAGTTGTGTTTTTCTGTGGAATTCATATTTTGTTCGTTTTCTTTCTTTGAATAATAAGATCTTATGTGCAACAGATGCATAGTTAGTTCAGTTTAGTTTTTTAACAGATATATTTTAAATTTCAACGAGGGGTTGTGGTGAATGCCGGCATAAAACTTGCGGGGTTCGGTACCTCCAAGAATGTAAGAACCACTGTTTTAGGTGATTGCAAAGCGTTATAATTAATGAAATAATGACGTTATGAGGTCACAACAGAATGATCGGCCATGGATTAACGGAAATGCATTTTTTGCAAATATTATCAAAATAGCTATAGAAAAATCGCCTTGGGAAAGTACGTTGAAATCATTCAGCAGAATAGGCCGAATAAAAAAATCGTCTGTGCAATACTGCATTAAATAAGAAAGTATGTCTGTATATAATTTGCTAAATAACAATATTATCTAGATATGAAAATATAATCATTTGTCGATTTATAGCACCCCTGCTTTTTTTTCTTTATTACTTTTGGTCGTGGATTGCTGTGGTAGCGGCAGGCGCATTTGGCTGCTGCAAGTCGCTAAGCCAAAATAGGCCGTCTTCCTCGTTGCAATCGTCGGTGGCTGCTGATACTAAGTTCTGATAATGACTACATACATGAATCGTACTGCAACTTCTTGTTTTTATTCGGCATTTCTGTAAGTTAGTTCATTCTGCTAGTTTTATTTTTTTGTTCATAAAATCACGACATTATATAGCAAATGAATATAGGTCATTGGGACAGATAAGGTGTGGATGGCTATTTCAACTGTGTGAAATGGGTCGAGTTTGTAATAAAAACAGCGGACATTGCACCAACAAAACTTACTGCAATGGGTCGTAAATAATTTTCCAGTAACTCACACTTTAACATAGCACATAAGCAAAAATTATATAAAATCGAACAAGCGATTCACCACAGATTATATTATAATCTTCTTAAGTATTTCCGTAATGGTTATTGCGAGGGAATGCTGTCGATAGACGGCGAGGCACCGTGGTTCTTTTAGAAGTTATTTAGATTCTATAATCCAGCCATTTAGCCCTCCACTTCTCCAACAATAATTAATTTTACAACACTAATAAGATGTAAGGTTCATACAGATCCTTATCTAAATACCCGCAATACCAAAAACAACGACTTCGTAACAGCAGCTAATTACGTGCTGGCTAATAACCACTAGCTATTCTACAAAGTTGAACTTAAACATGGTAAGAAAAAAGCGACTTAGAAGCAGCATTATCACGCCATGTACTGAGACTTAAATACATGTCTTACAGCAGAATATAACCCATGGATGGTTGGTATTGCGTCGTGGTGCTCTCTATCCATATTATATGACACAAACGTACCAAACAGACATGTTTTCTTTTTAATGGCGGGTAATTAAAAACACATCATTACGTGAGAGAGTCACAAAGCAGTTCTCTATATCAGATATATTGCTTTATTTGGAAGGGACAAGATTTAGTACGTGTACAACAAACGAAGTGCACTTAGACAGCTTAAGAGACTCTATCTCCAATAAACTCCGTTGAGTTGCACTGACAATGCACGTTTGACCTATCATTGAGTAATATTATAAAACGCCAGGATTTTTAAAGAATGTAAAAATGGAAAAAGCAGTTTAAGATGCAGCATTTACTCAATCCGTTTTCCTCCACCATATCTAGTAAACGTTCGTACATATGTGGACTGCTTGTGGGCCAGGGGTTTTTCAGCATTATTTATTGGCTGGGACCATGTCCCAGGATCCGCTGCAATTGTTGCCATTTGGCCTTATTCACGGCCAAATTTTAGAAATTTGGCCTTACCATAATTGTCCCGGACGCAAAAAAATAGTTTGGCCGTGCGGAAAAATCTGGCCGAATTTGGCCGTTTAAGCATATTGTCAAGTTTTTGGCCGAAGCGTCATATTATTTTTACGCTACAGTAGAAATAAAGGGAAAAGGAGGCAGTATATGGAAATAAATAATATTAACTGTCTCATTCACAAATCACAAAGCTGATTATGACGTTTTAAAATAAAATAATAAGGGTAGGAATTTCTATATAGTATTTGAACGGGTACGACAAATCTGGAGGGAATTAAAATTATACAATTTTTCAACAAATAAATGGATAAATAGCCCAATTGGTTAAATTAAATAGTTTATTTTGCACTTGATACAAATTGGCCGAATTTTGGCCGTAAAGCAAAAACAGTTTGGCCATCAAGCGTACTTTGCGTCTGGCAACCCTGTAATCCGCTGCAGTCTATATATAACGTTTACATAAATCTCCGACTTCATCCATATGTACCAACATGGCGTGGAACTAAACTCGACTGGCAGCGGAATCTCCACTAAATGGTAAGTAAAACCGGAAAACTTCACTAGTAGATATATTCTTTATTGAGTTGTATGTCTTTGTGCGTGTATGTAAATAATGACGCAGATGGACGTCATAAGGTGATGATGGCACAATAAATACAGTCGGCGTGGATTAACTGAAATGCAGTTTTTGCAAATATTATATCAAAATTGCTTCAGACTTTCCTTATATTCTATCCTTAAAGTTTAATTTTTAACACCATAACAACGTGTTTTTAAGTTAGACAGAATGACGCAAGTTGTATAGTCTTAGGTACGTTAATAGCATGACACAAATTATATCATCAAGTACGTTTAAATTACGAGAAAGTTTCACATCTGCACGTTTTACTAACTGTGGAATATTTAACCATTTAAAGGGGAACTGAAGTCAATTTTAAGAATATCTTAATAATTGGAAAAAATACGCTGATTTCAAAAATCAAATCAGTTTCTTCCAATATTTTTTGGTTAAAGAGTTATGAGCAAATATGCATTTTATTTTATGTTAGGGGATTTCTCGTATTACGTCACTGACGTTGTTGAGATTTCGTGCCTGTATGCGTTGTATACAGTCATGTGCCAGTTTAGAGGTGAATTAGTAACATAAGCGCCTGCAGGAGCGTTGTATTTTCGTTTTTTTATGGAGACTTAGCATAACACTTGTCATATAGCCTAACTGAACCAATGTACCCGCGTGACAGCTTACCTTAAGCGCGCTTATTCAGGCCCGCACGATCCTGGACCTAAGCTGAATGCTGAGGTATACAGGTCTCGTATTTAAATGACTTTAGAATAATAAGTCTTAGCAATTTATATCATAAATCATAGAAGTGAAGACAGAACAAGAAAACTAGAACAGGAGGCAGTAAACTGTAACTGCCAGCAATTTATAGAAATAAACCAGCCATCAAAGATCAGACTATGCGGTGGGAACAGCCTATTTCTTTCATGATTGTTGCTTTTCAATATATAGCCATAATCTGCAACGTAGACTAGCAATGTTATTATCAATCCCTAGGCTCCAAACTGAGAGTGTGAGAGATTTGGTATACATATGCATAGAAGTTTTAACAAATTTCTTTTGTTTTCTTCATTTCTAGAGTAAATTTAAGTTAATGTTGTAACACTAAAATGGATGACAGTTTTCAGCATTCTGGCATGGATGAAAGAAATTTTATTGTACACAATAAAACAACACAAATTTAGTCATGTGCGTTTGAACCAAGGAAAACGTCTGAAAGTATCTTTGAAGATGCAAGCCCCATAGAAGAAAATGTTTATTTAGAAACATTACCTATTGACATGACTTGGTGCCGTTGCAAAAACTGTATTCATATGGACACACTGCAAGAATGTTTATGCTGCATGAATGTACATGCATTTGTGCACAAAATAACGCCAGACTGGACTTGCATTACTAAAAGCCCTTATTTTTTTCAATTATCTGCTTGGATAAAGAAGTTCTTAAAGTTGCACTTGATGTACTGGGTTGATCACTCACTATGTTTAAAATCATAATCAGAAAAATTAAAAATTGTTGGAACTGTATTTTTCACCAAGTGGTTTGTTTTCATCATCTTGGCTACTCCATTGGAGTCAAATACAATTTTACTATGATAATCCTTGTCACAAATATGTGCACTACACACTGCGGTTCTTTTTCCAGGTAGTTTAGAACGCTTGCATTGTTGTATACATTGCTTCAACCGTTTTTTGTCGTTGTGAGGAAATCAATGGAAGTGCACAGTTGGATAGGAATTTCGTGTGCTGTAATAGGAATTTGTACATCCTGGAGCAAAACAATATACTCCAATCACTCTTTCTTCCTTCTCAGTGGCTTAACTTTAGGCATTTTACAATATCTAATAAAAAGAACTAAATTAGAAATGTGGTATATTCTTATTAACTTATTTGGGTAGTTAAGTAAAGATCTATTACATATATTCTTCACTTACTTATCTGAGTGCTTGCTGTGTACTTATTGTCAGACTACACATCAGCTACTCAACTGTGGATTAACTGGTTTTTGCAATACGTGGTATTCTCAACCAGTAGGCTAATGCTCAGTTTCAATAACAGCAGACATTAAATGCACCACATACACAACAGCAAAACATTATACAAACAGCCAAGGTAAACCATGAAAGAAATAGGCTTTTCCCATCGCATAGTCTAGCCTTTGCCTAATGGCTGGTTTATTTCTATAAATTGCTGGCAGTTACACTTTATTGCATTCTGTTATAGTTTTCTTGTTCTGTTTTCACTTCTATGATTTATGATATAAATTGCTAAGACTTATTATTCTAAAGTTATTTGAATACGAGACCTGTATACCTCAGCATTCAGCTTAGGTCCAGGACCGTGCAGGCCTTAATGACCGCGCTTAAAGTAAGCTGTCACCATGTACATTGGTTCAGTAAGGCTATATGACAAGTGTTATGCTAAGTCTCTAAAATCAAAACGAAAATACAACGCTCCTGCAGGCGCTTCTGTTAGTAATTCACCTCTAAACTGACACATGATTGTATACAATGCATATAGGCACGAAATCTCAACAACGTCAGTGACGTAATACGGGAAATCCCCTAACATAAAATAAAATACATATTTGATCATAACTCTTTAACCAAAAAATATTGGAAGAAACTGATTTGATTTTTGAAATCAGCGTATTTTTTTCCATTTATTAAGATATTCTTAAAATCGACTTCAGTTCCCCTTTAAAGTTAAAATGTGGTTCTTAGCCTGGAGGTCGCAAAGCATGTTAAAAGGGGCCGCGAAGCTGTTGCTTTTGCAAGGGTGAATGACATTTTTTATTATAAAAACATTTATTTTACTGGGTCGATTTGCTTGTAGGTTGTGGCACAATATTATTGTATCGCTGGTATGCGTCCACTGTGATGTCATAAACTATGACGACCACATGACTGTAAACGTGCAATAGCTGCAAATTGGAACTATTATTGGAAAGTAGCTTTGTTAGTATATTATTATACAACATAAATCAGTCAATACTGGGGGATTAAGGGGAGAGCATCGTTTACGCCATGGAGAAAAAAGGAAAATACATGAGAGTACATTTACTTCTTTATTATGGCTAATGGTATTGAGAAGCGACAGTGTGTTTTCTGCAAACCTTGTTCTTATCGCGAAATCATTAAACCATCAAAATTGAAGCGCCATTTTGAGGCCAAACACCCTCAACATGCTAAAAGTTCGCATTATTCTTTAAACGCCAAGAAGCTAATCTAAAGCGGCAACGACTTGACGCCACTGACCTTACACCATTTTAAGGAAACACTTGTAAAGCCATGCTTTGAATGTTTTTTTGAATGGACATGTGTTTGTGGAGTGTGTAATACTTGCCAGAAAGCCATGCCATCACTTCATCCCAGAAATTTGTAACAAAACGGCAATCACAGAATACATGGCTAAGTGTTTCTGGGACTTCTTTACAAAAAACGCACAGGGGAGTGTCAACAAGACCAATGCAATGGAGTTCCACATTACTTACAATATTAATTTGAAACGTGAGGTCTACATGTTACATTTATACTGGTGTAGATAAATTGCTTTCCAGTCATCTCTACACAGTCTGGGGTTTCTACAAAATCTTTGGCCCATGTCAGCTGTTTTTTACGAGGCGGTTGCTTTTTAAATTTTATAAAAAATCGATAGGCATGTCTGTTTGTTGCACAGCCTTTTTTAGTTTGTTTAATTATTTGCCCCAGATAGTTATGGGTCCCATTTGAAAAAATGGGACACATATTGGTTTTTTTCTTTTTTTTTTTTTCTTTTTTTTTTTTTTTTTTTCGTCAAACGCTTGACAGGCATGGCATGTCGCCCCGACATCTACCAGAACGAATAACGGAATCGCAATGAGACTTCGCCATTATGTTAGACAACATGTTCTAGATGAACAGAAACCAAAATTTGGGGAGATAAAACCAGGGGAATTCCCCTGGGACGTTAAAAACCAAAACGGATTTTTTTTCTAAAAACTTCACTTTTTTGGGCATAGCGCTTAAACGACAGCACCAATTTGAATAAGATTTGGTGAAATGTAAGTGCATTAGTAACTGATTTAACACTAAGAAGAAATAAAAAAATTACCTAGGGAAATACCCTAAACAATAGGATTTTGTTCTCAAATCATGATTGTGACAAGCACGCCATGTCGCCCCAACATCTACCAGAAGGAAAAATGGAATCGCAATGAAACTTTGGTATTTGTTAGACAACATGGTCTAGATATACAGAAACCAAAATTTTGGGTGATAAATCCAAGGGAATTCCCCTGGAACGTTACAAAACAAAGCGGTATTTTTTTCTAAAAAAAACAGCTTTTTGGGGCATAGCGCTTAAACGACAGCACCAATTTGAATCAGATTTGGTAAAATGTAAGTGCATTAGTAACTGATTTAACACTTAAAAGAAATAAAAAAATTACCTAGGGAAATACCCTAAACAATAAGATTTTGTTCTCAAATCATGATTGTGACAAGCACGCCATGTCGCCCCGACATCTACCAGAAGGAAAAATGGAATCGCAATGAAATTTTGGTGTTTGTTAGACAACATGGTCTAGATATACAGAAACCCAAATTTTCGGTGATAAACCAGGAAAATTCCCCTGGGTCGTTACAAAACAAAACGGTATTTTTTTCTAAAAAATTTGACTTTTTTGGGCATAGCGCTTGAACGGCTGTTACAATTAGAATCAGATTTTCTAAAATGAAAGTGCATTAGTCACTGATTTATCACTTAGAAAAAATAAAAAAATTACCTATAGGGAAATATCTTAAAAATAGGATTTTGTTCTCAAATCATGAGTGTGACAAGCATGCCATGTCGCCTCGACATCTACCAAAAGTAGTAATGGAATCGCAGAAAAAATTTGACATTTGTAAGAGAACATGGTCTAGATATGCAGAAATCAAAATTTTGGGTAATGAATCTAGGGGAATTCCCCTGAGACGTTAAAATCCAAAAGGTTTTTTTCCAATAAATTAGCTTTTTGGGGCGTATAGCGCTTAAATGGCTGCTCTAACTATATTTAGATTTGGTGAAATGTTAGACCATTAGACAGTATGTGCCAATTACAAGAAGAAGAAAACATTTACTTAGGGTAATTACGTTAAAAACAAAGTTATGTTCCTGAATTAAGATTGTGACAGGCATGCCATATCGCACTGACATCTCCAACAAGGAGTCTACAAATCAGATTAAAACTTTAAGAATTGTTACATAACATGACCCACATATGTAAAAACAGAAACTTATCTACTAAACCTAGGGGAATTCCCTGATACCATAAAAAACTAAATCGGGTTGTTTTGGCAATTTAGCTTTCACTTCGGCACTTGAAACGACGGTTTAATTTAAAGCATTTGTGGTGAAATTGTTCGTAAATTTAAGACGTTTATTCTTTTTTTGACTACACATGGAAAGGAAATTTGGTTTGATAACTATGGGACCCATGCGTTTATGCTTGCAGAAACAAACTACATATTCAGTGTATAAAGTACAAGTTGTGGTGACAAGGGACCCTGTAGCATAAATATATGGCATACACACGTGTTTTACAAATGGTGGTGGTTAACAGGTGGTTGACACTCTCTAGTTTTCTGTGGTTTTTGGAATGTTTTTGAACGGCGTTCGTCCCATTGTTTGGAAACGGCACCTTTTTTTTGAAAAATCTTTTTCGCCAGATGCAGATGTGCGCTCCAGCATTTGATCCAGGTGGATGAAATACGCCGGCTTTTACGAATGATTGCATGAAGATTTTGTGTATTGAACCATAATGGAACGTCCCACCATTGTTTGGAAACGGCAGCAATAATTTTTGAAAAATCTTTTCCCGCTACGTTGTCGTATTGGTTGTATTCGCCAGATGTGTGCCTCCAGTATTTGATCCAGGTGGATGGAATACGCCGGCTTTCACGAATGATTGCATTAAGATTTTGTGTATTGAAGAACCATAAAGGAAAAGTTTGAGGTGGTTGAGTCATCGGCGGCGGTGTCGTGTTTAAAGCACTCTCCAAAAGATAATACTGCATCGTACTGTGTGTAGAGGAAATATATTTTTTGTCAATTTTAGTTTGCATTTGTGTTACCACCACACAGTGCAGCGATGAAAGTCGGTAACGGGGTTATTATCTCCAGTTCAATGCTTTTCCAGCTTTTTATTATGTCATTGTCGACTAGAATCGAACGTAAAAACTCGATGCCGTTCGTTATGTATGTCGCTATATATCGATCATATTGACATCAGCTACTATTGCGTTCGTTCATTTTTGCTCTCTCCCAAAAAGAACGAGTACACATCTTTTTTCAGTTTCTTGATGAAAGCGGTGGGTATTTCTATTGGCAGTTGGCCATTTTTGCCCTATGTTTTACAGTGGATTTGTGGAACAAAGGCGTTTAATGCCAATGTAAAACGCTCTTGATTTTTAGTAATTCATTGCCAGACCAGATGTTTCTTTAAAATTCTGTAAGACCGCATGTAAATTAAATATATTATACTATTTTCACATCTTTCGGTAAAAAAAAACAATGTGTCATCCGAGGACATGCAGAACTTGTTTTGTTTCTTGACGATCTCTATCCCTGCGATATATATTGATTGTTGTTTGCTCTAATTTTGTTTGCCAAGCATTTATTTAATACGTAGAACGAATAAAAACGGGAACACTGGACCTCCCTGCCTAACGCCGCATGAGATTTTAAAGCTCGGTAAGAAGAAGTTTAACAAGTACGGTGGCCCAAACAACCAATTCTGAAATTTTATTTCAGTCTACAAAACTATTTCATTATCGAACTCTTTTGCCGATCCGCAAATATTTTTTGTAGCCAATCGCCAAATCTTTTTTGTAGCCAATCGCCAAGCGAAACCCCGAAACTGTGAAAATTTCTGAGAATCTTCAAGAGGGCTACGCTCAAGTGGTTCTGGAGAGAAAAAAACGCATACATGAGAGCAAACAAGAAATAACGAAGACGATGATAAACTTTCTCTACAGCAGCGTTTCTCAAACTATGGGTCGCGAAAGAATTCTTGGTGGGTCGTGAAAAGTTATAGAAAGCTCTGATTAACTATACTGGCTATTTCCTATACAAAAATCAAGAGGAAATTATCATAATTGTGACATCACACAATCCTGAATCGTGGCGTGATCATCACATGACCTCAGGCCATTAAACCTTTCGTCTCTCACACATGTTACAACAACTATATATAAAGTTAAGTGTGGTAATTAATAGTGGGTCCCAACTTTTAAAAAGTTTGAGAACCACTGCTCTACAGCGATCCTAGGTTGAAGTATAAATACCAATTATTGGGCGTCAACCGGGTCGAATGGAGTGACATTGCGAAACGTATCTGGGATCGATCCAGCATTGCTACCGCTAAATCTACCAAAGTGCTAGCGTGTTTCGAGTCTAGATATTCACAGCTCTAATAACCACTCACTAAACTAAATAGTAATTCTTTCGTCGCAACAACTTCATTTCTAAAATAAAATAATGTACGAAATCTTGTAATGGTTCAGGTTTTTTAGTTCCATTAAAATGAAAATTGTTTATAATTTCCCAATAGCCTCAAAATAGGTTACTGGTTCTTTTAAAAAGCGGTAAACCATCAATATTTACTTGAAGTTGAAATATGGTAGAACTAATCCATCTAACGAAGATCTTCCGCCATTGGTATAGTTTCTTAAATTTTAGTGATCATTTTTCGTATTCCAAAATTAAAATACAATATTTCCTTTATATATTTTTAGGGTGTAAAATGTTGGAGTTTTGAGAAGAGTTCGAAGATAATATGGTAGAAAAGGAAAAGTGGTGTTAACTACAGAGTCACCCAAATCATTACGGCACTCCAAACGTGGTCCTCGCATGCCAGCGCGTCAAACGCTGTACACTTTAATTTAAATTCCTTAATTTCTCGCTTTCCGTTTTGTTAGTTCGTCCTTAAGTTCTACATTCGTTCAGTTGACAATTATAGTTGGTTTCGTTGCAGTAGTTTGTTTTTCCTAATTTTTATTGCAGTTTTATTTGTAGTAGTGGTGGCTTACTAACTTATATTTATTTTACAGCTGCATATCTCAGTACTTCAGTATTAGAAAACCTATCCCCTTCCCCCTTACATTTCTCAACTTTAAAAGCCAAATTTTCATTTTTCCAGTTCGCATTGCCGCCGTCGTTTTGTTATTAAATTGTCTTAAGTTGTTAATTGGTTGTTCTAATTAGGAGTTGTTTAGTTATGAATGTGACCGTTTGTCGGTTACAAGTGGGTATTAATTTTTTTAATCAATTTTGACAGTGCAGAATAAGTAATTTTACTTTCGGTTGCCCAATCTGCCAGCTCCAAAGAAATGACAACTCTAAGTGTGTCGTTCTTATGACACGTTGAAACAAAATTACTGACTGCATTGGAAGGGGAATACAATTCTACTTTGGAATTAAAACTGAAAAAATATTCCTCGGGTTCACCAAACTGAAAGCAACTGTTTTTTAAGCAGGTAGACTTACTCATGTACAATGAAGGTGTTAGATATCTCGACCCAAAGTTTATTTGCGCATATGTTTTTATTGATGTCTATGGTCAACCAAAGTACGTCACAATGGGAGTTTGTGTTACAATATCTATACCCGACCGCGTGTTAGAAAATGCTTTCTTTTTGATTCAGTTACCATGCGAACTTGGTATATAAATTTTATTCGATATCGTTTTTTTATATGTATACCCGCCAATTACTAATTTTGGTTCTTTTATTTTATTTATACAGAAAACCGTAACGTCCATGCAACCTTTCCATTTCGTATCTTCTCTACCACCGTATCGTATCAAATATTGTTACATTCTGTATGAACCTTCCGTTCCGTATTTACAACCATTCCGTATCAACCCTGACAGCCAATTATAGAGGACATGAACTGCGAGTTTATTTATCGATACCAGTTATTTAAAAAGATAGCAACCCGTTAAACCACGAAGATAACAGGAAGTGATGTCACTAGCAACAATGTTTTGAGACGTTTATTTCTTTATTTACACTTCTTTTGCACATTCATCTTTACCAGGCGACGTACTGTTATAGCACCCCTGCGTTTTCATTATATTTTGGTCGCGGATTGCTGTGGTAGGGGCAGGCGCATTTGGCTGCTGCTTCACCTTAAGCGGTCTTTCTTGTTGCAATCGTCGGTGGCTGACACTGATTCCTAATAATAAATAACTACATACATGGATCGCACTGTAAATTCTTGATTTTATTTGGCGTTTCTGTACGTTAGTTCATTCTACTAGTTGTTTTTTGTTCATATAATCACAACAATATATATACCAAAAAAATGTAGATTACGGGTACAGATAAGGTGAGGACGGTTTTTTAACTGTGTGAAAATAGGTTAAGCTTGTAATAAAACCAGCGGACATATTGCACCATCTAAACTTACCGTACTAGGTCGTAAATACGACGCAAATAGTTTTCCAGTAATTAACACGTTTAAATAGTACACAATCAAAAATTGTGTAAAAAACAAATAATGTTCAAAAATCGAACCAGCGATTCACCACACTGTCTATACTGATGGTAAATGCCTCATCTTACTGATTGAGGTTAATATAAATAAGTCCAATACACATAATACTAGTTATTATATCTTCAGAAATAATAAGGCTAACCATAATAAATATTGGGTACAGGCCCATTTTGTACGGTTGGCTAATGTACAGGCCACCCTAGCCGACATTGCCTAAAAAGGTGCTACTCATGTGGCACCTCTAATAATATATATTTGTTTTATAATAAATTTATGTATAAAAAATTGTGTTTCAACTTCCTTTTTCTTTGCATTTAAAGTTTACCGACTCTCACCTGTTATTACTCGTTACGTAGCTGGAAATTTAAATGGTATAATATAACCTACAATAACGTACTGAGTAACTTGCTTCGCGAGCATAACTGTATATTGAATGAGACGCATATTACATACAACTAAACTGAATCAAGAGTTAGACTTTGAGATTAAGATGTAGCGGCTTATTTAATATTAAAAATTTATATTCTTTAAGTCATTAATTACACAGGTAGCAGTTTTGCTTTATTATTAATATTTGACTCGGATTAGCGCAACGGTACAATTACAATAATGCATAAAGCATAACCGGCTACGTAGTTTTATAAATGGGGACGCGCTGTAGGGTACGTTAAGCGTATTCCCGCCCTCGAGAGCACCAGAGCCCAGACTGTGGATTGGGAAACATAGTTCTGTAGGCCTAGACATTTCTGGGTCTGTGTCTCATCTCATAAAATGATGTCGTTTTATATGCGTTTTTGCTTCAAGGAAAAAAGCGATGCAGAATGTCTAAAACACGCACAATAGATGATGATGTTTGCGCTTGATATGTCGGTACGACAAAGACATTACAAATCGTGGCTACTAGACTACTAAGTACCTATGTCAATTTCAAAGTAAAAAGATTAAAGAAGCTATCTCAAAACAAAAAAGCGCATGCCCCTACCTGAAAATGATAGAGAAATAAAAAAAATTCTGCTGACACATTATATTAAATATTATTAATAGTCATTGACAAACTTTCTTTTATATATATATATATATATATATATATATATGATGATAAAACATTATTGGAAATTACCGGAAACATCTTGTTGTTAAATAGCCTTTGTGATAAATACTGTGCCTCTTATATATCAACGGAGACAGAAAGCGAATAAAATTTCAAGTCTCATAATTGGTATGTAGAAATCATCGCTATAGCCTTGAAAAATGTACGCAAACAATTGTCATGCGTTTCTTGTACAGTGGGCCGTTATACATTTACTATATATTTAACGTCAGTATAATAACAAGATTTCGTAAATTAATAATATTGGTCAGATTCGCACAACATAAAAAAACACCATCTGCCAACCTTGCTATTTTAAACATAAGACAGTTGTTACATGAACGGTAAACAGGGCCAACACGGTCCAGTCATGCATTGTGACAACGTTGGCGATACCGATATTAATAAAAAATCTCTGGAAACAGTGCTGAACCAACACTGATTGCAAGTTGCAAACATCTTTTTTCCAACGGTTGGGCAGCGTCCAACTGCTAACGCCAACCAAGATTTACGTTGGCCAACGGCGAACCAAACGCGCGTTGCTGACTAATAGGGGGGATTGAATTGAATAAACAGAGAAAGCTGGGATAGGTCTGCAATTTATGTGGGATCTCTTAGTTGAATTGCATAAAACGGTGAAGCGTTCACGTGACTTAAAATTTTGTTGAAGAATGTCACAGTTGTTTGTTTCACTGTATGGGCCGATAGTGGGACTCAATTTAATTTTTTACTTTCTTTTTCTCTAACCATTATTTTTACAACGCCTTTCTTTTATTACAGACAGTATTATATTTTATAAACGAAAAATTTACTTAAGACGTTACAAAAAGCTTTAGATAAAATTAATAGATAAAGGTTGGAAATTTATTTTTTACATATTTTTATCGAAACCCTAGGAATATGGCGACGCCACCCATATTTGGGAGAACAGTGTTATAGAGTATATGAAATAACTATCAGATTATTTGCTATGCAAAAGAATTGTAGTCCATATAGAATATAGATGGAAAAATCAAACCAAAGCATTATTAAAACGCAAAGCACACTATTGACATAAAATAACCCGTACTCATCGTAAAGCATTCTTGACATGCAATACTATAATTAAAAAATAGGACAGTTTAGACGATTTTTGTGTAATAATCAATAATGCGTTAATCAAAATTGAAATCTAATGCATTTTCCATTAAACTTTAAGAAAAATGCTTAACAACCAAACTGCAATTTGTATATTTAATACAAAGTATATATATAGATATATTTTTAGCCCACGACGGGATTCCGTGGTTATTGCGGCGGAGCGGATCTAGCCGTACGCTGCATAGAACCTAATTAATTAACCAGATATTCAGTTTGGGTAATCAGACCCCTAAATACTATAATCTAAAATTCCTGCTAACCTACTAAAATAACCGAGTCCACTAGATTGCGGGTTAGAAGTGCCTTTAACAACGTGCAAACGATTCACAAGCAGTTGCAAAGTCAATCGCGAGAAATAGCGTAAAGCTGAATGCACACATGTATCCGTTTATATGCCGCGCGGCCAAACGGAACGGCATCGCGGCGATGCGAAACGGCTGTATGTCTGCATTGAGCGCGCGATTCATACGACTGCTTGTCGCGCGGCTCAATTATTGCTGCCGCGCGGCTAAGCGGATAGAGTAGAATCGAGTTCTACTTTTCCGCGTCTCCGGACGGCAGCCGCGACATTCGGCATCTATCAATGTAGTCATATTACCTTGTGTGAAGTTAAAACTGTAGACTTTTATTATTTATTTTACTAGTTG
>CH003236.1:1045191-1061194 GCA_000149265.1 Ciona savignyi | reverse complement strand
TTAAACAAATACACAACACTTTGCAATAGCTTCCCAGCTGTTGGCACGAAGTAATTTAATGAATACCAATATTATATTATGATATATCATTGTATTAGCGAATATGAGCAAAACAACTAACGGCAATAAACAAAGACATTGCACGCTGCACACAACAGACTGGAGTGTTAGAATGTCATTCAAGTTTCGATCACAAATCTACTGTACCTGGTTTTCCCGGAATTTCTGGGACCTGTATAACTGCTCCAACTTATAGTGGCGGAGTTCAACCATAGAAATCATAGCCTTCATTGCGAATCTCTGTAAAAACATTATAATATTAGCGCAACTGATACAACTTTATTGATGAAATTTGCTCGTGTTGTTTTAAAGTTACAAATACAATAAAACTTCAGGTAGTGAATAGTATTTTGTGTTAAACTGTAAAGAACAATATAAATAATTGCGAATGAATTGTGATGCAAATTGAACCAAGAACCAACCATGCCATAATAATAGAAATAAGAAAAAAAGCAAATGTTGCACACTTGTTATAAAACAAAATGAGTAAACCATTACTTTAATCATCATCAGGGACAATTATATAATATGACAAAAATCCTACAAAGTCACTAAAATGTGATCTCGGTTGAATCATAACTTTCAAATTGGGATAATAAAATGTCATCCATAATTATAAGCATTAGTTGGTTTTGTCTAAATTGCTGTCAAATTCACCTTCAGCTTGCATCGTCGATACAAATCTGCTATCGCCATTTTCCGATGTTCTGTGCTGATGTCAGCGATATATTGAGTCCAGCGAATGAAGTACCTTCGTTTAACAACTTGTATCGACAACTCATTGCATGCATCCAGTGTTGCTTGCCACTGAATTGATGTGTTGTATCTAGGAATGTTAACCGTAACAGTCATTTTAAGATTGCTTTAATTAATATATATATCTAATTATTAATAAATTTTTATGTTTACCCACTTCATGCTGCTGATTTCCTGTTTGTCTTGTTAAACAAATCATTAGGTCTTAAACCCTCACTTACGAGATACCATTGGCTGTAAACCAGCCGTATCATTTGGATGGTCGACACAACCACGATAATAAAATACCTTCGTGATGAAAGCATGAAGCTAGCTTTTAGCTAGCATAGCAATGTATATACCAGTGGTAGCACGTTAATAAATACAAGTCCAAAAAAATGTATCTATAGAAAAGAAAAATACACAACTGCCAGACAATTGTATTTCTATCTTTATGCAATTGTATATGAATCCACTATACCTTATTCTCCACTGCAGAAGGGTTCTGCCTTTCAATGAAAATTCATACAAATTTTGTGCTTTTCGGGTCTTCGATATTTTGTGTTGCCTCTGTGTGGTATAACGACACCATATATTGAAACAGTGGTGCAGTAAGTTGATTCGACTGTGGTTTGCAGCTATCCCAGTTTGTTTGTTGGTTGCTTTCCGTTGTTCGTAGTAATTTCTCCATGCCTTCCAACACTGTAACGTTTTTTTTTACAATATGAAATTTTAATTTGCAATTTTTTTTAGGTTAATATTTCCAAATGTGTTAGGTTAAAGATTTCCAAATGTATGAATGGTCATGTTTATTTTGATGGACACAATCAAAATCTTAAAAATGTTATTAAATAATGTCTATATTTCTTCTTGTAAGATCACCAAAAAACTAGCTAATTATTTAAGTTAAGGCTATTAAATTTAATATGTTGAATACTTTCCCAAATTAAAGTAGAAACACATTTCCATAGAAACAATAAATTTACTTTTGGTGAAGAAACATGCATTGCACTGAAGTTGCAACAAATACAAGTCAAATCTAGAATGTGTGCAAAATCCAAGTATTCTACGGTAATCTACTTCAATTTTGATTAAAATCGTGTTAGCCTCAAACATACACTGTCACGACCTCTACCCACCTTATCCTGCACAACTGCGTTAAACCTCTGGAGAGCAATTTGTGAGTTCGACTTTTCCTCTCTCTTCATCAACTGCTCTCTCCTCCATGTGATCCAGGTCCTCCGGATACGGTTGCTACGGGCGATATTGTACGATCTCTCATACATCGCAACTTTCATGACACGGAGCTGTACATAAACCTAAAAAGATGGTTTGTGAAGATAATTAAAATACACTGTAATCCAGTGTGCTTTGTTCTATGGTTACAAACAGAATGGTTCCGGGGAAAATATACTGGAGAAAGTAAATCCTGCCTTGTCATTATGAAATCATAATAATTATGATTATTGGAGTATCTCTATATTCCTTTAAATTGCAGTGATATCCTGCAGATATCTAAAATTTCGGATTATTTTAATTAATACCAAATTCTAGACAGCATCACAGTTTTTACCTTACCGTGTACCCCGGCTAATCAATATATAATTTATGATGCAAAAACATATTTTTAGTTGTTTGTAATAAATCAACAGGACTTTCAGTACATATAAAGGAAGATTGCTGATATCATCATAGAACACATATTTCAATATTAAAACATCTTCATACCTTCCAGCAGTAGACATATTTCTTGAAAGCCTTAAGTTTATAAAGATCCAATGCAGCTTTTAGCTTTAAATTTCTCTCCTTTTTGCACTGAACATAATCTCTCCAGGTTTTCCAAACTTTACTGTAGGTTTGAAACCTGTGGATAACATTGATTAGGCCTATAAACTATATTATGGTGCAAACGTGCAGCCGCACCGTGCAGTGCTAGTGAAATAACAATGTGAAACATTGAGCTTTTGCATTTGATGTAAGGACACATGTGGGGTGGGAGAGGATGGGAATATTACAACAAGGTATTTAATACTATGTTTCACCTGCTGTTTTTTTATTATTCTCGGGTAGTAGCGCCTAAAAACAAGTGGTCAATATTAGGGCTGTGCATTGGTTAACGGTTAACCGGTTAACCGTTAATAAAATCGGTAAATGGTTAACCGATTAGAGCTCGGCGTAATTACGAAATTACGGACGTCGGAATTACGTTACGTAAGTAGGGTCAGTTAACTGTCAATAAAGTCAATAAATGGTTAACCGACTGTGTTCGTTTTTCAGCCTACAACAGCGCATGATAACAAAATAATTTATATGGTGTTTGTTCTTTTTAAAGACCGCGCAGTTGACTTGTAGTAGGCTTAAGTGATGGTACCAGTAACGATCGAGCCCCTCAAGATCGTATCAACTTGGTATGATTGTTGTAGGTCTTGGCGTTGCTAACCGCAGCGCCGCTTTTCTAAGATTCGTCGCGGTATTTATTGCTTTAATCGGCGGTTTGACCTAAGGTTACGTTGACCTAGATTCAATACAGGACCTCTGACGCACTCCCGCGAGCGTTTTTCTTATGTTCTTTTCTATGATCGGTTAACCTTTATAACAATCTAGGTTCTTACACAGCCCTAGTATACAATGTTATGGCCACGTGTATTAATTAAAAAAAGTAAAGTCGAACAATAGGCAAACTTCTAATTGTAAAACTTTAGTTCCCATAATAGACTCAATATTTTGTCGAATTAAGCGGCCAGTTCGTGCGGCCACCTATGTTTTGACTAGTGCGACGTACGATAAGAATATAAGATAAACGTAAGATGACGGAAAGTGGCCTTATCTTGTGAAGACACCGGCCTTGCGGCAGCGCAAGATAACAATACACGCTATAAGCAGGGTTGTTTTTATAACGCCGTGAGGTCGGCTTGCATCGTTACATCGAGTAGAAAAAAATGCCGATTTAATCGGTTAACCGGTTAACCGGTTAACCGATTTATTTTTGGATCGGTTAACCGATTTATTTTTGGATCGGTTAACCGTTAAGATTTTTTATGAATTTGCACAGCCCTAGTCAATATAAATCGAGTGATATAACACTTATGATTAGCTGATTGTGAGTCGAATTTTTAAGGAAAAAACTTTTATAACATATAGTTGTTATTTTTTTGAGTTTGTTAATTTTACACCAAGTTTTAATATTAAAATGTTCTTTATATCCTTTTCTTTCTCGTCCAATATTTTATTGTTGGACGATAATCTGTAGTAAAAATCATGAACAAATTAATTTAAGAGCACTTTTTAGGATCCTAAAAAAACTTTTTTTGCAAATTTTACTTGAGCCGCTGGGTTGGACATATGGAATTGCAATGGGGTTTGCCATTAATTGGTGATGTTTTGGGGCCTAGTATATTCATGGAAACACACTACATATTCAACATTTGAAGGTCTAATTTTGATCGACTAATGAGGCTAATAGTATCCATCTGAGTCCATGGAGACTCTAACAGGTGTGCTTTGACATGGCCTCTTATTCGAAATTAAACTTTAAAATAGTAGGGAACTAAATATCACTAAAAGTAAATGTGCAAACACCAAAATTTACATCGTGTAATCCGTAATGTAAAGCATGCATAAACTTTATCAATGGCTTAACTTGTAGTATAATACAACATCGACACGATATACAGTTTTAAAAGATAATGAAGATAACCAACCTGTGAAAAAATTGCGATCTGACCATCAGTTTCCATTCCCCACAGTTTTCCCACCAATCTTCACGCCAAGCTTTATAGCTGCACTTTAATATACTCTTTTTATGGAAAGCATCAGCCTTGGATAACGTTACACGCCCAAAAGTTTTGCGGATCCATAAATGAAGAAACTTTCTGGCTTGAGTTCGAATCCGAATTTCCTTCAATCTGCCTCCTCTGTTGGTTTACGAAGTTATTAGATAACAAATTTATATGTAGTGGCAGTGCTAATGTAGCTTATGTGTTTTAAAAGCATATTTACAGATGCTATTACAAATAATCTATAATTTAAGTAAAAAAATATAAGAGATAAGGTAACACTATTTTCTACACATTCTTACCTATTCCATGTGTAATCAACTGGTCTCCTTGGAAACCTTTTTTTCTTGACACTCTTGGAGATGCTGTAGGTTTGGTTTGATGGTTTTTCAGTTTTTAATATTTTAGGGGATGGTTTGATTTTACTTGCAGTGCGGGGTATTTTAGAGGGTGTAGATTGGATCTTTGACTTTGTGCTGAGTTGTTGGCCCAAAATTTTAATGTTTTGTTTTTGAGGCCCACAGTTTCTGTCAGACATGATGATGCAAAATTGCTAACTGTTCTTTATTCATTAATCCACACTTGGTTCATTAAAAATATCCAAATACATACTTTTTATACTATCTGCAACATCTACGCATTTTCTGTACAGTTTATAAACGGACAGGAATTTAATTCAAAAATAACATCTTTGTAATGGCTGCGTTTTTTACTGTAGTTTATTTTTTGCCGTTACGAAAAATAAAGAAATTAGCATGGACAAAAAACAGAAAAAAACGCAACTAAAGTTAAAATACAAATGAATACAACAAGAAAAATCAAACACGTCTCAGTTTCTTAAGTTATTTTCGTACTAACTTAAGAGTTTAAAAACCAAAAATATTACTGGCAAGTGTATCAAATAAATCCCTAAAACAGACTTAAAACCACAAAAACCGGTAAAACGTCACTTAATTGATTGATTAGCATTTCAATAACCGCGCAACGACCAAAACCAATCATGCGGAACGACAAAATAAACTATTTCCATGAAAAACATAAACACTAAATTAATTTAAAAAACACACAAAAATCATCACTTGGAGAAAATAAAACTAGGAAACTAATACAGTTAACACAATATTCACTTTAAAATTATCTTGGTTAATGTTATTATTTATTTTTATAAACTATGCAATAATATGAAGGTATTTGCAAAGGTTACAACATACAAACTCTATAAATGTGTGAATATTAATAATATTTATATCTGGTATTAATATTTTGCATCTTTTTAAATACATTACCAGTGAAAAGATTTTCATCTTACTTCCGTCTTCCGTTTTTCCTCGTTTTATATTTCTAGATAAAATACCTTTGGTGGAATAATGCTATACGTATTTGCTCAATTTTAACAAAATAATCTAAAATTACAATTCATTGTTGTTCAGTTGTGAAACCATAATAGACCTGTTGCTTAAACCGATTTTTGTGTGTTCGGTAAATGTCCCGGTCGCGTTAACCATTCAGCCACAATACCGGACATGAATTCATATTTTAAAATCTCGTTTTTTTTTCTACAGCATGCCAACTAATAAGATTTATCTCACGGATAACCACTGGTCATAATAGACATTGAATAGAAATCGACCGTGGATTTCTCAGGTCAATGTAGGCCTACCCTACATAATGCGTGCTGCTGCGGGTTACTGCAACCTAACGGTAAGTAAAATTGTGCAGTAGTTGGCTGTTTAGTTTATTTAATTTATTTGTTTTACTTTTTTTGCCTTAGCTTTATTGTCCTTTTTGTTTAATACTACCGATATATTGTCCAGTCGACTGAGTCCAGGCGATGTCAGTCACGTCAATAATATATTAGGAGCACTTGGGCTAGTTGCTACATTTTTAATATATAAATTCATATTTATGCCCATGAGTAGGAAAACGCAAGGAGCGTCATAACATGGGCCTAAGATTATCTCACGCCCACCGTCAGGTTATCGGAGTTACTTTGACAAATATATCAAGCAAAATGTAATTATGCACACTGTGCTATTTTTCACTTTTGTTTTAACAGGGTATTATATCTGGAAATCAAGTTTTAAAAGTTGACTATTCTCAGGTCAAAGTGACATCATCATTCCGAACACAGAACCAACCAGTTCGCGGGAGCATTGTAACACCTGCAACATACTCCAATCACCTTGTAGGGCGAGCTATCCATATGAACGTTGTAACGCCGCGAGGATGGTGCAACAGTTATTGCTTACGAGGTAAGCGTAATACTTTGTTGTGTGGTCAAATGGTTAACGACCGATTCATATGTAGAAATACAGTATATTAAAAAAAAGGTTCTCATAAATTAATCTGAAAAAAATCGCTTTTTACCCAATACAATCTAAAATAGCTAAAAGGTGGTAAAAATTATAAGATCCAAAAAGTCATCAAGATTAGGTATGAAAAAAAACAATGTTATTGGCAATTTACCGATATATTTCGTTTCGCCTTCAATTTGTTTTTATTTCTTTTGTTTTCACGACGAAACCCATACGGGAGAAATGACGAACATGCAGTTTGTTTCATCGATGTGTTAAAGAATTGGGGTGGACTTCGTTGGGGCGGAGACACATTTTCTGACCCGGTTCATCTTGACGACGATTATTACCACAGATCTCCAACCAGATGGAGGAAGTTGTTCAACCAACATCAGACCAACTGTTGAATTCATATGGTACAAATACTTTAACTGGTTTGATAGTAATTGTAAATAGATCTCGATTCAAAAATATTGCTGTGGTCGTTTCTTGCTTTCATGATCTGCTATTTTGTATTATACCGATTGTCATTGATTGTATTATACCTACGTCGACTACAACTTACATAACTTATACTTATACCCTGATATTTTAACCTACAAATATATTTTGAACATATGTTGCAAAATAATCATTATTAATCTTGTATAATCCACAAGTTGGAAAGGAGTAAAATGCTATAGATGTGTGCTGTATATATTTGTTGTTTGTTCGCTAAGCCACAATACTTTGCCTGACCATACAGCTCATACTATTGCAAAATTTTTGTTTTGCAATATTATCAGACCAGTATGTTTGCAATTTTCTTATAATATCTTATAATCATTGCACACAATATTAATATAAGACCCGTTCTTGTGATGTTACATTGTCTTTGTATTTAATATATACTCGTCGACAATTAAGAAGTAACATATTTTGGTCTGTAGTGAGTTTTCCTTGGGTAATTTATCCAAAATTTGTGCATATATCTAATACATATTAACACCTTAAAAATGTCAACTCATTAGTTTATTTTATTCTTGTTATTATGAAGCGTTAAACAAAACTGATCACTGGTTAAGTGCGGTTCAGTTTTGGGGGATTTACCCAAAAATGATTCATTACGAGTACGGGGTATCGGAATCTATTTTCTTGGCATTAAAATTTGCTAACAATTTATGTTGGTTTTGAGTCTTTAGCTGCATATCTGATTTATATTAGGTATTATTGATAAAAGGTTTAAATCGATTGCTGATTTTATTTCGTTTTCTATGGGGCGTAACTGAGACTGGTCACTATAGTTTTAGTCGAATTGAATTTCTGGAGATTTCCACCCCCCATAGATTTTCTATTTATTTAAATTCGGATTTTCTATTCATTTATTTTATACTTGAGTTTCCAACTGTTCCTTACGATTAATTATAGTGTATTTATTATTGCTTAAGCATATATTATTTTGTATTACCACTTTATGCCAATTACCTGGCGATCGAACATGCCTGTCACCAGCGTGACGCAGAAAAAAACGAAGTTAAATCAAAATGGGTTTCCTACGAAGTCGAAGGTCACCCATAATTATAATTAGTAATTTCCCAATCGTAATTCCCCCAAAATTTGATAATTTAACCTAAGTAGCCTAATTATCAGTCTAGAGCTCTAAAATCTAATCGAAAATTGTGGTTAAAGTCGAGAGAACACTGATTTAGCGGGCTTGCGTTTTGGGTCATTTCTAGAAAAACGGTTGAAGATACATATACGGTTGCGTTTCTTTTTTTCAAATTCTTATTGATTTTTTCTCACATCTGGTTTTGTTATTAGATTTTTTGTGCGGTGTATTTGTGGTAAGATTTGGTAAGGGATTGCCTGGTGTAAACTGTGCAATGTCTCAAAATATTAAGTAAAAAATAATATCGGTTCCGAAAGCTGTATGAAATAAAAAATGCTATGTATGTTATATCAGAGATATATTAGAGATTGCTTGCGTATTAATAGTAAAGAAAGAGGCTGGTTCATTATAGATATTAATCTATAACAGTAAAACAGGACAAAAATAGGATCGATTAATTTGCACCAAAACGAGTCTATTTAAACTAAATCGAACGCGGGGTAATCAGCAGGTTGCATGACGTCGACTACTTTATGCGCCGGGTAGAGTCCATATTGCTTAGAACGATGGTTGTAGCCACCAAGCATATAACCTTTGTTCATACGCCGCAAAACCGTGACCGAATCACCGACCACAATATCAATCTCGCATGTTGCTGATTGTCTACTGCTTCGTATGCATCCATCCTGGCGAGGAGCTGTATGATTGCTAATCACCAGCTGACGACGTGGTATCATGCCCCAGTAGTAGTACGAGTCGTCTAATACTCTCATGGAGAAGGTGGTATCATGGCTTGATGTTTGACGTAGCTCGGTAACTAATAGGCCGATCTATAAATGACAAATGGCCAGTAAGGATATACTTACCAATATGAGGATTCATTAGTTATCGCCTCCTCCCCGCGTGAATGATAAAACACAAAGACGTTATCAGAACGGCAGTCGTCAGGTTACCTCGTGCCCACCACGATTTATCGGAACTATTACCGTTTTATATTATTGATACATAGTAACTTTGTTTTTGTTCACCCCGTTAACTCACTGAGTACAAGCAACGCTCGCCAAGCGTCTTACCCTAAGCTTAGCAACTCACTAACGGCTGGTTTCGATCCAATGATCTTTATTCTTTAAAACTTAGGAGATTGTTATGACATGGGAAATTAAATATAATAATTTTATATTAATTGACAATTAAAAAGCCACATAACTTTTTTAGGTTTAAAAAGGTAACATTCTCTTTAAAATTTTGCATTGTACTAATAAATAATAAAGTATACCACCAACATTTGAAGAGAGAGTTCCAACAAAGAAGTCGCAATCTTTAAGAAGAAACACGTCGATCAAGATTGACTCTGTCGAATTCTCTAGATCTTTGGCGTATATGAATTCTTTCCTCTTCTTCGGGGAAACAGATATAAACGTATATTCCGGGTACCTGGTAAAATTGGGAAACAAGCATCTACGTTAAAAAAATTAGAAAATGATTGGATAGAATATTTATTTTGCATGGGAAAACTCAAAGTGCGTTATAACTTATAACATGAGAAATCGTCAGGTTACTTTGCGCTCATTGTCGGATATGAGGGAACATATTGCAATGTGTTGTATACGATCCATACGTTCCTTCACTCTAAGCGGAACTTATGAATATATTGGGTCAAGAGGATGCTAGCTCAGTGCATTGCCCAAAGCACAACCGAATATAGCTCTTTGGCCGAAAGGTGACGCACTTACTAATGTTTCCTTTTTGATATTTAGTATTTTTAAAGTGGTGCCATTAAAATATACATACTTATATATTGATTAGTTTAAGTATGTTTCTAATATAACAGGGCAAGCGGGTTGTTACAACTATAAAAAAAGTGTAGTATGCAAGTGGCATGTAGCAGCAACTAAAAAACAACAGCTACTTACTTTTGTTTTACTTCAACATGAATACTTGGCTCTTCTGTTGCAACAAAAATTCGTTTGACAACCTTTTCACTGGGATTCTTCATAGCATAGCGCTCGTACCAATTACTCACGTGATCCATATATCTTTTCAACCTCATTTGGCGGCGTTTCCAACATTTTATCAGTTCGACGAACATGCATACTGCATAGATATTTGGTGTGGTTTAATTAATCCTTTACCTTAATAGCCATTTCCCGCTTCGTTGAATCCCTGGGCAAGGCGCTTAAATGGACGTTGCATCTTAGCCGGTGAATTCCTAATAGTTTGATCAAAAACCGTT
Source organism: Ciona savignyi (assembly GCA_000149265.1). Lineage (NCBI taxonomy): Eukaryota > Metazoa > Chordata > Ascidiacea > Phlebobranchia > Cionidae > Ciona > Ciona savignyi. Next base: position 1,050,508 of record CH003236.1, on the reverse strand, counting down.
CAGACAAAGTTACAGGAATCTAAACATAGATATAAAGCGGAGCAGGACTATAAGCATAGATAGCTTGTTACTATATTTTGGCAATGTATCGCCCGGCTGTTGCTGAAATCGGTATATGATTAACACGAGACCCCATATGAAGAACCAAATAGACATATCGTGTTTGCTGTATACATTTGATCACTTTCTTACTTTTGTGCCAACTTATAAGTTCTACTGTTGTGGAATTATGGGTATAAAAGATAAAGTACAAATTACGAAAGTTCGAAGCCCTTCGCGCGATTAACCGACATTAGTTTTCATACTGTGGTACAACATAGCTGCTACTATATGGATGGAAGACTTACACGAAGGCGGGTTACACACATTCGTAAGAATACCGCATGTAGACCATGGATGCTTTACCCACTTGGTTTAAGCAGCGATATTTGTGCCTTTTCGTGGCACCTGACCATCACCATCAGATTGACGTTCCGACATTCAATCCAACCACCCCGAACCTGTGCTTACCATGCTATTGGATGAACGTATTTAATTAATTTCTTCACTTTGATGATCTTCCTCGCCAGCCAGGGCTGTAACCGTAGTAGATAGCTGACAACCTGCCCCGTCCACCACAACATCGGGTTGGAATGAACACGACGAACCATTGGCAGCAACTTCCTTGGTACCGACATTGGTGCGAAGGATTGGTGCCGGTTTCGAATGATCTTTTGCGTTATTTTTACGATTTCAGGATCTAGTGTTGGATCATTCCCCACTGTAGAATGAATTTGATCCGAATAAAACTTTAACACGAAAAAATTGATTGGGTTAGATTGATTGTTTGTTTAATTTTTGTCTACGGGACAACGACAGTACGCACAACTCATTTACGTTATTAGCATTGACGTAAATACGATGGACGATTCTACCTTTTATTAGAGTATGTTCTATATTTGATCTAAGTTCAATATTTGAATTTTTTTAATTTATTTGAATTTACTAAACCGGGGAAGCACCCGTTACGTGCGTAGCTCAAGGATCTAACTATACGTATAGTGGCCAGAATGATCGACCGAGGAATCTGTATGTTTCTCTCTTGTTTTTATCTCACGAATATTTTTGTAATTACGTACAAGGTAACTCGACTGCGTGTTCATATCCACTTCGATTCACACAAGTAGAGCTGGGATGAAGGATAGCTTTGTCCAACCCAGGGTAGTATCCACTTTCATTTAAATTCCATTGTAACACCCGGTTCGTACCAATGGCCACAAATAAACATAAACCGTACTGATGCAGCAGACAGCCAAGACCACATTTCGCTAGAACTATGCAGTGAAGTTTTCGTGCAATTGTACAATCGGTGGGGTTCTAAAGAAATACATAGAATGACAGGGTGCTTGTAAAATACAGACTATAATATAGGCAAATACGTGGAAATATGTAGAGTTCGTTATAAGACCGGTGGTTAATACAGTAACATGTGCTCGCAGTTGGGCTATAGCCTTCCGGAGCTCATTCGTGTTTTAGATATGGTGAAAACATTGCTGTTTATGTTTTACACATCAATATAAAAAAATCGGGTGTTGCTGTAGAAAAGTGTGCATAAAAACGTCTTACCTGTGTTTTCGCGATAATCTCTTGTGCAATTTCATTCAAACGAGCTAACTTTCGGTGATCTTGTCTTGACATATAATCGTGAAGCTCCTCTAAGTCCATGTCTAGTGAGCTAAAATTGATTTAACATGATTATTGAGTTTTAAGTTTGGGCCGGAAAAATAATGATTGCATCGAATTCAGTATAGATTAAAGGTTAGAAATAGGTCATTTTGGGCCGAAATCAAATAAAGAATATTCATCGGTGGCTCTGTTCACTTGACTGTTGACACGAGGTATGTAGAAGAACTTGTGTTTTGACGCCACTTGTGTTTTCTACCCCGGGGATAACAATATGTGTATATACCATAATTTATAATTTAATCCCAAAATCGTAGCCTTTAACTATGATGATAGTAAGATTATTTGTATTTTTTAAATCCGTGTATGAGACAAACCAGGTGGTTAAAAAAGAGGTTCGATAGACTACATCACACCTTTAGTCGCATTACCACTGATGTAGTATTGTGTATTTATTTGATACAATTTCAGTTTTTGAACGTTGCATTTACATATATTTTAATTGTTAATTTACATTATTCACATAAGAGAAATAATTTATTTAGAAACTAGAGGAATTATCAACTTATTAAACTCATTTCTATGATATCCCGACTATATTGTAGCAATATTGTTATATACCGCTGGCTTAAGGACTATAGACCATAGACTACATTTATATTTTAAAATAACAAAAAACTTTGCTAACTTTTCCAGTGGCACCAATAGCCGTTGAAGATTTGTTACGAAGTTGATAGAATCATTGTGTTTTTGAGTCATTATTTCCATTTGGTGACGAAGCATTTCCCGCATTTGGATTGATTTTGATAAAGCGTTTCGCAAAGAAAAATTCACATCAAAATCAGTAACGTCGGTAGCCACTGCGTAAATAAGTACTTAAAATAGAGGATGGTAGTAAATTTTAAATGTATTCAACATTATATATACAAAACAGTGTAAAGCGGTTAATAGGATAGGATAGGGTGTTTATCCTCATGAATGGGAAAACTAAGGGGGTTAACACACTGTCAATCGTCAGATCACCTCGTGCCCATTACCGAGCTATTGCAATGTTTTGTGTATAATAGAGTGCCTTGCCCAAGGACACGATCGACTACCTAGCGACCAATTTCGCAACTGCAACCTTTCGATTGTAGGCGACGCACTTAACCGCCAAACTAACGTGCCGGACAAAATTATGCGTTGCTGTGTCTTCGAGAAACGCATTTAACAGACACTGTCTCGATTTAGGCTATAAAATCGATAAATCGAAATTTAAGTCTAATCAAATATACACCATAGAATGGGATATGTTTTATTTCCGATAATACGAAAATGCTACACACTGCAAGAACTCCGGAACAGAACAGTCCAATAACTTCTATAAGATAACTGTGGTTAGGCCTGCAGTATAATTTTATTATTACCCTAACATCCAAACAAAAATGGTTTTGTGGAACATTTTACTTTTGTAGGATATGATTAACACAACCTAAATAAACATAAAATACGTTATTTACGGAAAAAGATAGATCTGAATACGAAACCCAGTGGTTACGTGAGTATGAAGATGAATAGCCTTATTTACCTTCTTTCCCACATTTCGGATTCATTGTTGAATTGCAATCCTTGTGTACCGTTGTGCCTGGGTTTGTCAACTTGTGGCGTCTGTGCATAAAAAATATCACTTTAAGAGAAGTCAGAAAAAAACAAAAAAAACTTTAATCACATATTTCTCACTAGATCACAGAAGCCTTATTGTTCTGTGATTCTGTAACTTCTTCAGTATTAAAGTTACCGTACGATGTTAGAATATATTTGGATTAAAGGTGTAAAATACTAACAATTCTGCAGTTTGTTTATTTGATTTCGTCGCATTAAAGTTATCGACAATAAGCTCACTATATACGATAAAGCTAGGATGCATCACTATTTGTGGTAGATTTTTTATTTTATTGCATTAGTCTGGTACTTTTTGTCTGTATAACTTAATTTTACTTTTGCTTTTGAGCTTTTATTGCATTATAAAGCATCTTATATATATGTAGCGCAACTTTGAGTCTAGAACAGACCTAAGCACAACATATAATATTTTAGACTAATCTTATTTTTAGGCCTATAGGTAAACATAATTGATCAATTACCGAAGTAAAAAATGCAAATCTATGACAAGTAAAAATAATCCAGCAAAAAAGACTGCTCTGAAAAGCTTTTGTAATCTCAAGTTCATTTTTATAAATTTCGTTTGGTAAAGATCGCAAACTTAAACTAAATGCCGTTTATGATATGGACTTCCGCTGCTGAAGTGTAAAGTTCGTGGGTTTGATTGGCGTGTATTTCACGCACGTGAAAAAGCCCAACGTTATCACGTTATTCAATCAGCCGGGTGATTGCATTTTGGATAATATATTACTGTAGTAAATACTGTGTCTGTGTGTGTGTAAAGGCAACGGACCTGTCATTCGCTTGTATGAGTTTTCAATAATGTTATTTTAAGATACAGAGTTGTCGCCTAGCCATTAAATTAAATCTACTGTTTAAATAGATTTGTCATACATTTATTGTTACGCGCTTTTATTATGACATGGTAAATAATTATACAGGTGTAACTGTTGCAATTAAAACTGTTATGTGGAATATCATTTTATTTTTAGTACAATAAAAACAATATATAATTTACTGTATCGTTTTAGGGTAGTTACCTGCTACGTTTTCCCTAGCGCTGCGTTTCAAATAAATAACTTTTAGGCTGGTTATTTTACTCGTTTAAGCAAGGTGTAACTTCCTCGAAAACCTGGTTAAAATGAGCGAGAACATTGTCCTAAACCCGCCCACCAATTTACAATATTCAAAAGATGACTTGATAGAAGATGGAAATTGGAAAGGCAAAAACGAAATTTGGAAGAAATCAAAATTTGATGAAATGCTGACGTCAAAATGGAATGAAGCTGTAGAAAAAGGTGGACAATCTGTGTGTTTTACCTATGGGTATTTATTTTCACCTTATATATATATATAATCGTTTAGTTAAGTGAAATATAAGAGGGGATAACATAACACAGATCCAGTGTGAGAAGTATGGGAGATCTTCACGCAAAATCTTGCATGCTGCCAAAGATCAAGGAAACCAACAGTTTTTGCTACAAAAGGATGAATCAGGTTGGGTTAGTTTACCAAAAAATGAGTAGAAAGCGGACAATACTTGCGCAAATCGTTGCCATACTTCTCATACTGGACAAACCTAACAATGGTGTATTCGTTTTTCACTAACATGTTTTAATATTAGTTGATACTTGAATATAACAATTAGTTGATACAGGAAAGGAATATAAAATTTAAGGTATTTTTATGACACCAAACCAAACATCCCGCAATGCACTGTTTTAAACGTTGGTAAAATTATGCAAAATCCGCCTCGCTGCCGCCTGCGAATGTCATTTTTGGTATACAGTGTAGTATTTTCATTGGCATTCATTCATACAATAATATCATTAAAAACTCTGGAAGTTTTATTTTTTTGTTTACATTATATTCGCCAATGGTAACTAAATCTTTACTTTCAGGTATATTCAAGTACAAATTAGACGACTGCAAATATAGATTTATAAAGTCATCAAATACCGACCCACTGCCATGCGTTGCACAGTTGAACCCCCAGCGAAGTTTCAACCGAAGA
>CH003236.1:924563-1044725 GCA_000149265.1 Ciona savignyi | reverse complement strand
GTTACTGCATACGTTAAATTCATAAGACCGGTTAGCTCAGCCGGTAGAGCATTGGACTTTTAATCCAACGGTCAAGGGCCAAGTCCCTTATCGGGCTTTGCTTTTTACGCCATATTATGAATTTCATATTTCTCATTGCAAAACATGGTAAAATCAGCTACGGCATACGTTAAATAAATGAGCCCGGTTAGCTCAGCCGGTAGAGCGTTGGACTTTTAATCCAACGGTCAAGGCTTCAAGTACCTTATCGGGATTTGCTTTTTACGCCATATTATAAATTTCATATTTCTCGTTGCAAAACGTGGTAAAATCAGTTACTGCATACGGTAAATTCATGAGCCCGGTTAGCTCAGCCGGTAAAGCGTTGGACTTTTAATGCAACGGTCAAGGAGCAACCGTCCTCACATTATAAAATTAAAATAAATTAGGTGGTAAAGTTTGAACCCAGACCTCAGAACCTGGCCCAAGTGCTCAGCATGCACTGAGTAGTTTCCCCTTCAGGTTTCCGAGTTGGGTTCAACAGTCTCCATGCGTGGGCGTCGGTCAACCACTTGCACTTCCATGGGATGTATCTCCAACATTGGTTGTTTATTGATCACATTCCAGCATCAGAACATGTAATGGGTTCATGCTATCTAATCGACTCTGCTTCACCAATGCATGCACTTGTGTTCAACATACCACAGCAAGAACACCAGCGTATACAGGTCAATATAGTAAATGTTGGTTGAGGTATTTATTGAGTAAAGCCTGTTTTTTTCATTTTGTATAATTATTTATGCTTTCTTAAGTTGTGTTTTAAGCAAATGATGTTTCCATAAAAATTTGCGTATACTAACACTACATATCCGACCGGTTAGTCTGGCGGTTTCGTGCGACCCCATTTAACCGAAAGGTTGCAGCTGCGAAACTGGTCGGTAGCTCGTCGGTTGTGTCCTTTTGTTTAAAATAATGGAAATGTTGTCAAAAAAGTGACTGGGTTGACCTTAACACTATCACTACACAGTGGGATATATATTATTTCTGTATTTTTCTTACTAACAGGTAGCAAAAGAAATTGAGAAGTTAGTTGACCTTCTGCACGAAGTCGAGATTCCGTACAATGTTATGATAAACCGTGGGTCACATGGGTTACGGTGTATTGTAGTCCCGAGGACCTCTACGAAGGATCGTGACCTTTCACCCATATTTGACATGGCATGTGTCGAGATCGGGGGACAATTCCCAATAAAATCCGAAAATGAATTTTGCAAACTAACTCACGACTTGGCGTTTAAAATACTGAAATCAAATGGTGTTGATGACGAAAAATTCAATTCTTTGGTTGAAAAGTTTAAAACTGGTCATGCTTAATGTTATTTACACTTTGTTAGTATTGTTATTTATTCAAACCTTAACTGTACTTGCAAGTATTATTGTGTGCTACTTATTTTATATATTTAGTGAAATGGCTGGTGGTTTTTATGCTTGTTTTCTTGCCTTAATTATTCACCTGGTGGATTAAGAATTTTGTACCTTGACTAAGAAACAAAAAGCCCTTTGCTGTAACACTCATATGCACATGCATAAACACAAGCAATTAATGTTATCTCATATTTATTTTGCACGAAACTTTATAGATTTTACTGGCGCTTTACAAACAGAAAGAAAAAATTTCAAAATTGTTATTTATCTGCAGTTTATGTCCGCAAGGAAAATGCAAACATCCAAGAGTAATTAATGCATTTAAACTGAATTTGATCACCAGAAATCAACTTACAGGAGCAGAGTAATTAATTAGCATATATATATATAATATAAGCACGATTTCATAGTCCGCATTGTCGTAGTAGTTGTGTATTGGATTCTTTCTTCTCGATTGGCCACAGCATGTGGGTATTAGTACCTGGGGAGTTCAGAATTATGGTGAGAACTTCAAGAAAGATCAAGAAGTAGTTAAAACCTTTTTAATCAATCTGCCCGACAAGTTTTACCACAATAAGTAAAATCACCATAAAATACAGGCATAATCTGATTTTATTTGTACCAGTACCTGTAATAATTGGGTTTGAAAGGCCCAGACTTATTAAGACCTAAATATTTGGCTTGGTCATCGGTAAGTTCGGTGAGGTGGGCGTCGAATGTTGCGAGGTGGAGACTTGCTACATATTCATCTGTGGATTGGATTGTGTGGTCAGCATGGTTAATTGTCGGAGTGGTGAGTGTGGTGGATTAAGGTTAACACTCATTTTTAACAGTTTTCACTGATTCCGAATCAGCACTGTCTAATAAATATTTTTTATTAAGATTAAGTGCAACGAACCCATTTTCTTAGGAAGAAGATAGACATCTTGTTTGTATCTTCCTTCCGGAGCATTGAACAATTCGATTAATGCTAATGCCTGGAAAGGTAGCAGTGTCAATTTTGAAAGATATTTGGAACAATTTATTTTGCAAACGTTTAATTTTATGCAGATTTGATAAAGATGAACTCATAAAATGTTTAAGGAAAACTTGTTTTTTAAATTGCAAATTGGATTCTTACATTACATAAACTACACAGAGATTTGTTTTCAAATGTTTTGACACAAGCTTGAATCATCGTAAACAGGAAAAACTAGATTTTTAATAAAAACATATCATAATACACTATGCAACCAAATAAACTATTTACAGATGTTTCAGCTAAGTATTTGTTAACATCTTCGGTAAATTTTCTAGTATTCATGTTCAACCACTAATATTGGCTTGCCAAATATTGCCAGCTCTCGTAATGAACAGATTCACAGTCACACCACGTCCCACCTGTGTACAATGTGTGATGGAGAGGACAAAGGAAGGAACCGTTGAACAACTGAGGTTGAGAAGTCGGCCTTCAGCCAATAGCACGATACGTTTGCCATCAGGCCATATTACATGGTCAACTTGCGAACGAACTTTCTCCCAAGTCAGATCATTTGTTTTTAAACTCGTCTAAGAAGGGGGGTTGTAAGTGAAAATAAGCTAACGATTTGTGCTTTAATTCTTTGACAGCATCATCTTTCAACACTAATTCCAAGACACTGATAATAAGTAGCCATATTGAAAAAATATGCTATGTTGCTGTGTTTTGCTGTTTATAAAATTTAGTTTTTAAATGCAAATCATCAGTTTACCAAGAATAACAAACATTAATAATTAAACAGAGTACAAACCACATCTATCTCCGTGTTGCTGTGGCCCATGTTGCACACGATCGCACCATTCTTCATTTTGTCCAGACTTTCGCGAGTTATTACATTCTTATTTCCTGGAAAGATATCAGCTTAAAGAGAAGGTTTCCACTACAAACTAATGATGCATTACATAGGATAACATTATTCCGGGGGCGTGGTGGGTTATTACACGGCAGTCGCTAGAATCCTACCTGTCCACTGTAGGGAAATTAAACTAGTGCAGGGTAATGTATAAAATAAATGTATTCTAATAGTTTTTTCAACCTATTTTTTGTCAGTTAGCTAATTGGTAGCCTGATGGAAAATGTTGTGTTGGGTTTCCCATTCTTCGGGGATAAACATGAATATCTAACACGCTTAACCACGAACTCAGCTTCAGCAAACTAAGCAAAGCTTTGTTTAGCAACTGGCGTGTGGAACTTGGTTATAATAATGCTGCAACATTGTTGTTCTGAGCTTGGTTTAATTGAAATTCATTCTATGGGAGTTAAATTCTGGCTTGTCAAGTAGGTTGACATAGCTGTTCACTGCCACAATGATTTTCACACTTACGAATTAAAATTACAATTCAAGTAAAAACATCAAGTATGTACCTGAGCAAGTTATAAAAATATCGGCAGTTTTTACAACTTCATGGAGCCGGACTACTCTGATGCCATCCATGCTGGAAAATGGATTGAAAGGTCATTGAAGGTTCATGTTTAAAGAGTGTTGTCAACACTACTGACGCAAGAGAAATGCATGATTGAGGAGTCAGTTTGGACTTCAATAAGAATAAAAATTCCTAACCATAAAACAACCCAAGATTGTTTGAGAATTGTTAAGATACAAAACAGGCCTAGATTTACAAAACGTTATAGAACATAACAACTTTATATCACAGAGTTGGCAAATATTTACTATTTGCACCTTGTTAAATTTATTGCCAATTCGCCAGTCTAAAACACTAACCAGTTAAAATAAATTGTAAAATTGGTGAACAGGATTTAAGATAGTTATTCTGAGATGAGATAAATAGCACCCACCAAGCTTGCAGAGCACAAATTGGGTCGATCTCCGTCACATAAGAAACAGCTCCAAGACCCTTCAACGCTGAACAACAGCCCTTCCCCACCTCCCCGTACCCACATATCACCACCTGTTTACCCCCGAACATGATGTCTGTAGTTCTCTTCAATCTGGGTGAAAAAATCATTGTTAGTTTTTGCGATACCCTAGTATGATAAAATGAAACAACATTTTATATTCTAGAATAGGATCCAAGATTCAGGCAGCAAAAAGCTTTTACTTGTGCATGAAACACAATGTTTTTTTCTAGTAAATTACCTAAGCAGTTGACCCTTTAGAACAGTTTATTTTTAAGAGAAATAGTTAAAGAAAGCGTGACAATAAAAACTAAGGTCCAAAGACAACAGCTGGACATCTTCTTTTCTATAAAGCGAACATTTTAATTAATAACGACAATAAAGGCTCTTTTAGTGTGATCAAAAGATAATTCATATTTAGATAATTCTATTTATGCAGTGACACATATTAAAGAATAAATGGAGCTCCATTATTATATTACATCAGCTATTATGATGTAATAGACTTACCCGTCCAACACTGATTCTCGGCAAGAGTAGAGGTTGTCGAATTTTTGCTGTTAATAAAACCAATGTTAAAATCGCCTATTATTTGCAGAGATTTAGAAATATTTAAATAAAGGACAAATTGTTCATCTGTTTTGGTTAAAAGGTTACAAAAAATTGTGAGAAACTCCAAAGCCGAGTTGATGGAGGTAATGTGATGTGTGGGTGGTGGATTTATTTTTACATGAGTCGCAAGCCTTGCTTTATTAACAGGTATCACAAGATTATTAGAGAGAAATATTAAAATTCAATTCTAACCTTGGTGACTGAGTCGTTGACATTCATGGCAGGAATGCTTAGTTTCCCCGTCTTTGCAAGTTGGTACAATCTGTGGGAATATTGGTTGTCCTGGTAAATGTGTGTGTGTTGCTTGCTTATCCTAATGTTTGGTTTAACAATAAAATACAACTGGTTTCGAACAATGTCAACTTTACGTGATGCTGCTTTTAAATAAAACGACAGTAAAGCGCTTTTCCCAAAGCAATCTAGAAACTACAGTTTTTACGTAAATATACCAATTAAATAATTGATAAAACTGTACACAGTATAAATAATACATACTTATCTGTCACACATAATTAGCGCATCAATTAAAATAGGGAAACTAAAACTGGTTTGATAGTAATATAAGCAAAATGTATATTTAACAATGTTGTGTATGACAAAAAAAGATACAAGATAAAATAGATCGGCCCAATTAGGCTCTCAAAGTTCAAGTTTCGGTAACTGTAACTGTACACTTAATTATTAGCTGGTAATTCTAACATGGTCATTTAACTAAAGGCTTATTAGCTGGTAGTTGCTAATTAGGGGCATGTCCACCAATTTGTCCGATACAAATAGCCAAGGGCAAGGGCGATTTGGATTATTGATTTTGAGATCAATTATTGCTCAAATACAAAACGGTTTACGTAGATACAGAACACTATTTTTGGCGTATGTTACAAATTACTGTCTTGATTATATTTACAGAATAAGCACCAATAATAATGTGCTTTTAATCTTTAATTTTTATAATATCCTTCCTATCATTTTGTGTTTGGTGTCTGTTTAAAAAAATCACCCCATATGCACTGCGAACACACAACACAATATCACCCACCTGTGTACCCCGGTCACCGACTCCTCGACTATTCCCTTCATCCCACGGAAGATTGTTTGATACTTCTTGATGATGGAGTGAGTGAGATCGCCCCCATCATCCAGGATCATGTTGGGGTGCCACCCATCAGCGGTGATGCACTTCTCGATGCACCACCAGAAATCCTCCTCTTCCTGGCCTTTCCAAGCAAATATGGAGTATCCTGGGAACGTGGGAGGATTGCGTCAATTTAAGGGATTCGTTTAACCAGGTCTAGCATCGACATAGTGTAATACAGTGTTTCCAACCAGGTTGCCATTCGCATAAATGTGTGTTGCTAGATGTTGCAACACTTCGGGACCTTCCACTGAATAATCTAAACTGTAAAGTGGTGGTCGAAATGTAAAGTCAGTGTGAACATTTGTATGCAGTCCAGCCACATTCATTTTGTTTTTTAACCCCGAAGTGCATTTTTGAATACGACGGGAATTTAGCAAAACTGATGTAGGATGGCAGGGTACTACAAACTATTTGTCTCATCCTTAGGGTGTGAAAAGCTTAAGATTGAGAATCACTGCTTTAATAGATGATCAAATAAGACGTACCAGCTTCTGATAGTGCTGCAGCAACTTCATTTTGTGTGGAATAAATGTTACAACAACACCATCGAACCTTAGCACCCAATGCACTCAATGTCTCGATCAGTACCTGTTGGTGTTAAATTGATGTTATTTGCAATTCCATAATTATGTATAGTAAGCAGCAGGAGTATTGTCACATCATGCTAACAATTGACTTGTTGTAGCTATTTCAATGCATAGATAGCATTAGTTACACACGGGGACGAGTACACTTTAAAATCTGATTACCCCTAAAAAGTCTGGACCATAGTAGTCAAATATTTCAGTATCATTGAGATAGATGGTTAGATTATTGATCAAGATAAATCAAAAATTACTAATGCCCTAGACTTAGAAACCTGGTGCAAAAGCTGCACAATAAAGAATATGCTGTGAAGGATTCTAATAATAATATAAGAGACAGTTGGGTTGAACCATGTATTTCTTGACAAGTGGAAAGGTAAATATATCCATGGGTTTTATAAACAGCAAAACGATACAGTTTGTTTTCAAAGTTACTACACCATTTGGGCTGTTAACAAGTATGAAGAAAAGGTCAACCGAGTCCACAACCAACTTACAGCAGATTGCGCAGATATGTGTGTACATCCAACGATGCGTGCCCCGTTCAACGGTTTGTCACCTTGGGCTCTTTTGCGTAGATCCATAAGTGCTGGCATCTCTTGTTCTGCTATTTCTATTTCCCTCCGCCCGAAATCGGCGTGTTTGATGTTACGGATACAAAAATCCGAGAAGTTTTTCGAGTTGGTCTGAGGGGATTACTTCATTGACATTCAAATTTGACATTCACAATAAGTCGAATTCATTTCCACACCCATGTTTTTGTTAGGAGTGGAAAACCACTTGGTTTTAACACATAAAATGATCAGAACATGCACAAACTTGGGTTAATGGAGCTATTTCAGTGCGTTTAGATTTGTTCAAACAATACAATTAATCCCACATGGGTGAGGCAACATGAATTGCCTTGCCCATGAACACGAGTGAACACAAGTGTGAGGTATTAGTGGTTAGTAGGGTTACACCAACCTTTACATTTACAGGTGTTATAACTGACATACACAAGACTAGTCACCTGCAGTTTCTCCCGTGGTGACACGTCATCTTCTTCATCTGAGCTTGTGTACGACGCTGGGGAGAAATTTATTTGTTAATCATGTTGAGGGTGATGAATTTTGACAAAAAATCTTGGGTGATATATGACGGTGGGCACCACAGACGACATTTGCAGTGGTCGTTTATTGTTTTAGCATTGTTCAGCCTTCAATACGACTGAAAAAATATTTGTAATAGCTATGGTTGACCATTATACCCAGTTAGAAAATAGAAGGAGCTAGTGATGATTGTAGCAAAACATTTTTTATATAAACATTTAATGTTTATATATAATCAGATGAATCTAACATTAGAACAAAACCATTTACTGTATCTCATTTTGACACTGTAGACGAGCATTATACGCAAACCTGTAAAGTCTGGAATGGTGAAATGAAACATGTACCAATATAACCTACAATTGGTGTCACAACATTACACACACAAAACTTCCTAATTGAAGTGAAATATGGATACGAACACTTTGCTGATTAAAAGTAAAGGACGACACACTTCTTTATCAGTTACAGTTATACAAGGACAAACCAGTAGAATGTATATATCAAAATAATAGGTGATAAAAACATGTATTGTACCAGTAACATAATAGTTTATTGCCAAATATTATTGCATTGTGATGTCATGGAAATAATTGATTGTATTGTTACAGGTGCCTAAAAAATAGAAACAACATGAAGGACATAGACAGAGAAACTAACTTAAATGCAATTTTAGAATGTCAAAAGAAGCCATGCCATTAAAATCTAACTAAGCACTTGCATATTTAATTATCCTTTTATGAACATTTTTATTGAAATCATTATTTGGATAATTTATAAAAATCTATAATTGAGACATTTTGTTAAGAACAATAGTAATCTTAACTAACTGTCATTTTAAGAATATATCTAAGAAATAATGTGTCATTAACATAATAATTATTTAAATATTAAAACATTTTTTTGGAATTAGCGACTACTTCTCTACATTCTAATAACTTGTACCTGTGTGCCACAATATTTACCTTTATTACTAAAGAAAATATTTAACAATAATATTGATCATGGTGTAAAACGTATTTCCATAAATATTTATTCTTTAAATCAATATGATTTAATTTTAAAAAATTCAATTGCGATAGAAAATATTTCAATTATTACAGTAAAAATACTAGACTATAAAATTACAAACAAAAAATACACCACAATTCCATGTGTTAAATTAGACCATTTAATATGTGACAACCAACATGTAAAATCACACAAGGGCACTGAAGTTTAAATAATAATTAACTTACGGAATATTTAGAAAAGGATTTGCCAGTACCTGTGCTAGTTGTAGAAAATTCCCGGGACAGTGTTATGCTGGGTCGACGGATTTCACGACTTTTCCTACGGGTGGCCACCCCCTGGGTTAACTCTATATCTATTTCATCTAACTTAAACTTCACCTCGTGGCAGCGTTTTTGCCCTTCCACTGCACTTAGCATAGTGTCTGTACAACGTCTGCCTTTTTGTAGCTAATTTGTAGCTGCTTGGGTGTAAAGTGTTTCAGTCATCATATTTATTACAACCACCAAAACATACAAATAAGAAAAATTGACGATTAATAGATGTCAAACAAATATAAAACATGGAATGGAAACGTCAGATAACAATTAACGCGATTTACAAGATGTCAGAATAAGCACACAAAATATGTTAGACTACAAGATGCTAATCATGATGTTGGCATGGATTGTTTGAAACGACCTCATAAAACATGGATTTAAACACACGAGTCACTCACTATCTGTGCATCATAGCATGGAACCTTTGCGAAACATTAAATAAATCATAACCCAAAGGAAAACACTGATGAAGTTATGCAGATATTTAAAGGAATAGCATGTTTAGGATGTCCATTCCACAACCAAGATTCAAATTTGATGCAAATATAAAATGATTACAAAATGACTTTTTAATTCTAGCAGTTCAAAATTAAGTGCATTTATTGTCACAAAAATGGTAAAATTTGTTCTTTTACTTAAAAATGATGATAATTATTATTAAAAATTACTGTTTTTTTGTATAAAACATACACACAATTCTTTTTTTTTTAAGTTAGTACAAAATTGTTTTTTGCTTGCTTTTCGAGTCTTTTTCGTAGTAGTTCGAAATTGTTTGAATTCTAGATTAGAAATTACGGATTCCAGAATAATTTTAGAATCCAAACTGATTTGGATAAGGACATTCCTAAACACCTGCCCACTGTTGGATTATTGGCGGGAATGCAATGTGTTGAATTTAGGGTACCGTAATTTGAACTTGAATGACCCTGTGCAATCTACTGCATCAAGGCAATGCATGCTAAGTGAAATATCCAAAGTATATAATTGCCAAGCCAAGGAAATTAACTATTCAGTCTGACTAACGGTGTGACAACCGGCCATACAAACTTGTGCATGAGTCATACTTTTAAACTTTAATGAAAGTCAGCCTAAAATCATCATACTTGATATCAGCATTATTATTTTAATAATAAATATTACTTAGTGATGCAACAATTTAATAATTATTGCAGGTAGAAAATCTCAGCAGGCAACCCAAAAAGTATCTAAGTGGACTACAGTGCTAAAACAATGAAGAATGGATGAGTCATTTCCAGTCTGGCAGGTGGGGAATCCACATTGTTATCTTGTAATAACTTGTTAAGGAAGTCTATGTGTTAACAGATATATAACAGTTTTTTTATCAAATACCTCATGGCCATGGTCAAGTTGCTTAAGCTACTGTAGTGTGTTGTATATGGCTAAGAGCATTGTTACCGGTTAAGTTCAATTCATTAAACAAATGGGTTTTTGCAACATCTGCTAAGTGCCTAGCCCAACAATATAACCGAAGAGCTAGCACCTGGTTTTGATCCAACAACATTTCGGTTTACAACTGACATTGAATGTTTTAATCAGCTGGACAACAATGCAAATTTCACAATCATTGCAGGTTCACATCTCAGGAGGCCAAGTTAATTGATAGGCAACAAGTACTATCCATGCCAATAATACAAACACCACACTGTAAATCTTAATATTATGATGTAGATAGCTAGGCTACAAAAAACTTTCCAAGTACAAATTACAAAACCAATATCATATATACAATTTTAGTACAAACCAATTAACCTTGCAGAACTTTTCTTTATTGCATATGTATGCCGACTTGTTGGTTTTAAATAGTTTTGTTTGGCTTTACCCTTTTACTCAGACTCATTGCGAGCATTACTTAACTGCAGTTACAACACGATTTGAATTATTTGTATTAAAACGGAAGACAGGTATATACTCCCTCATTCACTACACGTCTGTGCTTCGTGCGCTTATGCACTACTCTTTCTTTGGAATACATGTAAACAATCGGCTGGCAGGTTGACTAAATTAGCGCTTTAAACTAGGTTGTTCCTGACACTTCACTGTGAACAACGTCTTTGCAAACTCTTAATAAAAGAACCGTCGTGTTGCTAAGATACTGACAGTGCAAAAGCATGTTTGATTTGCGAGGTTCAATCGCGGCCGATTTTGTGATATATATATAATTATGTGAGCGTACGCCACAAGGCCTTTATGTGGTATGCTGTGGTCTAATTGATGTCCAGTAAAGTGCGCACACCAGCCCTGCGATTTCTCACCGAACGTTACTTGAAAATCGCTAGGATACAGCCCTCAAGGTCGTTTCTACCGTTCAAGTGTTTAAATAGACAAATCTACGGGAAAAAGGCGACAACAAGAAGCGTGATTACACAATGCGTTTGGCGACTTGTTGGTCTGCAAAATACGACTATTATCACCGTAAATTTTAATTGGAACTAACGAACGGATGACTGGTAAATACTTAATGTCTGACCAAAGTTAAATAATTTATAAAAGCGAAAAACAGAAATAGAAATACTAAAGATATTAATGCTCTTTGTGTGCAACTATCTAAGCGACTTAAGAGGATCGGATTCTGAACAGAACGAAGCGAATGAATTGCACACGACGTGGGGGGTCAAACGAATGAAATTTTTAATTAAAATCGTTGCAACTGTGAGCTGCATCTGTTCGTTGAAGGATCGATATCCGAACAGAGAATCGAAAAGCAATGTAACAGCTATCGATATTACACACTGCCATCTTACTCGACTCTGTTGCATAATCATTTTAACGATTTTTAATCCGTTTTTTAAACTGGCCGGCTCCGAAATTTTCACGCCAATCGCTTGTGCACTCCGGATTTGATATTTTATGGTTCGTTCCTTGCAATTAAGTGTACGCATTGAATTAACCTAATGGTGGTGTAGGCAGTTATTTATGTCGAACGTAAAAACACTTGACGATTGTTACATTGTAGCCAAGCCAAAATAATTAGTTAGACTGCTAACGCTAATCTCAACACCCACCAACACTCATTGTTTACAGATTGGGACCACCAGACCAGACAAGTCTTTAAGCAACTGAGGCACAATTTGAAAGATTTACACAAGATGAATTGATTATGTTACGGCCGAGTAAAACGTCGTCTGTACCGACCAAGGCACCAGGAAGGTCATTATAGCGTTACCGGGCGGTAGCGGTAAACGTAACTCAGCTTTATTTACTTGTCGGTTAAAATACCATAATAGTACTTTACGACTCTCCACTGATAAATTACCCGATCGACTACAGTGCATTTTTGCAGGGAAGTTAAAAAATGTATTCTGGACTAAAGAAGCTGTCGAAAGATGTTTCCAAAGTAATTCTGTAATATTTTAATATTAAGGAGAGTTAAAACAGACGTACCCTCTAAACCTGCGGCGCAATATATAATTTTTGAAGTAATCAACGATAAAAATCACAAAAAAAGCGCTAATAACTAAAAAACGAGAAAAAAATATGTAATGTAACCTAACCAGCGACATTTTTTAATTCTTTTTCTTAGACTTTTCCACTTTCTGTTTGTATGGTACAGCCAAGACAACCTGCACTTGCTGAAAACCAACCATAATTGGGCGACCAAGGATTCAACACAAAAGCAACGACAATGGAGTTTATGAACATATCACAATATCTTCGCTCAAGCGAAAATAATTATTGATTTCAAGTGGGTTTTTCGTCCAGGTTTAAAGCTGTAATAGTTTTTACACAGTTTGAAAAATAGTTGACGATTTTATTCGAATTGTAAAATTAATCGTCATAAGGCTTAACCGTGTAAAGTAACAATGCAAAAGAAAGAAGTAGATGAAATTTCTTTTCTGATATGAAGTGGTAATATTAACTAAGTAATGTGGTTGGTTCATAATGCTTGCAAAGGTACGCAATGCAGCGCACATAACAATGACAGGCATGGCTGGTCGATATCATCGAAACTGTCCTAATAAGCCTCCTACAAGTCAACTAGAACGATCTTTACGAGTTTTCGTAAATAACACACCAAGACGCGCCTTTTGTAAACAATACGCGTTGATTTACGCAAATAGTAAAGGTTAAAACGAAGAATTAATCGATTTTCGATCCATACGCGAATGCGAAATATTTATTTATTCACTCGTTGTATACTTTTATTATAATTGCTGGGAATTAGCAAAGAACAAAGCAATCATCCGAACGTTTCGTTAAGTTATTGGTGGCGTATTATCAGTATACAATATAGGATTGCGCAAACAAGAATAACAGATTGCCCCACAAAGACTCTGTCCTTACACAAAAACTAAATGTTGTCTAACCCCATCATAATACATCACCACAAACAAGCTGTACAACTTTTAACTCTGCCTTTATACGTCCTGGAAACAAAACGCTTATCTGAGGAATAGTTCTTTATTTAGTGGCAAACATCGTTTAAACTATCACATACCCACGTATGTTTACACACTTCGTCTTTCAAATACTTACTGATACGAACAAAAAGTACAACGGCAGTACAATACCATGTTCTTTATATCTATATAACAGTTGCTGTTAAAAACCGGACCGTTGAGTTAAAAACTTATTGACAAGGCATAAATTATAGTTCACAAACAAAGTCGAACGAACAGGTATTTTAATCTTAAACTGTACACCATGCCTATGTCAAAACAGGTTTAGGGCAAACGACAGGTTTGTTATAATGTCACAACCTGCGGCATTAACATGACATAGGACGTTACAACTTTTCTAAGCCACCTAATTTAATTACGTTAAGAGCGCATTGACAGGGAGATTAATAGATTAAACCATAAACGCTTAGTATTTTAAGCGGATTTTTAACTCATGTAACCCAACAGCAGCAACGGCATTACGTCTTGCAGAGAGGTAGGAAGTAAAACATGGCCTTCCAAGCGAACGTAATCGATGGAAATAAATGTATGGAGACGAATCAAATTTAGTTATTTGACGAGACAAGATGTTGATAAATCAATAAACATACAGCAGATGTTTATATTACTCCAGCGCGGCGTCTTACGGTCGGGTAACAAAACTTCACGCACCGCTAGGTGGCGTTGACATGTAAATAAACCCTTCTTATGGCTGTGACAGTTGCAGTAATATCGCAGTTGTGAGGCATTTTTCGCTATTCGTTTCTTCATATTAGTACAAGGGTTTATAGTGAATTGGCACAAGTAAAAAAAGATGTTAAAACCCCAATACACTTATATATACATTTTTCTACATATAGGCAAGACAAAAAATGATATAACACTAAATTATATTCTTAATTTTTCTCCAAACCTAAGGTATTTTCCACTGCAAGTAGTAATAGCGAAGATCCGTTTGCCTATGTAGGCCTATACCGACGTAACTATTTGTTGTACTTACCGCGCATTCTTACATCGGGTTTACAACACGATATATTATATTAAAACATTTTCCAATGAACACAATTATTATCTTTTCAAACTTGCTTTCGTCCTGGTAATATGGCACTTGCCTTGTGCTTCCAACTAATAATAATATTATCACATTTATAACAGTATTTTATGCCGCTGTTTGAAATAAAATCGTAACGATTAACATAAAATATTCTTCGCCTTTATAAGCTTGTCACTTTACTTGGTTCCAGCTCATAAACGAAGTTGTTTATTTACAAACCTAAACAATTATTGAGCTAAACGCTTGGTAAATAAAGTTTGCAAGCCATGATTACCTTACTTTCAACTTTTCGACCGACACAGAGGGAAAGCTGATATCTAATGATGCATAACAACAGTGTGCATACGAGGGCTAAGGTTCATCGAAGCTTATTTGTCTGTGTTCTGTAATCTAGATGCTGCCTTACAGTCGACGCTAAATATTTGCAGAAAAACGTACATTTGCACGACAGCGGCAGAAAAATAAACTTACCACCCGCGCGCCGAAAGTTTGAAACAAATACCGACCAGGCAGACCAGCACACAAGTCATTGCAGCTATTGGAGTTCGGTGGGTTTATGGGTTATAATAAAAAATCAATTATATCTGACTTAACTTTCCTTATCGTATAAAAATATTCAAATTGACTATACTAATATATTTTATTTCGCTATCAGCTTGTCGTATAAAAAAATAACATTTTATGGTCAAGTTGCCCAAATCAATTCTTAAGGTTTTTCGGCGGTGTCTTGTTTTTACTGATTTGCATAGATATTGTTTAGGGAGGTTTTTATATTGGCGTGATTTATTTTTGTAGTCTTTTTTCCAAATTTTATTACTAATTAATAATAGATGTATTTAATGTCATATTAAAGAAGCGAACAATAATAGAATTCTATTTTCTGTTTATCTGCAATAACGAAAGCTATCCGGAAGCATTAGTCTAATGACCAATTCAGGTTATTAGTTAGTCTTTTCTACAACCAATTTTTAAAGTTTGTCAAATAGAAAGTACTGTAATTCGAAATTTTTTGTTTAATTCTACCAATTCGAAACAAAAAAATTTTCAGAATCGATTTAGTAAGAAAATTAAATTGTTGGTTAAGATTGGTTCTACGATGTAAATACGAAATCATTGATTTTAAAATACATTTACACACTAGGATAAATTAATAATTTTCCGCCAAAACAACGTCATATTAAAAAAAATAGATATAGGAGGACTAAAGTGGTGAAACATGGTGCATTTGCAACACAAACGTTCCTTCGTTCCTTTCAAAATAACTCATTTTTTAATTAGTTTAACCGTACAGTCGGGTTAATGAAGTTATTACAGTGTTGCATAGGAGAGAGAAGATCTTAAACAAAGTTTCCAAGATAAGAGACACTAGTAAGTGGATGGTTCCTATCCTGCAACCCTCATACTGATGGTGCGACTGTTACCGCAGTGTGATGCAAAACTATGCCGCAACTACAAAGAAGTTGGTAACGGAAGATTTTTAATGTTTAATCATTAAAAATGGAACAATTTCTTTGCAAAACGTAAACGTCTCTCCCATTAAATGAAAGTTATAACTTTGACTTTGTGATTTTTTGCTGAGGTTATCGTACAACTCATTATGTTCCAAGTATGAAAAAAAATATAAAATAAAATATGTACATGAGAACACATGTGACAATAGACACATGGGAACATAGAAATGGCTAAAGATACAAAGTAATCAAGTTACATGGATTGAAACTCGCTGTGAGCGTAAATCATATATATTGCCGCGGAAAAATAAGACAAGGTTTAACTAGAAGTAATTAGGAAAAGTCATAACTAAATAATTATGCAATAACAAAGCTTGCTTCCTTAATCCGATCTATATTGAGTCTACTAATTAGAGGGCAGAGCTAATTTTGAAGTTGATGAGCGTGTTGACCGGGTAGTGTGACGTGACAATACAAACTCACCCGAACTGAAGCTATCTGCTGATGACGCGGATATGGATCTCGACATCGACCGCTTCTTGCGCACTTTTTTGTCTTCGGCGAACGAAATTTGCTGGAAATGAAATTTCGGTTAATTTAAGAATAACTGCTGAAATTTTTAAAAAAATATTTATTGATAAAAATATCGCTTTTAGAATTTTTTTGGTGTAATCACGGAAATTCAATACAAAGTAATAAAATTGTTGGCGTCGAACATTATACCTAATATCTTGTGAATGTGTGTACGAATGTTGGGATTTCCGTATTAATATATATTACTTATCATAACTCAACTAGCTAAAAGATGACTGTTTGGTGAATTGCTTAATGAATTAAAATTTTACTCGATTCCCAACTATATTAAGAATTGTTTTGGGTTGACGCCGTTGTATCTAGGTTTTATATGTTTTTTTAAAACTTTATTTTTCTAATTAATCGGCAAAATTAAGTTAAGTTTTGAACAAAAACTCCATTGTACTTTCCCTATATTGGTCGCACCATTGTTACAACCGTTACGGCGGGCATTTGTTCGTCACAGTGCGACCATGCATATAGCACGAGGTGATCATGCGCTACAGCTCAACAACTCGGCAGTGGTTGAGTGCTTCGCTGGCTCACCTGAACCCGTATTTACTCTGCACGAAACACAGAAATAACTGAGGCCATTCAAGCCGATTAGGGTTAAGAGATAACACAACATACGTCCACGTTCTCAAGAGGTAATGTTGATCACATGACCCAGCAATGTCAACTTGCGCTATACTAGCGATCGCATGGCTATCTATTGTACACAATCCCGAACAAACCGGATCTACATACAACCGTTCTTCTTCGACATTTTCAAAGTTCCGATCTTGTTATTTATACACGAATTAACTTTACACCATACAGTATAGATATATTTATTAAAAAGTCGGGTGTTGGTTCAATAGAATTTCAATTAAAATACTGCGTAAAACGCGGTCTATGACGTAATAAACATACGCACGATAAGGTTTAACTGCATCAACAGATATATTAAAAAAGAGTTAACTGCTTAGAAAGGCCTCCATTGAAACGGGTTATATAAGTGTCGCCGGCAAAACATTTGATATATATATATATATATATATATATATATATTTATATAAAAAAAAACTGCACATGAATAGTAAAGCAAACTCTATCGTGCTTAGGCTATCGTACAAAAAATTATTTTTTTATCAATTAATACAACTAATTTAGTTTAAATTTTCCAGCCCCGGGATAAATATGAGTTGTATACCATTCAATACTAACATAAACTTATACACGTGTGTAGATTGTATACACTTGGAGCCTATATAAAAGTGTATCTTTTATGCAGGTAGAGCTAATTAAGATGTAGAACTTGTATACAGGTAGAGTTTGTATATAGGTCGATTTTATCCACAAGTAGAGGTTGTTAACATGTGGAGCTAATAGACAGGTACAGACGCTTGCGACTCTAGACGCATTGTTGAGAGTAAAATACAAATTATCCAGCACGGAGATCGGAGGAAAATAAATGATGTCATCAATAATTAAACGCACCACATCTTCCACCACTCAGCATGAACCGATCCTCGCGTATTTTAACCCACGCATCGTCAATATAGACTTAATACATGCATATACATTATCCATAGAAAGACAAGCAAGAAACTTGGGTTAATTGTTGTTTGAATAAATAATTGTTTGAATGTGATTGTGGTTTGTCGAGATTTGGTGTGACAATGGCTTAAAACTTGTGTCACCTGAACGCATATCCGTGTGGTGATTCTGGAGTTCGGATTATTGTGGTTTTATTATTGAAGATTTCAGCAAGGGCGAGCTACCAAAGTTGACACTTTCTTAAGGAATAAATTAGATTTTAAAATCAACAAGTAAGATCTGTCAATCAATATTCTTTTTCATTGACGTGATTAACTCAATGATCCACAAAGCAAATCCTGCCAGACGTTACAGGGCCAGACTTAAGTGCAAGTTATAATTGGTCCCAATCATAATTGCGTGAGGTAGAGAATTGAGGTACAATATCACAAAAATTGTTACGCCATTTTAAAGGTTGTTATGCTCCATAAAAATAAAGTATTCAAAAGGAAAAATTCTAAAACTAATTTTTTATTGTTATGGTTACAGATAGGTTAGTATTCGGACAACGGTTAGGTACAAGTGCTTATAATTTCTAAATGGATAAATGTATTTTATCGAGCGAGGTTTTATGCGTAAGAAAAGTATATTTGTGGCATATGTTAAGAATACCGTTTTGCGACAAAATGGATTTTGTAGGGAGATAACGTTAAAACTACTTTCTCAATGGATATCATTGTGTAACATACCGCACCAACATAATGCCGTCTTTACTTGTATGAAAATATGGTTTATTCTAATAGTAAATATTTTAAAAAAGACGCAGTGAATCCAGGTGGATATACTGCAACCATCCGGATGATTGTTTTTAACGGGACAGTGTTGACGCTCTGTAATAATAGTTACTATAAACTACTATTTTCTGAAATTATTTGCTTCTTTGCGCTACAATTAGCGAAATTGTACCACCGATTTGTACTTTAGCTATCAAAATGCTTCAGGTGTGTACTAGTAACGTAAAATCGAACTAATATAAAAAAAGTTTTTTTTGCTGCTTTTAAAGCCCAGACCCGAAATATTCTGGGATATTTTGGAAAGAAAGACTTAAATAGCGTGGAGATATTGCAATTGTGACGTCACCTCAAAAGCTTCGGGGGCAAACACGCTTCCCTGGCTGTCTAATCTTCCGACGGAAGTGACGGAATAACCTCGCGACATTATTCTTCTGTTATTACTCTTCTGTCGTCTCAGCAGATTCCGCTTTTCTTCCAATTTCTTGGCATAGTTCTCAGTGGGGCCGGTGGGGCACTCCCGTCGCGGAGCAATATCCTGTTCCTGAATGGTCCCATTATGGGGCTTGCCAACACCTGACATCTTTACTAATCTACCACGTAACTGTGCAACTATGTCTGCGGTAAAGTTAATTAACTATTAACTAACAAGCTGCAAAGAAAAAATGTGTAAATCAATAGAATCGAGTTCTCTTCACTTTTTCACATTTCTAAAGGGTCAATTGCATATATTTGTACACAAATAAACCTTGATGGCTATACCAAAGTATCTGTGTGCCCCATTTCACAAGTGGATATCCTATTTAATTCGACACAAATTAACCATGTTAAGCACCTGTCCATCTGGTCGAATTCTTACTATTTAAACTAGCGACAACTTTATACATATTTCAAAACAAAAGTCTACTTAATTGTTAACCAAAAACTTGCCCTCTACACGTGAACTGTGCGTTTATGCCAGTAACAAATATAAACCAACGATTCGAGTAATAATTAACAAAACTTTACCAATAATAAAAGAGAGGCAAAAATTCAAAGAAACCAATCAAGCTCTTCTACGTAAAAATATACTTGGCCGTTTGGTCGCGGAAGCTCAAAGCTAAAAACCGTCTTTACCTAGCGAGAGTGATAAAAGAATCGAGTTACATTACGAAATATCTATCTATATATATTTTTATCCGTTTTCTTTCTGTTTTACGCTTGAATCAAACACTTTTTATTTCTGGGAAGTGTTCTACATTGAAACAGGACAGAGTTTGAACGTTCAGCAATGTACGTGCAGTTTACCGGTCAATAAGAATACGTAATACCACGTGTTATTATAACATAATGGTACATGACTTAATCAAGCCGTTGGTTAAATCTGAGACTGATTACTCTCCATCTTACATTCCTACAGTGCTCTAAAATACATACTACATAACCTATGCTGCATTGGAACTATATACACTGCAGTATGTAATAACGGAGCAGATATAAACCCTGTGGTGGTCAATGAAATACTGTATAATTGTGCAAAATTAATACTCTATTTAGAAAGCTGAAATACCCTTTTACGTGGCTTTGTATTGTGATAGACGATTGTCTAATTAATTAATGTCTAATTAAGGAACTTAGGAAACATATAGATAGATAAATAATATCAAGGCTACCCCAGTTACGACTATATATATAACACTTACTGACCTATAGTACTGAGCTACTGTTGAGTATTGCAAGGAGTAAACAACAACGCCTCGTCTTTTAAACCACTCATTCGGCAGTATGCTAACAACACCTATGCTCCTACAACTTGATTGTGTACGACTAATGTATGTATATTAGCTCCATATCATTGCCTGCTGTACAATGTCATGAGTTGCTCTCTGCAATACTATGGCCAATTCTGCCCCGTACACATGCGCGTGTGGTAGGATAACAAACCTGTCATGGTATGGCATTACAACTGCTTCCTGTGAGTATAAATAGTGCTTACTGGGTTTGGCGCTCTGAACTGTGAATACAGAACAATTGGCTGGCATTCCTAAATTTTACTGAAGCATACATTTTCTCAAAATATTAGCTTTATCTTGGTAATTATTTGCCGACTGTTGCTTTTCTGCTTTTATTACTATTTTCTATGTGAACACTTGGATGTTAAATTTAAAGGAACAAAAACTTTTAAGAACTAAAGTTTAAATTCGTTATTCCCACCGCTGACTTGTTTTGTGCTGAATAAGGGGTCGTGATATGAACAACAAAGATACGGTTGATTGGGATAAAATTTGCATTTAAACACCAACATACATCTACGTAATTAGACGCTCTTAGATGTTTAATTTTACTGTAGCTTTTTAGTTGCAACGGCAAAACTAACTTACTATCCAGTTATTTTTTAAACTGCATAAAATAGGCTCGTTCAAAATACAAACGCCTGGGAAATGTTTCAAAGGGCTATTTATTTAAATTTGAGTTGTTACACGCTCGATTAAACCATAATATAACACACCGTGTAATCCTAGAATAACTGACAAGAATAGTAGACTACGGTAGTTAATATTAACAAATCTACTAGGGATTGCTTCACAACTTTTTGTATATTTTATAGAACTAAAACTCATTATTGTAATGCCGACCAGCGGACCATATATTTCGAACA
The DNA here is from genome assembly GCA_000149265.1 of Ciona savignyi. Lineage (NCBI taxonomy): Eukaryota > Metazoa > Chordata > Ascidiacea > Phlebobranchia > Cionidae > Ciona > Ciona savignyi. The sequence goes on along the minus strand of CH003236.1, from coordinate 1,023,271 downwards.
GACTGCCCAACTAATTGGCTTCAAAGCTAGAAGTTCAATACGCATTTCACTTAACCAAATGGATAAATTGATGGAGCAATACCAGATAATAATGCATAATGCAATTGATTTCCATTGGCATTAAAGAAATAGATTAATTATAACGGGAGTAACTCAGTGCCCATGAGTAATATGCTTAGTGGAACAAATGTGGCCACTTTGATGTAATGTACCATACATTATGCGGTCGGATCTTGTGGCATTATGCCGAAATGCCTTCTGAATATAGCCTTTGCTAGAAAGAACTCTAAAATTGCTAGTTTTCCGCTATTTAATATTTAATGCATTTCACTTATAACTACCGATATCAGCTTGTTGTATTTTTCGCATTCTTTTTTACACGTCGGTTTTGCTTTAACGAAAATATTTGTGGGATAACCTGTCAGTTGCTCGCTGCTTTCCCTTTTCCTGTCAGTTTTTTTTCGTAAAATATGATCTATTGTGACTTTATTTCCAAATCTAATGTGTTTTTGCGAAACGTAATATCGGCACAAATAGCCTTTCTTATTCGTTTATTTTTCGTTTTTACTAGTTCTGATACATTTCGAAATGTGTTTAAAATAGGAAATCGTACTAATGTACGTAGGTTAAAATATCTCTGTGACGTTGACAATTATCGATTTTTCTGCAAATCTGGAACAGTTGTCCTCCGTCCGTCATTTAACAGTGGAGCCGGTATTCTGACGTCACACAGACAGTACGGCGACCGGTACGGCATTATGACTGAACACCGTCATCTAGCGGATAAAATTTACCGAGCACGTTGCCGCAACTAATAAAATTCGCACAAGCAACGATTTAAAAAGGAATCATAATTTTAACCTTTTAGTGCTAAATACAAGTTTTTATATATTACTTATTACAGATAGATATTTTAGAGTTTTAATAACGAATTCGAAGCTGAAAAAATATAATTTCCAAACAGCAACACCCAAAAAGCGTATAGGAGGAGGATATTAATGTTTATCCTCGTGAATGGGAAAACCAAGGGGGTTAACATACGGGTAATCAGATCACATCGCGCCCGTCGGGTTACCTGAGCTATTTGGTAGAACCCATTAATTTGTTGTGTTCAGACAATGTTTGTTCAGTGCCTTGTTCACGAATACAACCGACTAGCTGGCGACCAATTGCTTTAAACCCTTCGGCTGAAAGGCGACGCACTTATCCACCAAGCTATGTAGTCTAATGGCAGAGTATGTTTTGTATCAGTTTTAAACATCCAAATATAATTTTTTTGTTTCGTGTAGTTTTAGTTTACCAAAGTCGGTATGAAACGGCCACACAACAAGTCTCTTTAGTGCATCGACTTTTGCAGGATTAAAACCAGTGGCTTGCTTGGTAGGTTGTATATGCGCTTAAACAAAGTAGGTTAATAACTTAAACTATAAAATAAAAACAATATTATAGTCATATTGTAATAGCACATTGCAACCCTGAAGAAGGGCACAAGATATCGCCTTTTAAGTGCTTTTCGTTCAGAAGTATAAAATATGTATATTATATGCTCTGTATTGCGTACTTACGGTTAAAAGCTGATGGTTCTGACAATAATATCAAAACTTTGAACAGATAATACCATTTATACATATTGGTTGGTTATAAAGCACAAACACATAGAATATTATAATCATACGAGTCCAGTCCAATAACACTTGTTGAAAGCTAAATGGGAACGATTTTTACCACATATTTGTATATTTTATATATACCTGATTAAATGAAATGCTTAAAAATTATACGGTTAAATATGTAAATATTACCCATAGTGGTAGTTATATATAAATAAATTTAAAAAAAAACATACTAAACACTGCAATTGCTCCAAAAACCCAGTTGTGTGTATGAGGTAAACTGACATATGTTATCACAAGTAACAACAGTTAATGACCTGGCCACAGGGATAAAAATGAGTAGTACTGATAAACATTGTCATTAAACGAGAAATTAATCATAAATGTATGGGAGGGGTCATGAAATACAACTTTTTTAAAATGTGTATAAAATAAACCATGGTTACATGCACATGTAAGCAAAGTTTAAAATGACATTAGTTATTTGGGTTTGCCATTTAGTTCTTGGTGTACAGTATGTAGTACAGGAGTGTGAAGTAGAACGTCTGTAATCATGGTTGTTGGTTATAATGTGCCATACAGTGATATATCACGGAAAAGATTATCTGTATCCCAACATAAATAAATAGACACATATGAGCTTATATGCCTAACCAATGTATACAGCTGAAATCTACAATGTATATTTACAATATATACATAGACCCGACTAGTAAGACGACTTAACGGTCACGTTATTGTTAGATAAAAACTTCATGTAAAATATATACATGAAAACTGAATGAAATAACGGATAAGGTATAGAAATTATCCTCACGAGATTTACTGACTTTTAAGAGATTGTGCTTTTAATGCATAACCCATTTAAAAGTAAAAGTAGTTAAACCCATTAAACACCGTATAAGTGATAAAACCACTCAAAATAATAATTAACCATTTTCTTACATGTTAGTGGAGGCTTGTCAGTTGTAACTGACATGTTTACAACTGACTATCATATTTCCCTGGCATTTATTGATTACACGGTGTAACTAAGTGCAATTATATGGATGCCAAATGTCTCGTAGAACAACAAAAAAAGGGTGTTGTTTCACCATAAAGTACAGTAACGCAGGGTTGGTCTTTTGTTAACACTGCCACACCACGCCCTTGTTATTTGCGGTTGTATATTTTGGTGTATATGAATCACGATTGGTTGCTTCATAAACTTTATTGAGTGATAAAATAATGATCAATCAGGAAAACATTTTAAATTTATGATATATTATTTTAAACACCATGACGTCAAAAATTATGAAAAAAATTCAACTATCTTTAAACAGAGCAAGAGAAAGACTGTAAGGTTGTTTTAACCTGATTGCAGAGAAGTCGGTAAAATAGTTTGTTTAAGCTTGATTATTCGGTCGTAAACTGTCAATAAGGTGAACGTTGCAAACTTTATTATTGATGAATAAGATTTTGTGTTTATCTTGACATTAAATGTGGAATGATTAATGTTTTGTGTGTTGACCACATATACTGATATAAATTCATTTACCAATCTTATATAGAACCTTTACTTTGCTAAGGTAAAAATTATATGATTATCAAAAGTGATAAAAGGTCTTTGAAATGAAAACAAAATAAAAAGTTATAAATGAAAGTCTTTAGATAACTTCCAAGGAAAAATGTGAAATTTGAATGAAAACAGTCGTGGCTGCCTAACCTTTATCATACCAGCAGCAAAGGAATAAAAAAATTGTATAAAAACAAATTCTAAAACAAAAAGAAACAAACTAAAGAGGAAACCTAATAACGGAACTTGCAGCTTTATAGATCTGTATAAAACTGACTTCATCCCTTAAATGTAGACGAGTTTTAACTTTTTGCCACTGTTTCCAGACACACATGTATAAACAATTTTTTCACTAGTTGTGCCTTTAATCTGTAGTTTTTCATTAACAGGGTCTATGTACACTGATTCTTACATAATTGAAAAAATATTGCACAAACAAAATTTTTAGTTTCAGATATCTGATAAAACAACACCAACACAAGAATGTTTGATAAAAAGGTATCTGAGAAAAACTACGAATAATTTCTTTTATGTAAATATTCCTACCAACAGAGTACTAGTGTTCCATTCATTGATAATGACTACCCATAATTAAGAGTGTTTAATAATGTTTTGCTTATAAAATTAAACCTTTTATCTTAAACACAAATAACAAAAAAAAAACACTTAAAACACACTCAACACTCACCCTAACCCTGTTGGCGATTTCAGGTTGCAGTCCCATTCTATTAGACCCCGCTTGGGATGACTTCTGTGCTTCAAGAACTTGACGGTTGTCCCCAGTATGCAAAGCTTTCGTTCCATCTTTATGTTTCTTATCAGACATATTGAAGCACTCACTGCACTTCAAAACCAAAATTACCTAAATCTGTTCAAAAAGAAAGCGTAAAAGGTATTTTATAAATCGGTAATTTAGATTCCACATGTTGACACAATAATTGTTAAGAAATAAACATAATAATTTTTTTTATAAATGACATACAAATGTAAAACTGATGTTAGTGAAACCATATTCTAAAACACTTTCAATTTATGAAATGATATCATATTCAAAATTCTAGTTTTTGTAATGAACTTAATATTCAAATATAATTTGAATATATTTGTTAAAAAATTAGCTAGAATTCAGTTTAGCCAATTTAAGCATCTAACTTAATATGGCAGTAGTACATATGGTAGAAGAGAGATTATACATTTAATACCAGGCGACTGCAACCACTGCCTTTTTCTTATAAAGTCTGCAGATGAGATTAGCTGACATGTTAAGTCAAATAAGATCATGGGTTGTGGTTATACATTTAAAATTTAACGTCGCTAGGTGTAATCAATCAAATCAGAAGATTTAGATGCTGTTCTCATATATATGTAATGTCAAGTACGATACCGGTACCAGTAGAAAAAGTTAAGGATAAATTTTAGTTAAATCACTTCTAAAATTGTAGTAAATAAACCAGGATTTATACAGGCTAAATAATCTGTGACCTATAATGTTTTTCACCATATGACAAACACAACTAAAAACATTTTAGTGGACTATTAAAATGAGTTATTAATACTTTTGAATTTATACAATAAACTAAAATGACAGATTATTAAGTTTTTTGTGTGTCTTAAAATGGCAGTGAAATTTACACACTAAGTTCTGCAAATTTTCATTTTTAAGCATTTATAGTAAAGTTTAAGTATTATGACTACAAATCAATTGGCAAACAAAGAAGGTCATAGCATGCTGAATAATTTCATAATAATGACAAGACTGCCGGTAATTGATGCTAAATTATTCATGCAACTTAACTAAGTTTATTTTAATCGATAAATATTATATAAACACCAGGGATGTGTGTCAGTTGTTGCAATTATTATGTTCGCAGTTTACACAGACATTTTTTGGTTGATAAAAATTGTACAACTCATTCTTTGGGGAACATCACCAAAAATGCTTCTTCTTGGGATTCAAGCTCGAGACAATAACCCTGGTTTGTCGAAACAAAGAAATGGATTCGATAACCAAACGTCTTTACTGCACTTCATAAAATAAACTACTCGATTATAAGTTCATCGATAGCCCAATCTTCATAACTTCCATCTGGCATGTACCGCCTTATAACAATCGGTATTTTTTTGGCCTTTAACTCCTTCATAGCAATTTGTAACGGGTCCGTTTCACCCTCGAGTTCTACCATTACTGGCGCGTTCATTGAAAGCTGTAACGCTCTTGTCCCAAGCACTCTGGCACGCTCGTACTTTGTCAAATAAGGGGTAGTGATGCGTTTGGATGGGTCAATTTGACGCCCTTCGGTGGTATCTAGTTCCACTCCCTGGTCAGTATCCTCAACGTTATCAAGTTCATTCACATCCCCTCCATCGTCCAAGTCACCTCCATCATCGCCAAATGTTTCAAAATCATCTTCATGATCAGACATGATGATGCCGATACAATTGTTTCTATTTTTACACTAGTCTGCAAAATACACCGCTAATAAATGATTAAATATATTTTTGAATTGTGGAGGAGAAAGAGTATCTGACAATATGTCTATATATATGTTTAGCACAAAGTATCGGATATGTGTGGTAAATCAAGTTGTTGCGAATCCTTGATATACCATATGTGATACACGACACTGTTATACTGCTAGGCAGATAATACTGACCGGTTGTTATATTAAGGACATGTAGAGTATGATCTATAAGGTTATTCAATTTATAGTTTCAATGTTATTATTATCAAAACAATTCATCCAAACTGAATGAATAAAGTGTCTTTAAAAGAAGAAAAAACTGGTCTTAATAATTAAGCGATGACATTCTAAATTGAATTTGGGCTGCTTTAACAAACTCGCCTCCACAACTTTATAATTATCCATTTGTATAAAGCGATTAGCAACATCACACTGAGAAAGTTTCAAGTAATCTAGGAAATCTTCTCAGAATGAGCCATTACCTAAATAAATCTGTGAAGTAGCCACTTTAGCTTTAATAAAATATTTATTAAAAGAGTATCTCTTAACGAAACGGTAGCAGCAGGACTAAATACTAAATGGGAGCAGTAAAAAAGGAATAAATATTATTAAATAGTACCGTACCATATTAAATTGTATGTTAAACCAAACAGTTATAATTCAGCATTTAGTCCGACCCAGTCATAAATATCTGCACATGTGGGCAATTCAGGCGGTAGATTCTATTAGCTGAAAGGCTGTATGTTTAAAACCAGCTAGCAAGTACTAATCCGGTGTGTTATTTCAGTTATTCCATATAAAAGTATCGCTTTACCCCACTGGATTCTGGTAAGTTGTACAATTTTCAAGAGTGGCAACATATATAATACTCCTGGTATATTATAACATGTACATATATTAATGATAGTAGGATAGACGTAAATAAAAGTCCCCCTCGCTATCGTGGTAGGAGAGCATTTATATACATTTCGTATTATGTAAACATAATATTACATCCACTCTTCCCAATGCTGTGCTATTTCTTAATCCTGTTAAAACGTAATTGCCTTAGCAGTTGGCACATGGAAGTGAAAAATATTGGTAACGGAAGAAGATTTATATGAATTTCTAAAGATAAATTTTTTTGCACTTTGTAACACGTCAGCTACGTACACGTGATATAACATAAAAAACAGACGTGTCCGTTAAACCTAAATAGGGAAAATAATAACAGTACGATTTGCAAAATCAATTAATTTAATGTAAACCAAATAAAAATCTTTAAAATAAATAACCACTAAAGCGTGACCCAGTAGTAATGGGTAATCCAGCTTTTGAGGTTAAAGTGGAAAAAAACCCTAATATGAAATTCCACTTGTGGCTAAAAACGTAGATTAAATGGGCGATAAGGTGGATGACAGTTACGTGTTATAAAATACCATCCAGAACAATGATGCAGTTTTAGTATAGTTTTTAAAAATATTAACATAAGTAGAAACTTGAAGGTTGGGGGTAAAGGGCGACACGGTACTATAAGAGGGGGCCTAGCTGGCTTTTAAAATTCAAAGACTTCATGGCCATTTTAAAAGAAGAAAGTGGTGATAATATAATAAGATAATCTAAATCACTTTGCTCGGGAATGGAAGTATATTCATTTAATCCCCGTGAATGGGAAACACACAGAGCGTAATCACACGGGTAATAGTCTGAATACATGGCGACGCACAAACCCACCAAGCTATTTGACCAGAAAACATTCACTGTAAGTTAAATCTAGATTCAGAATCCGACCGAATAACTTGGTGGTTAGTACTTTACCTTTAAGCTGATGTATTTAAGGTGCGAAACTGGTCAGTCTGACTGACATAAATCTTTGCCCGTGTGATAATTTGAACAACCGGTTAGTCTTTTGGTTTAGCGCGACGCATTTCAACCGAAAGGTAGCAGGTTCGAAACTGATCGCTAGCTAGTCGGCTGTGTCCTTGGGCAAGTTCTTATAAAAAAACAATATTTGGCCAGCATGTTTTGCACACAAAAATTACGACTAATAAATAAAAATAAAGAAAGGTTTCAATAAACTTACTTAACTCTTAAATAGGCTGAAGGGAAACACGAACGGGCAAGAGCTTTCTATCTTACGCTACAAAAATAAGACATAATTGATAAAACGTCTATATTTAAAATAAATGAAATAAATTGGGAATTTCTAAACATAAAAAGACACGAAAGTCACATGCACATCTTCAAAAGTTTTTGGGTAAAATTCCTAAAACACAACTTCACTTAAACCATAAATCCGACTGTTTTATCGAGTCATATAAACACTAAGATAAGACCCAATTAAGGTAAAAACCTTTTGACGTTATAGCTAATATGTGTTATATATGCAGTAGCAATTAATTATGGCGTGAATCAACAAGGAAAACTTTTGACAGACCAAAGAATACAAATAATGTTCTTTCGGAATGTTTTTTGTCGGATGTATGCTAACCGGTCTCTCAAAATACAAAAAGAGTGTAATTTTTTATAAACAGGATAGGATATGATATTCATGTTTTATCCCCATGAATAAAAAAAAAACGAAAGCGGTTTTATATTACACAAATGTTAAAATATCTTATGTTCACCACCGGATTGCCGGAGACATTGTATAGTGTGCTGTTGCAGTGATTTCTATATTACACACGTGTCCGCCGGTCCCGCTATCCCGTTCAAAATTGTAGCAGTTTGACTTTCCGCTGCTTGTATTACGTTGGCTGCAACAGTTAGTTAAGCTGTTGCCCATATACTTATGCTTTACTGTATTAAATGCACGAATTTTATCAAATTAATAAAGTTAAAACTACTTTAATTTAGTAGGTTAAACTGTTTTAAACAATCAGCAATCCCAAAAAGTATTAATTACAACCATTTAAGCCCCATTTTGACTGGACGCTGTGTTTCATGCAAAAACCCACTGTTCCATATTCCATGGTTATACATAATCACTTTTGTTATATCTTAAAGTACTAACATTTAAAGTGAATTATCCATTTCAATTCTAAGCTATTGGCTACAAAAATGTGGGAAAATATTCATCGTGCGTATATTCGTGTCTGATAAAAGTTTCTCTGGCGTGATTTAACCTAAATTTGCTATATACCTGGTAATAGTGCATAATATATATACGTAGTATACACATATGTGATATTTTAAGGATTTTCTCGGGGAAAATGGGGGTGTGTAAAATTTCTTCTTTTAGGATAGAATAGGATAGTTATGTTTATCCCCGTAAATGGGAAAACCCAGTGGGTTAACACACGCGCAATCGTCAAATCACCTCGTGTCCACCGTCGGGTTACCGGAGGTATTGCAGTGTGTTGTGTATGATTCAGACGTTCCTTCCATTTGTTAGAACCCATTAATCCTCTGGTTCAGGGAATGTTAGTTAAGTGATTTGCCCAAGGACACAACCGACTAGCTCTAGCGGCCAATTTTAAACATGCAACCTTTGGCTGAAAGGGGGACGGAATAAAACACCAGACTAAACTGTCTGTTTTCCTAGTTATGGGTCCCATTTGGAATAATACTCTAAAAATAAAGATATGTTCCTAAATTACGATTGTAACAGACAACATCTACAAGAAGGGGTAATAAAGTCGTAAGGAAACTTTGTCATTTGTAAGACAACATGGTGTAAAAATACAGAAACCAAAAAATGTTGGGTAATAAATCCCGGGGAATTCCCCTGGTAGCCTACGTTAAAAACCAAAACTGTATTTTTTCTAAAAAAATAGCTTTTTCGGGCATAGCGCATGAACGGCTTCTCTAATTTGAATTAGATTTGGTAGAATGTAAATGTATTAGCCGCTGATTTAACTTTTTAAAAAAATACCGAGGATATACCCTAAAAATAACAGTTTGTCCTCAAATCATGATTACGACAGACATGGTAGGCCTATGTCGCTCCGACATCTAGCAGAAGGTGTAATGGAATCGCAATAAAACTTTGTCATATTTTGGAAAACTTGGTATATATAGATTAGCAAAAACCAAAATTGTGATTGGTAAATCCAGGGGAATATCCTTGGGAAGATCAAAACCAAAATGGTATTCTTTCTAAAATTTTGATTTTTTTCAGCATGGCACTTGAACGGCTGCTCCAATTTTATTCAGATTTGGTAAAATGTTCGTTAGCCCCTTCTGTGCCAATTAAAAGAAAAAAAAAATTTACTGAGGTTAATTCCCTTAAAAACATAGATATGTTCCTAAATCATGATTATGACAGGCATCGCATGTTGCCACGGCATCTACCAAAAGGGGCAATGGAAACGCAATTAAACTTTATTATTTGTTACACAAAATGGGTTAGATATACAGAAACAAATATTTTGGGTGATAAATTCTAGAGAATTCTCCTGAGACTGTAAAAACCAAAACGTTATTTTTCTAAAAAATAGCTGCTTCAAATTTGATTAGATTTGGTGAATGTTAGTGCGGTAGACGCCTCTAGCCTACTGCAGAAAGGGCTCAATCGATTATTCCCTGTCTACACAATGCAAACTGACCTCCCAAAGAGCAGTGTCACTCAAAATCCTGCCACATGAAATCTTAGATTTCTTTCACAATATAAAATTTAAGCTTGGATCTACAACCTAAACCCAAAACCTTTTTAGGTAATTTATAAGTAAAAAATTTAAGCTGATATCCCTCCGTACACCGGGAACTTTTCCCCAACAAAACAGCTATGAGATTCACAATCGACACCTTTATTTCACGTAGCTCTGCTCCACTATTACCGAACTTCACAGGTAAATGAGAACACCGGCTCGAACCCTAGCACATATGCTGCTTTCAATGTGTGGTGCAACCAAAAGAGACTATACACCCTGTTATAGTCTTATATAGGTTATAGTCACGTTGGTGCAACAATGTAGTAAATTTGCCTATTAAATGGCTGAATTCTGGTCTTGTCATTTGTTTATAATTGGTGAATTTATATATATTTATTAAAAATTAAAAAAACGCCAAGTTTTGGTTAATTTTGTACAAAACGATTTCGACTCAATTTTGTCATATAATATTATTTTGTGTCCCGCAGTTTAGTTAAAAGAAAGGGGCCCCAATAAATTAAGACCTATACCTTATTTTGACACCAAACACACGATTACTGGGTAAATAGTAAATACGAATATTTGTACTTACCCTTAATTTCAGTTAGTTATTATTCGCGCCAAAATGCAATTCCCCTTTTTTCTTTTTATATGTATGTCATGCGGGACAAGAAAAAAGTACGTTTCCAATTTGCGCAACTTACGTAGAACGGTAACTGTGACATCAATCAGCGAGATACCTGTTTATTTGTAAATTTTCACATTGGAAAAGAGGAAATATTAAAACAGTAAATCCGGAAATGGGCGTCGATTAAATAGATGTTTTTGCATCCATTTGATGAACCACCGACCAGCTAATTTTTGCTTCTCGCTTTCGATGTTCAGTGTCTGAGGGATCGTATTTCTGTTTTCATTGCCCTGCACCAAGACAGTAAATAATGCACACAATATGTTCTGAGTGAAATGGAGAAAGAAAAAAATAGTGAAATTGCATAAATTAGTTTATGAACAGTAGTGTGATTACTGTCAGTAAGTTGATTTTACAGGTGGAATACTTCATGATTTTTGGAGATTATATTGCTCTTAATTTTATTAAAATAGCTAGTATCAGTATTATTGTATTGTCATTAGGTGAATTCTGACTTGTAGAACGAAGCGGAGTGTTACAGAAAACTAAATTAAATTTACAAAAACGCCCGCCAGCATTTTGAAATCAGGCGCTGTCAAATTGGTTGTGCTGTTATTCGAGGTACTCTAAGGTGTTTGAGCCCAGTGGTTTAATCAAAAACTGTTGTACTTATTGTCTTTGAATACTCTGCAATATGTCATAAGGTGATCTCTACATGTGTGTATGAACACAGAAGAAAATGTAAAAAAAGGAGATTTGATTCCAATCTGTTGGTGACAGATACATAGTGTATCTGCTGTATTAAATGATGTTTGCGACAGTTATTCAGTATAAACATTTGCATAAATATTCAATACCGGTAGTAGTTTTAAATCATGTATTAAAATTTTTCCGTTTTTTTGTAAATTATTTTTTAAGTACAGTAGTAAATTAATTATGTAAAGGTAAGTATATATTAACTTAACCGGGTAGTGTATAGTTCTTCAGAAATAGATCTAGCAACTGAACGTACTGCTGAGAAAGTTTTTAACAAAGATGAGTCATGACAACAAAAGTGATGCGCGGATATTCATTGGTGGATTGGATCCTGACTGTACTGAATATGACTTAGAAAAAGCATTTGGTATGTTTGGGGACATAAATCAAGTTATGGTGCTGCGAGATCGGGATACTAATAATTCGAGGGGTTTTGCGTTTCTGTCGTTTGAAAGACCCGAGTCAGCAGAGGAGTCCATACGACGCATGCACGGAGTCGAGGTGCTTGGGAAGTGTGTGACAGTTCGGAAGGCGCAAAGGCAATCCGCCATGCAGGATCGACCTCGAAGGGGAGGTTTTCGTGGAGGTAGGGGTGGTGAGCGGCGTTTCGATGACTCCCGAGGGCGGGGAATGAGCAATCGAAGGCCATCTTATGATGATGATAGACATAATACTAGAGACAGCTATGCCAGTGATCGAAGGGGAAACTTTGAAGATCCAAGAGGAGGGTATCAGGATTCCAGGAGGGGAACCAGGGAATCACATCATGGTTATCAGGAGTACAGAAGAGGTAACTATAATGGTTCTCGGCAAACAGGAGGCTATTATGACGAAACTAGGAATCGGGATTTTAAGGAAGCTCCAAGGTTTGAAACTCGCAGAGAGGAACAATCTTATGGGTTTGATGATGTGAGGTATGGACATAACCATAGAACTGAAATTGCAAGATCAAGGAGTCCAATAGCAAAACACTCATCAATTAGAGAAGAAAGTCCAGTGCCGACATACAAAAGCAGAAGACCTGATAGTGGACAATATCGTAAGGAATTCTCTCCACCTAAAAGAGGATTTTCACCTCCACCAAGAAGAAGAGAAGGTGTTCGGGAGGGAAGAGACTCTGGTGGGTATGGAGATCTGTCACTCAGAGAGATATCACCATCAACTCGACGCCGAGCTCGAGAACCATCACCTACCACATATGGTGCAAGTTTCTCCGATGTTAAAAGGTCCCCAATGGAAAGGGCCTCATATTCTCGGAAACAACCCAGTCCACCAGTACAGAAAAGAAGTTACACATCTAAAAGGGGAGTCGAAGAATTGGCATCACGGAGTGGAAGGGAGCCAGCTGATTCAAGGGAATTTCATTCAAGAAGCAGACACGATGCAGATAGGGGCCCCCCAGCAGGTATATAACTTATTTATTACATGGGTCAGATTTTATTGTATAGGTTCTTAGAAGTAATAGCTGATTGCCTGATAAAGCGAAGGATAAATTGTCATTCGGTAAAATGTACTGGTAGATTGCAAGCTTTCCTTAAAATCAGTTTAGTGTTTGGCTCTGTTTTATTTTAATTCTGCAATTCTTTTTTGTTACTATTTAGTAAACTCAAGATTCTGGATAAGCTTAACCTGTAGACACACTGACCCCATAAACTATTTGTATGAAGGTTCACGCTACCAAAGCAGTGAAGCTCCTTATGCTGACCGATATGCGATGGCTCAAAGCACTCGGCAGCTTGAGGGTTATGAGCAAGGGGCTAAACGGTCGTCTCACCGAAGCAGTCCTCCACGCAGGAGCAGATTTTAAAGACCATTTTCTGAGCAGTTTGGCATATTTGAAAGTGGTGGTGAATATGAATGAACATTTACAAGAAGATTTTGCTAAAATTATCCAGCACTGAACTATGATACAGAAGAAAATGGCTGTTTTGTTTCATTTAACTGCTTAAATTGCTTACAATTCGTTTAAGGTAAAAATGTTGATAAAAACAGTAACAAGATCCAGGATGTAAAATGCAGGATTACTTTTTCAGCAAAAATATTTTATTTGAAATTGACAATGAGTCAACCAGTAAAAAATGTTTAATTTGCATCTGTGCTCCAAGAAAAACATTTACATCACACATTTTGTTTCGAAAAATTGTAAATAAGCTAAATTTGTATTGTGATACCGTATGTGGAATAGTATTGTTGCTACACCAAGGATTAATCTGTTTATATGGCACAGTTTACAGAGGATGCAAAATCAGAAAATGTCCGAATGAAATTAATTTACCAACCGCAGAACTACAATAATAAATCAGATGTAATGGCTAACAGTCTATAAGTTAAGTGAATAACATAAGTTAACATGGTTCACAGTGTACTTTCTGCTACCAATAGGCAAAAAAACTTTTTACTATAAAAAGGAATCATAACATTTCGAATTCCTCTTCCATCGTTTGATTCTTCCGATTAAGTCTTGGTGATTTCGATTTGTACATATTCGTTATCAAGGACTTCGTGGATGCGAAAGAAAAACTGAATTTCTCATCGTGTTTTCTGTCATCTTCACTAAGAGCAATGATTTCATCTGTTGGTTCTACTTTTGGACTTTCACCATTGAATTGAATTTCTGTAAATCCACTAGTAGTAGGGCCGATGTTGTAGGATTCCAGCTCTGATTTCCTGCGAATCCTGTGATCAAGGGCACTTCCCTTCATAATCAAGCAGAGCGGATAGCTCATTCTCTGATTGGGTGGTGCTAGCAGCTTGTTTGCCTCCGTAACAAATGATTGAAAGTCTTCGTAATCACGACAGTAGAATCCTAAACAGCAGCTTGGGTCCATGTTGGAGATATGAGTCTGAAATTTGAAAAGTACAAAATCTAAAATTGTTATGTTCTTTGTGTAAAAACACGTAGATAGTGGGGAATAGTTTCATTTTAAGTTTTAGGTTTTATCTGTAATTTTCTGTAAGAGTTAAATCAAGGCTATTTATCCAAATAACAGAATCATTGGGTAAATAAATATAATCTTCCCCATGTTGCTTTATTCAAGGAACGAACAACAATAATACAAGAGAGGATGTTTGGTGGATTATCTGCATATGCTAAGACCTGGGAATAGATCAGTTAACCTACCTTACGTAGTGACTGGCAGTGATAATTGCGGACGAAATTGTTTTTGAAATCAGCCAATTTGTCAGCAGGCTGGCAGTAGTGTGGATCCAAGTAGAATAAATATTCATCTACCAAACATAATAAGATTTAAAAAACATAAAGTAGGATGGAAACTTTTTTTCTGTGAAAGAAATGGTTAAAATCCTTATTGGATTCATAGTTTAAAATTGAATGTGTTTGTCATAAACATTGTTATACAGGATTCGGGTTTAGTTTAGCAAGGTTTAAAAGCCAAAATCATGTCATCAGATTTGTCATGGTGTGAGGGTGGTATTTAGAAACTGGGGAAATCCGGGAGGAATCCTAGTTTAAAGCCAACTTCATATTCAGTACCTTGAAAACCAACAAAATAGAGCGAGTGCTTTGGCTTTCCACCCATGATCCCAACGCATTGATCCAGTGTTAACATGGCATTTATACAGGGTATGTATATTGGGTTCAGTGTTGCCTCTCCTAGTCTCACAGGTATTAATATCAACACAGATTTCTTGATGGGACTACACTCTGCTGTGTCATTTTTTGATTCGTTATTAGTGTTAATATTGCATTCTTGCTGGCCACTTTTAGAATTGGATGGAATACGAGGTCTGGCATCACTGTTACCATTGCTGGAACTTGGAGTTTTTAAATTGGCATCACCCTCCCATTGACCCATCTCGGTGACATCATCAATGTAAACTGGAAACGAAGAAGCAATGATTTTTAAAGTGTAAAACAGAGAATTGATATATTCCACACACATTTAATTAGGCAAGCAAATAGATATCTTGTAGTCAATCAGTTTCAGTGAGCAGCATAATTTTCTTTCGCAGTATGTATTTACAACAACAATTTCGGAAATTTATCTTTTAGTGCTATTTCACAATATTTTGTCTGTAAAGATTTCATATAATTCTTTGTACGATTATAAGGACTGAACTATCAGCACCTGTACTATCCTGGGCAATGTAGATTGCGATGTTGTCAAGCTCTCTAATATTGCCTCTGCCACATTCCAATGCATCCTGCATTATATAAGCTGCTGTGTTTGGCCCATACCAGTTGCCAGGTGAGCAGCGGTACGTTAATCCTGGGAGCATTAGAGTTTGGCATAAAATATATGGTCACCCATAAAGATTATATTTCACCTTTATGTGGTGCTGAACAAGGAACGTTTGCCGTATTTAAATTAGTGATAGCAAAAAAGAAAATTAAATGTAGTTTTAGTAATAAATATCCTACATTCCATAGTAATGTGTAAAAAAGTACAAGAATCTATAGAAACTAATTTTGTCAAACTGTGGCTGTTTATACAGTAAATGTTGTTGCTCAAGTGTGCATTAGAACAAACCTACGATACTTCTGTTTATTCTCAGCATGGGAAATAACACATTAGAAGCTAATGTTGTACAACACACTGCTTTCTGAATAACAGAAAGTTTGGTATCTGGAACCCTGGTTTTTGTGAATCACAATCTCTGTGGTATGATTTGAGATGACTGGCAATTTCCTGTTAAGCACAGTAGAACACACCAATTTCAGTTAATTGATGAATGCTGAACGGACATCGGACATTCTTTTCATCAAGAAACCAAGTTGTAATGCTTCTATGGAGATGAGTTTGTTCCAATATATGTTGATCTGACAACCGCCACTCTCTGCCTGAAAAGGAATTTTACTAGATTGAACATGCTCTAACTGGTGTTGTTAACTGTTCTTACTGTAATAAAAAATACAGCAATATTGTTACATGGTTTAAAAAAAAATTGTATGTAAAATAACCATAAAGATCTGTGTAAGAGTAAACCTGCTAACATTGCATGTTAATTAGTTTAGAGGTTACCACCATGAAAACAAAAACTTTTAGTTGTGGCATTTCCACAAGAAGGGCCTTTATTATCTTTTAAATAACGATGTAAACAGAATGACATTGCTACTCCAGAACTTGCAAACAAATATCGATTGATATCACTAGATATTACACATAGTTGGATCAAAGACAACCCGAGCACAGCGTAAGGTTAAACGTGAAAATACATTCCAACTTACCCAGTAGATGAGTGATAAGACTTTGAGCAACCATCATCTGCGCTGTGCGTAGCATACAGCCCCATCCAGTGTCTGATGTTAATTTCATGCCTAAAATTATATATATTTTTCCATGAGCACTTAATACATTGAACCAGCCTGAATTTCGCATAATCTAATTTTCTTGTATTCTACATGTACTAAAATGGTAGATGATAATTTGGTTACAGTAGTGCACCTCTATGTTTTTTAAAGCAACTAATTATTTCGTTTGGTATATATATAAATCATTCAATTAACCATTTCTTAATTTTAAGTTTAACTGACAACAAATTAGTTATGTTATATTGATTGCAGACCATTTGAATGTACTGCATCTATCTAATCAATTAAATTCGTTTAATATACAAATACACAGAATTGAACTGGTTTTAACCATACGATACCAGTTTCAAAACACTTCATCATAAAATTTAACCACTAGCACTATATGCATACCAGTTCCATTTAATGGGGCAAAGCCTTTCCGGTATGTGAACCAAGGTTTTGAGCCCAAGTCCTTTAAAAACATCTTCAAGTGCAGAGGGTGGCCATTGCTGTGATCAGAACTATCATCTGAAAAGAGTATTGAATGTTTCGTTATTTAACCGTTTCTACCATTGGATTAATTTATTTTGGGTGTTAAGATTGATTTTAAACATTCATATAAATTTAAAGTGTCCAAGCATCATATAGTACCACTCCATTAATAAAGTTAAAAAAGCAATCATCGTAATGCAATAGTGAACATAAGAATGGCTAATCTTCTTCAGATCAGCTCATGAGATGCCTTAATAGAGACATTACAATAATCTTGTTAACCCAATAATTTACTATACACAACCACTGGCTAACAGGCTTATTAAGTTTTGTCCTTAGAAGACATTGCCTTTGCCTTAAAATCTATAATAATGGATTGCACTGAAATAGTAGGAATGTCTTATTTAATACTTTTACATACGACTAGTATTCTCATGGTGTGCATAAGGTAATCTGTAAATTGCCCATTTGATATACTTTTAGTTAAAAATATGAATATTCAATATATACCAGTTCATATTAATTTTACTTTATCTACGTGGATTAGCTGTAGTGGATTGTACAGACTAGATAAACTTTTAAAAATGAAACGGTACAGGTAATAAGCGATTTAAAAGATATCATTCACCGGCGTTGTGACTTGTATCAGTGGAAAAGACTTGCTTTGTGTGGTAACATTTTCCCAGCAACCATAATGGGGAGTCTTTCTTTAAACTAGTTCCTGATTTCATGTCTGTATAAACACAAATAAAAATTATGGAAGAATGCACCACTACTACAGGAATACAAAGACTTATACAGAAAGTGTAATCAAAGTACAAAAGCTGCAAGTATATTATTTATGTGAAACCCGTCTTCCTTCTTTTACTTTTCATGAATAACAAGCTATAACCTTTTAACATATAATATTGTGTAAATGGGTCAGTAGTGACAACTCGTCAACCTGAAGCTATCTTCAGCACAGCCAGTCACTTGGGCATGACTTGCTATTTCCACATTTCAATAACTTCAGCAATACAACTTGGTAGGGGAAGCCTCTTGATACCCACAATGCTATACATTTCCATCTCCAAATACCACCATTTGTGTGTAATATGAGACAAACTTGCAAGAACGGTAGTTTTTATTAAGTAATCTAATCTGACTGTACAACACATTACATACCATATCTGATATTATTCCATGTTTCTAGAATCTTTGATTTCATGTTTTCCCCGTTTTCCACCTTCGCTGCTGTTGTGTCACTGCTTGCAGACGCTCCATTGAATGAAAGAGACTTCCCCTTGAATAGGTCATCTAGAGCAGATTTGAATGCCATTTTGAAACCACTAAGCCATCTTTGAAGTGGGATTAGCTTACACACATGACATTAATGACACACACTAATCTAAATTCCGAGACAAAAAATTGTTAAAAAATGGATTGACTTAAAATATATCCAAATCCAATAGAAAATTTCAAAAACAATAAATTTCAATTGACATAATAGTTGATCATACCAACAGCTATAATTTAAGTACATAGTTGGCATGGTAAGTTGGGATTCAATGTGTGAAAAAATAGTTGAAACTACACACAGTATCATTTTTGGTAGAAATATTAAATTTGGAAGTATTTAGTGGCCAATAAAACACAACATGTTTATAAGACGAAACATGTATGAATCTGTTCATTACACAATTGATGGTAAAATATATATTCCTGGTTGTTTGGTCGCATAAAGAGGAAACATTTTCAAAGTTCATTAGTGGATATTGTTTTTAGTTTACAAAGTATTTTTGTACACCAAAATGAACAGATACAAATTTTAGCTTAATCCTGACTTTTTTGTGCACCAATTCCCAAGAATTTTGTTCAAGGAGTACGGTTGTCTGCGTATAGCTATGTCTGTTTCAAATTGGTTTTGTACACTTTGTAGTTAGGTTTGGTCGTCTTGAATCCGAATTGTGATTAAATTACTTGATCGCTGAGCTACCACAGGTTCCTTTTGTTGAGCTACATGGGGTATTGAGACTGGGGGATTGGTGAGCACCCCACTTGCTGCTAAAAACTGCTCGGCTGGTGGAACCCTTGGTATTAAGGGGGGCGGAGGGACAGTTATAGGTGGGGGTCGGGCCACGTTTGGGGGTAATACCAATGGGTGGGGTGTTAATACTGGGGCAGGAGGTTTGCTGTGTCTATGTTGCATGTGTGCTTGTAAATCACGCTTAGACAAATATGTCCTTCTGCAACTGCTGGTAATAGAGCATAACCACACACTGCCCAATGGGCATTGCTCTATCCTTTGCACACTATCTTTGCATCGCGGACAGTTGTTGTCTGTTTTTTTAGCGCAAGAGAAACAGAATACATGTTTGCAAGGTATCATCCTGCCATAGCTTCTAATTGGCAACGAGCAAGTCTCACACACGTGGATCATTGGATCACGGACTTTCTTTCCAATTAAATGTATCTGCATATCCCAGTCAAGTGGTTTTTCCCTATGAGAGCCGGCATGCACACGACCGTATCTGTTTTCGTCCATGTAGTTGTTCGACCTCCAGTTTCGATCATCTTTATTAGAGTGCTTTTTGTATCTTGGGTAATCCGAATAACTGTCTTTATGTCGTCGTTTTCTTTGCATGTGATTGTCTTCCATATTACAAAAATCAACTAAAGTGATTTTATCAAGTACGTTCGGTACCTAAGGCCTACTTTACTTCTGATCAATAAGTTGATTTAAACTCGAGACAGATGTGTCATTTGTATCCTAGTGTGTGAGAAAACCAACATTAAAGAAATAGTTCATCGATATTGTAACACCTTCTTAAGAAGCTTGTCTATGTGTTGTTCTCTGGGATAAAGGTATTGTCTCATGTAATTAAAATATAAAAGCAAAAAATACTACGAAAATGAATTTACCTAATACAGCTATAGTAGTGTATTACCCTATACAATTTTACTAAGAAAATTCTCAAGAACTAACACATTTAAAATGAAACGAACTGTGGGGAAACTTGGTACGTTCTCATTTGCGTACAGTAGTTTTATTACTCTAGTTTTATGTTCAAGAACAAACAATTATTAATAAATTATTTCGCCAATATATTCTCCGTATTTCTATTGCAGAAACTGTCGATACCCATTTTAATTAAATATGTACATATCTCGATCTTAATAAGATTCCTGTGAAGATTTTTGGTTCGTGGATTCATACAACTGGATTTACACTTACGGATTATAAAATTACATCACCAATATATCTTTTTTCTAAATACAGTAACGACCAAATATCAAAGAGATTTACGATTTACGGGGTTAATTTTATTCTTTGACTCGAACAAGTGGAAACAAATTGTTTTTAATAGAAGTTCCTGCTACGTAATTTCATCGTGAACACAAAAAATAACTTAAACTAAACTAATGGCTCCCCGAAATTTAAGTATTTTTCTGATGTTTATGTTCGTATGACTTCGCCGGCGAAATTCGTACATTTTCATAACAGATTTGCACGTTTGAGTAAATTAACCAGAGTCAGAAGGAAGCTAAGTTGAATGGTTGACAGTCCACATGCATTATATCAAGTTAAAAATATATGTAAGCTTGGTCCGTTAAATTTAATCTTTCCCTACTTAAAGTAAATTTTAAACGCCATGAAGTGTGTTATCTTTGCAAAACAGTAGGAACTTTTATAAAAAAAATCACAGTACGGTACGTTACGTTGGTTTCACATTTTAAATGAGCAACGGAATTGATAACCGGTACCAAGACGATATTTTGATAAAATTCGGTAACCCGAGTAATCTTAAGTGACCGGAGGTGTAACTATGTGGAGAAACAGGTTCTTTTGTGGTTGTCTGTTGGTTGGCGTGCTTGTACCTTGCACTGAACCTGACCTGAATTCTCCAACTAATCAGACTCCGAATTGACTCCGTCTCGGAAGGTTTCTTCACTGTATCTTATAAACTAATACAGTGAAGCAAATACAGTTAAACTGATTGACTGGACATGCCCGGAGCCAAGCTCCAAGCAGGCAATTTATTTTTATCCTTATTCCAAAACGCGATTTCGATAATCTAATACAATGTCCGGCCGGTTGGTCTAACGTCCGGCCGGTTGGTCTAACGGTTAAGTGCGTCGCGTTTTAATCGAAAGGTTGCAGGTGCGAAACTGGTCGCCACATAGTCGGTTGTGTCCTTGGGCAAGGCACTTTACGGACATTGCCTGTACCCAGCGGATGAATGGGTTCTACCAAATTGAAGGAACGAGTATATCATGTACAACATACAACACACTGAAATAGCTCCGGTAACCCGACGGTGGGCGCGAGGTGATCTGACGATTGCCCGTGTGTTAACCCCCTTGGTTTTCCCATTCACGGGGATAAAACATGAATATCCTATCCTATGTGGGGGATTACATTTGGGTTACCTTGGTGAATAATTTAGTTTTTTCTTTTCGATTTTTATTAAACTCCTCAAGCACCAACCTTTGAATTTTCCGATGTCAGACGTTAATTTGTAAAATCTTAATTCTTTTTTTAAGTTACCTTAAAATGTTATTCGCTGTTAATTAGGGGTAATACTAGACAATTATTACAGCAATTTTTAAACCTGCCTTTTTATATCACAGATTTCGTTAATCCCTACAGCCAGATCAATATTTTAATATCATTTTGAGTAAACTGCATAACATTCGAACTTCGACAACCTCCAATACAATTATCTCGAAACTCCAAAAATGGATTTTCAGAACCGCGCAGGCGGGAAGACTGGGTCTGGAGGAGTGGCCTCGATGTCAGATGCGAATCGCGATCGTAGAGAGCGGCTGCGACAACTTGCGCTGGAAACTATCGATTTAAACAAGGTTTGAACAAGGCTACTAAGAAGATTCTTATTGCATAATTTCGATGCCAAATTTTTATCATTAAATATTTTGATACAAATTTTAAGTTGGCATTGTTAAGTTAAGGAGTTTTCTTAGGATTCAATTGGAGCAGACAATGTTAGTAAATGAACGAGTAATCGTATTGTTTGCAAAATCCATGTTTATTTGGTAGTATTGGCTTTGTTTCCCTTTAAAAATTAAGTTCTGTGATACATGGCATCGTCAGTTGTATATTATTGCAACCAATATGTGGGAATATTGATGGAATAATAATAACAAACTGTACAATAAAGTAATTTATTATATTTTGTGCTGTAATCAATTTCACATGACACTAATAACCATACATTACATGCGCCAAAGTCAGTATACTTGGATACTTGGAACCAAATAGGTCACACAAATTTATAAACAGACTTTACCTGGACATTGATATTTGTAAGAAACTTTACCATTTAAAACAATCAACAACTTAACATAAAATTTTGTTATTCTTATTTTAATTGTTTATTTCAGGATCCATACTTCATGAAAAATCATCTCGGATCATATGAATGCAAACTATGTCTCACGCTTCACAATAATGAGGCAAGTTAGATCAATTTTAAAATTTTTGGAGTAATTCTTAATAGAACTAGGTCATTTTATAAGATTGTGATTTTCGGATTCCAATTTTAACTTTTATTCACCCATTAAAGCAGTTAGCATTAGTCTGTTGGCATGGGCTAAAAGTCAAATGTGATCTGATGATTAAAGTTCTAACTATATCAATTTGCCATATATAACAGTAACCTTTGTCTTATGTATTAACTTAATTTTTTTGGTACCTTGAAACTTTAGGGCAGTTATTTAGCACACACACAAGGAAAAAAGCATCAGTCTAACCTGGGTAAAAGAGCAGCACGAGATGCCAAAGAAGCCCCAATACAACCTGCCCCGGCTAAACCCATGGTGGAGGTAAAAAAGTTTGTCAAGATTGGACGGCCAGGCTATAAAGGTGAGACATTGCTCCATCAAATTGGCTGTGGGCATGATGTCATGTGGCGTAATAAACCCTTGGTTAACACCAACAAAGATAAAAATTAATAATCCATCCATGGTTTGTAGAAGTTCAAACAATTAATGTTCAGACCCATGGTAGCAGTTTAATATATTATCAACACTTTCAGTGACCAAACAAAGGGTTCCTGAATCAGGACAACAAAGCCTGTTGTTCCAAGTAGATTACCCAGAGATCGTTGAAACAATACAACCTCGACATCGGTTTATGTCGGCGTATGAACAGCACATTGAACCACCAGATAAAAGCTGGCAGTACCTGTTGTTTGCTGCGGAACCGTACGAAACAGTATCTTTTAAAGTAGGTTTGCATTATTATCTGGTGTCGAATTATACTGCTTATTTGTTATACCCCAAACTGGAAGTTTTAGTTTTCAACACATTTTATTTGAATTGCAATCAAATTATCTTGTTCAGCTGACTATTTAAAAGCCCTAACAACTCGACTGTAAGCATGTGGTATATATTATAATGAGACAAGATATCCTTAGGTTCCTAGTCGAGAGATAGACAAGGGAGATGGCAAGTTCTGGACGCATTGGAACAAAGATACAAAACAAGTCAGTTTACTTTGCTCATGGATTCCGGCATATCTCATTTATACCAGTAGTCCAGTATTGAAATGTTTTATATGATATTCTCCCAATGCAATAGTTAATACTGTCTGTTAGTTGTAACCAATCAACCACATATGTATTGTAATAGTTCTTTAACTGGACGGTGTGTACAAGCAATGTTACGGTCATGGATAAATCCTGGCATCCCATCTACAATGGCTGAGATGTACTTTCATAATACAACCCAATAATCCATTGGGTGTGTCCCCTGAGTGCCTTGGCAAGAAAAAGAATTAGCTGGCCACCAGTTTCAGTCCCTTAACAATTAGGCTGAAAGGCGACGTCGACGTATAACCAAGCTGTTCTGACATATCCTGCTACTTAAATCGTACACATGAAGATTTTCGATCCTCTATAATATAAGTAGACCAAACATTTACACACTACATTAGCTCTACCACATTTGTGATGATGAACGTGTATGGTCGCATGGATAATCGTCCCATGCTTCCTTCACATATTAACCAATCCTCAATTGTCTTGGAAATTAATTTGTTTTTCTTGTCCAGTTTTTCCTGCAGTTCCACTACAAGATGGAAACACGACCTCCTCCAATGATGGCCCCCCATGATGATGAAGCCCCCCCTGGAACCTTACCCCCACCACCCCCACATGGAGATGATGAGTCGGACTTCCATGATCAGATGCCTTTTATGGGTGGCCAGCAACATCAAAATGGTGGTCCCGGAGGACCCATGCCATTTAACAACTTTAGAGGGCCTCCCCCACCAATGGGTCCGCCGATGGGAGGACCGCCGATGGGGGGTCCACCGATGGGGGGACCACCAATGGGGGGACCACCAATGGGTGGGCAACAAATGGGGGGTCCACAAAGGGGAGGGCCCCAAATGGGTGGCCCGCCTATGGGGGGACCCCCTCAAGGCATGATGGGCCACAGACCTCCGATGGGTCCACCTATGATGAGAGGACCAGGTCATCCAGATGGGTTTATGGATCAAGGTAGGGGACTTCCCCCTCCACCACCAATGGCCCCACCTCCGGATTTAGACGACCCCGAAAATTAACAGAACTAAATACCAAACCAAACAACTTTGAAAATTTCGTTGTAATAAAGAAATACGAAAATAGAAAAATTGTAGAAACTATGTTGAAAGAAGATGAAGAAGTTTGTTAACGGGTCGCACGTCTGCTTAGAGTGATGTTTTAAACATAAAAAATGGTATGTTGTCCCTTCAGTACATCACAACTCGATTTATCCGCGGTAATAAAAAAGTCCTGGCCACAAGGGTTAGCGGGGGCGATTAAAGTGGCTAATGGGTATTATTTGATAAACCTTTTATTTCCAAGAATTGATTAGAAATCGTATTGTCAAAACCACTACCGCGTGTAATATCAGTTAGGCCAGAGATCGAGTCCGCAATGCCTCGTGTGTCGGTACTTTTTAAAACCACAACGAGACCGGGATCATCCCTTGTTCTGTAGCTAATCAATGAAAATGGAATTTTATGTCTCGTGTGTGGAAGACGACGAATGTGACATTTTTGACTTTCTCCTAAACGACATTTTGAAGAAAGATTTTGAACGATTTTTTCGAATTTGCGGTGAGGTAGTATTGTCTTTCGTTGTGGTATCTTGGACAGCAGCGTTGTTCGTGTGTTTCACTTCGAGCTTTTGGCTCTTCGGGTGCAGAAAGGATGAGAGAGATGAGAATATGACTGTCTCGAATGGTTGGTGCGCTTGTTTGCGAGTCCTGTGGTTAATATTCAAAATTACCTATAGGGAAGTTACTTTTGTATTCCTCGTGCGGGAGAAGGCCAGGCGTTTATGTTGGTCGGGTTATCGTCACAATGGACCAAACAGTAACGGTCGGGCTTTCGAAGCTGTTTCAGGGGGATTAGGATAAGATAGATGTTTATCCGAGTTGATGGGACAACGTAGTGCGTTGTAATATAGATGATCGTCAGACTACATTATGTCCATGGTCTGATTAACAGAGCTATCGTAGAGTATTGTAGGTCTGTATTTTAAATACATGACTCTTGTTTTATTTCGATCCATTAACCCAGTGGGTCCGAGAAGACTAAAGGTGGATAACAAACTTACAATCTGCTAGGTCAAAACTTTCTTTCTTAAACGCTGGTTTTAATAATTCACTCTACACTGCGTGTGGCGGGGAAAAACAGATCCTACCAACCTGTCAATGCACGAGAACTTCCACTGCAAGATGGTGACCCAATCCCGCCTTTCTTGCCCGCTAGTCGTGTACATGTAATACGTTCGGTCTGCCATTTTTATTCTGAAAGTAAAACGTGTGATAGCTGTGTAGGGTTAAGCACAAGACGGAGCAACCTGTTAAAATAATCCATAAATTTTCTTGCTCTGCATTTTTAGTCCGTCCCGTTGGTCTAACGGTAAAGTGCGTCGCCTTTCAATCGAAAGGTTGAAGGTGCGAAACTGGTCGCTGGCTAGTCGGTTGTGTCCTTGGGCAAGGCATTTTACGGACATTGCCTGAACCCAGCGGATTAATGGGTTCTACCAAATTGAAGGAACGTGTCTGTCATATACAATACACTGCAATAGCTCCGGTAACCCGACGATAGGCGCAAGGTGATCTGACGATTGCCCGTGTGTTAAACCACTTGGTTTTCCCACTCACGGGAATAAAGATGAATATCCTATCCTATCCTCCTATTTCCACGGTGGTGTGGCTAAATGGTTAAGGCGGCCGATACATATACCGACTAAAATATTAAAACGGTCCGAGTAACGATCCCATCATGGGTTCGAAACTTGGCTCGGTTAAAAAAAATAAAAAAGCTCTGCATTTCGGGAAATTTTCCCCCGAATTGGGCGCTCGGGGCGAGTTAGCCTCGGAAATAATCCCAACGACTTTCCTTCCACGTACAATGCAATAGGAACCTACAAACAAAAGCGAACATACCAAACACTGTCATACTTCCACCGAACCTCTAAGAACAAACATTCTACCCTAGACCCCCTACCCAAAGGCGAAAGGTCTCCCAATATGGTCAGCATTATCTTCCATGGAAATATAAGAAGTTAGATCCAAGGTTTTCAGCGGCTGCTTATCTGCTGGTTCGCTGTAGTAACGAAGCTGGTACCCGCTCAGCGTGAACCAGCGGATGTTCCAAGACTTGACCGACCCTCCCCGCTTTGTCATGAAGCCTTGTTTGGTCAAACACTGTGGAAATGTTAGTTTTGTACAACTACGATGGGATAGGATATTCATGTTTATCCATCTTTATCGTAAATGAAAAAACCAAGAGGGTTAACACACGGGCAATCTCGCGCCCACCATCGGATTACCGGAGCTATTGCAGTGTGTTGTGTATGAAACATACGTTCCTTCAATTTAACAGAACTCATTAATCCGCTGGGTTCAGGCAATGTCCATTAAGTGCCTTGCCCAAGGACACAACCGACTAGCTAGCGACCATTTTTAAACCTACAACCCTTCGGCTGAAAGGCGTTGCACTAAACTGCCAGATTAAGCGGTCGGATTAAACTAGGTAAATATTGCAGTGTCAGGCACAAACCGTACCAAGCAAATTATCTAGTTATCCTGGGCTCGAAACCTGGCATGTTAAAAACTAACCTTTAATTCGGATTCAACTAGGGCACAGTAAAAACGAAATCACGGAGAATCCAATGAACTTGTATTTAAAGCCACAGCTAATAGATCAAATCTAAGGGGACCACGATATCTAAACTTACCCCCGACTTTTCCCACGATTCACACAAGTTATCTACGTCACGAATGGCTTGCATCGTTATAGCTTGTCGCTGGGTTTCGTTTACTGTTGCTGTGACTCCTTCCATCATCTGTGACGTCAATGTATGTACAATGCTCATTGTTAATAAACCAAGCAAGTTCTCTCTCAGCTTTATCATATACACAGTCAGTATCATTTTGAGAATTATGTTGAATGTGGTTTATTTTGTTCTTTGTCCATAGAATTGTGTTGTAAATATGGCGCAGACAGATAGCTGAACTTTGTTGTGGTTATCAAGGATGTTTTGTTTAGAAATATGCACGATCAAGAAAAATATGACACAAATAAACGTTGAAATGGTGAGGGCAAGGTGGTAAACAGACTTTCCTGAACACAGTAAATTATTGGGTTCATTAAAGATGTACCAGAGTTTTCATTATATAAAATACCCAATTAACCCGACTGTGGGCATGAGGCAATCTCGCTATTTTTCCGATTACAACTCCACGACATTCTCCCATTTGGGAAATCGCACAGATGTACAGGTGGTTTTCTTATCACCGAAACAACTTACGCTCATTGCCTTATTAACCGGGTCGGCGTCTGGATGTGCGTCGTTTGTAAACTTCTTTAATTCCCGAAGCAACAACGGATACTTGCATAGCCGTTGCACCGGGGATATTATGAAACCTTCTAAGTGCAGGAACTTCCGCGTTTTGCTGGCGACTTGGTTTTTCCAGTCCTGGAAAGTACGAATTCTGATCATTTGCTTGCAGAAGTTATTACAAGCTTGGTATACTTCATTGCTCTAGCAGTCGGTGGAGTTGACAATTTGTTTTGTTTTGTTCCATACTTACCGGGCGAATTAAAAATACAGTCAGTATGAACGTTAATGCCACAAAAAATTAGGAAAAAGTAAAAAGCAACAACATCGCATTTAATTGGCACATTATTTCCATGGTAGATGATAAAAAATGAGTGGTGTGCTGATGCTTAATCTGGGTTTTACACTTTATTAGTGACCGGTCATGCCTGTCAATTTGGACGATTTTTTTTACAGTTTGTCTATAATGCTTTTACACCTATTAGATATATCCACGTAGAAAATAAGCCTGGTAATTTACTAGGTCAAATCGTGAAGTCGATATCGGACCAGCCATTGTAAGGTTGTTTGTTTTAAAAAGCAAATTGCTTATGAACACAATGTTTAAGATAACCCTATATTTTCATGAGAAACAAAGTCAGTACTATTGCCCATCGTTATTTCCTGACGTTCGGCAACATATATTCTGCTTCTTCGGTGCAGATCACTTAAAAATTGATATTATTTGCTTATTATCTATCTTACATCAACGAGTTCTTTAACGGCTGGATCATCCTGCAGTATGTAGCTGATCTTCTGTGCGTTGTTGAAGTTAGCGCAGTACTCCCCATACACCGAGAAATCGTTGCGCTGCAGAGTATACATTACACGTTTGGAATGAAGTGCAAGTGAATTGTATTAAACAGTAGAATGGGATGATCATGTTTACCTACGACTAGAGGTGTTAGGATACAGGAAGTGTTAAAACGTGGAACTTATAAGAGCATTACGTAACCGGTATTAGTCAAAATGACAAGCGTCAACGTGTGGAAACAAGGATTATGTTGCCCATTGGTTAACGCAACTAATTCATTCGTATACCAAATTCTATATAAAAAAGCCCATCATGGGTTTGAAACTTGGCTCTCTAAAAAAGGATTCATGCTTGGGTTCTCGAAACTATACAGCTAGTTTAGTTATTTTAGTTTATTTGTTGCTGCTTTGTTACACTAAAGAAGAATAGAACAAAAGTGGTAAATAATGATTAGATTCATTTTTCAAGTTTTGTTAAACACAATCAACCACTGTGGGGTAAAAACAAAGTCCGTTAAATGTCTTACCCACCAGGTAACCGACGGTTTTCGGGTTGCCAAATATCATTAAGAATGCCGTGTAAACCGTTTTGTTTGGGGTCATACTGATGTTGACGCCGTTTTTGGGTTGTTTATATATGTTATATTAAAAAATGGCGTCTAACGCTTACATGTTTTAAAAAGATTTCTCCGATACGATTGGTATGGAATGGATAGGGGTCCATAGCTTCCTTTAACGACGCATAGAAAGTGACGTGAAGTTTGTGGATCTCTCGGATGTTCGACAGCATGTCAGTCACAGTCTCACTGGTGCATGACGGAATCTTGTCGTCACGTGAGCAGCGCTGAAGACTCGGTATCATAACCTAAGAGGAAATGCATTTTGTTTCTTGTCTATGTGTACTTTGCAAATATTGCTTCAATAGTGGTGACAAAATACGTGACTCGCGTTTCCTAGAATTTCCATTGTTATAATTTATTATGAGCTGTTTATGGTGATAAACGGAAAGAGCCCTTTCAAGATTATTCTGATCGGACAATAGTTCAAGTTCGATAACTTCTACAAATTGTTAATAAGCACATTCCAAATACCAGGAGTGGCCTTATGCACAACAGGTTCGGCATGATAGCAAGGTGAGTGAGTGCGCGAGCTTTAAAACCGGTTTCTAGCTGGTCGGTTGTGTCCTTGGTCGATGCACTTAGCGGAAATCATCCAAAAGAACATCTTAATCACACACAACACGTTGCAAAACCTCCGGTTAACCAAATGTAAGTTAATCTATTATTTGCCTGTGTGTTAAGGCCCCTTGCTTATTTCCATTTGCAGGGATAAGACATGAATATCATCCATTTTTTAAATCACTAGTTTATTATTATAAAATTAAAAGAATTAGTTATTGACAAATATTGCCTTAAACGGTTGCTATAAAATTGTTGGGCAATTTTTCATTGATTCCGTTTTTAAAAGGTATAAAAATAATATCCGCATTCGTCACGCAATTATACATGTCTTGCGGGATATGATCAAGTAATTTGCTCACGTAATACATAATTGATGGAATTAACATTACGTAATTAGCTCTCTTATTTCTTTTAAATGAAAAGCATTGTTTTTTACATTTCCGATAAACATTGATTTTACTGTGTTTTCTTATATTCATGTTATTTATACATTAAAGTACAACATCGAAATTCGTCGTGTCTGGTCTGACAGTGGTCTGTTAAGGCAGCGTCCTGTTAACCACACTTTAATTCTATCACGTTTAGACGTAAGACTTAAATACTTGATAAACACCATCAACTTACGTCCACAATAAATTGAAGTAAATTCGTGTAATCATCCTCAGTATCCAAGATCTCCTTAAGCACATACATTCTTAACCTTTGTTCGTTGGTTAGATGTCCTCTACCATGGCCGTCGTCCTGTCCTTCCGCCTCGACTATCTGCATGGATCGCATGGTCTTGCGAACCGTTCTGTGGAAAATAATAACATATATAAATTACCCGTAGTGTTCAGGTAACAGCTTCCGGTTAATGACTGGGTGGTACTACGTCGAACGAACACTGCTTAGTACGGAAATACGAACATTTCTGATAATCTTTTACCCGTCCTAACTGCGTTTAGTTGAAAACTAGGGATATTCATACTTAATTACACTCCCTAAAATATATTGTGGTTACCTTGGATTTTAACTAACTTTAAACAATATTATCGTATCCACTAGAAACTAGTTGTACGAGGCAATTAACGAGGGCCAACAGTAAACCGCAGGGGCCCACACTGCCGTACGTTAGTATAGGAAGAAATAAAGGCGGAGAATACTTAAAGGTATACGACCCCATATGGGACAAACTTAATTACCTGAAACAAAATATAGAATATATAAACCATACCTGATAACTAACCAAAAACTTTCACTAATCAGAAAACCTGAGGTACTAATAACTGGACATGTACTATGTTAACATACTACGCTACATCAGGTTTGTAAATATTTTGATTTAAAAATACCGCACGCTGTAATCGGACTTGCGTATTGACTACACAGTGCACATTGTGTGGAGTACAGATGTGCTAATTAAAAATACAGAGCTGTTAAAAATAAACGGGGATCGTGGGTGATATGGCGATGTGTTCCGGTATTAGCGTTCACAACAATATGAATCAATGTCACACACGAGATTTTGGTCGATACATCGATTGTTTTTGTATCCTGACGAAGGGAAGGAAAAAACAATTTAAAGGATTTAACACTGTTATCATGCTGGTCCATTTACCGAAGCTTATACAGTACTTGATAACACTACACAATCTGATGTGTTCTGTTTGACCATATGTTACGCAGCTAGATGGATAGATCCGGTGCCATTCTATTCTTAAGTTTAATACCATTAGACACAAACTTCACGTTTACACCATATTACCTCTTATGTGTGGAACAAAGAGACTCTTGTTACGTCAATAACGTCATCTGTTTCTGAAGTTGTTTGGTTGGAGATTTCGTTTTTAAGAAATGTCTCTAATTGGCCTTTGTTTTGTAAATAGTTTTTTAGTTACGAGACCTGAATATAACATCATTAGTCAGCATCTTGCTACCTTCTTATAATGATGTGGGTATCATTATAAAACAAACTTTAAAACTCGCGTTTTAGGCATAAACAGAGTAACTTCTAGATTATCCTACTTTACTGTTTAATCCTGCTTTGTGAACATAGGTCATAGACTAACAACTAACTTAATACAAAATACAGCCGACCATATCATATAACAGCAAAATAGATAACGGAAAAATAGTGTAATCTAAACGCACCACTGAGGCTAAATCAAGTACCAACACTTAGCAACTAATACTGCCTGAACGAATTTGAAATGTTTCCACAAAACACCGGCTGCTAAGAAACACCTTTAAAATCTATTTTAGCGCCTAGGCAGATATGCAATTCTAAATTTACAAATTATCTTTCCATCAACCACCGGGCTTCCTCAAAACCACTTACACGAATGCGCGGATACTACAGCCACAATGTATAAGAACGTAGTGCGTATATAGTTTAAATTCGTTTTTCTTTGCAGTGCTTTTTTACGTATCATAAACCAATCAATATTAAGAAGGTGGTAACCACAACCATGTCGATTTATAAGTTACAGTTGATTTTAAAGCCGTGAAATTGGAATCAAGTTCGGTAAAATACGATGGGAACGTCAAATAAAACACTAAACCTGTATGTTATACCATTCACAATATTTTCCTCTCAGTTTGAGTATTGCTCCAAAAACTGTGAAATAACAAATACACCTGTACACTAATAACGTTACTTAGCACTTGAAATCAATACGTTTATGCTAGAGCTAACTATTTCAAAATGTTATTGTACTTTACAGTATAGCATATCAATCGCGTAAGTTCCGGAATATAGCAAGCATACAAACAAAACATTGCTACGTAACAATTAATTTGGTTCTGTATAAGCCTGTGACCGAATGCACTTAGAAACGAAGAAATGGTTTATGGAATTTAAGGACTAACTTTACCAACAAAGAAATGTTTTTTTTATAAATGCCTTTAATTTAAAATATGGCGAAAAAGTTATAAAATGATTCACCTTTGAAAATCAAGTTTATAAAACTTCATTCTGTTTGTCTGTGTGTGATGTATAATTATACAACATTACATTCGGTGTGTATACTTTATAAGTATACAGAGTGTATGTGCATCGTGGATTTTCACGTCTTTCGTCGTTATCATATATAATTCTGTGAATAATACCCTGTCTAAGTGCGCCATCTGTATTTTTGTTCAGTATATAATGCATACCTTCAGTTAAAAACATTCATAAGCGCCAACTGCATTTCTTCAACAAATATCTGTCCAATAAATCATCTTAAACTATTAATCTCGATAAGTGCGCCACTGCACATCAGTATCTTTTATTGGCGAATATCTTTCTGAACGCGAATACGCTTTACCACTAATCATCGAATTGTGCGGAATTTTGTTATATACCAATCCTAGTTTAATTTAAATCGATGACGTCATATTATTAAAGAGATCAAATAAGGAATTCACGTTTTGTGACTTAATAAATAATTTTAGTGGACACGCAAAACCAAAACCTATTAAAATTTATTAAAAAAATATTGGGAATTCCGGTTTAAAAAATTGGACAAATTAAGTTTCAAGTTTTTGTTCTTCCGATATCCAAATTTGTTTTGATATTTATGTTTTATAAAAATAATATTTCAATATAAAAGTGATCGTACCTTCCACGTTTCATGATTCCATGAACAACCGATTTCTTTCGCTGCATGTTCTTCACTCGTCGTTCAACTGCGCTGTGACTGCTCTCTTGGCTTGCTATGCTCGCCGTTCGGCTTCTGAAGGGTGGAACAAAGTTAAGAACCGAACTTAAAACAAATTATTAACGAAACGCATTAGTTGTGAGGTTTGTACTGTAGTATAATGAGTTAGTGACCATGATTCTTGGTCCTAGGTTATAAATATAGAAATTTAAGAAGTAGCGGTTTAATCAATATTGTGACGTCATACCGTGACGACGTTGGTACTATAATGTCGCTGTAACAGTCACAAATAATTGAGATATTGCTGTCAAATATATCTTAAAATAACGTATTATGTAATTATTTTGCATGATACTGGAAAATGTTTTTTAGTGCAAATGTGATGTATTTTTTAAAGTTTTTATCCCAGGATGTGCTCGTAAGACCGTTTTATATATAGAGCGGTATATAAATTGGCCGCATTAACCATTCGA
The DNA here is from genome assembly GCA_000149265.1 of Ciona savignyi. Classification (NCBI taxonomy): domain Eukaryota; kingdom Metazoa; phylum Chordata; class Ascidiacea; order Phlebobranchia; family Cionidae; genus Ciona; species Ciona savignyi. The sequence continues at coordinate 989,033 of CH003236.1, read as the reverse complement.
ACATAATCGTTCTATGCTGTTTTTTTGGATGATGTTTTCTAACCGTGTCAAGTTCCGATCCTATGATGGGCTCATCACTAGGAACGTTTTTTTGTATAAGAGGCGGTATGTGTATCGGTGGCATTAACCATTCGGCCACACGACCGTACTGTATTTTTGGATGACCTGGTTTTGAAAACTGTAATGGCACCTGTTGGTAGATGTGGTGTTGTGGCGACTGTGGTCTTTGTTGAAGAACCATTTGGCGTTTTTCCAGCTGGAGGCTGTTCCACGTCTGCTGGATGACTGGGACGACGTTCGGCTTCTTGGCTCGCTACCTGCGGGGGGAAGGAGGTCGGATTTTTCGGATTTTTAGAATTTTTGACAATAAATGTTTGTTTGTAATAATAAATTTACAATACTGCATTAGAATAAATCAGGTCTACAAACGTAACAATGAACACTCAATTAACGTTAAAAGTATGTTGGAGAAAATAACAATTAAGTTAAGTCATGCAAATATATAGGACAATTACATCTAGCCACACGGCTGTTCTATTTATGATGATCGTGAATCACTAAAAACGCGAGTGTTTTTAGCCCTATGACACTACCACTGTCACGATGTCACGCTGTCACGCTGCGCTCTCACCGATATTAGAAAATCCTGCAAAGCGGAGAAAAGTATCTAGTAAATAGGCAACGATAAAAAAAAACCCCGAAACCTTAAAAAGGCGGCTTTGTCGCTTGTTTTGTGCATCGTCGACACAAGCGCAGTGGTTACCGACATTCTAACCCGAAGAGTGTTTAATGGAAAGTGCAACGCATTGACAGCACAATAATACACACGGGTTATTTACCATTGGGTTATCGGAGCTATTGCATTGTGTTGTGTGAGATTCAGACGTTTCTTCAATTTGGTAGCATTATTCCACTTAAGCAATGTCCGTTAACTGCCAAGCCAAATACACAACGGACTCGCTAGCAACCAGTTTCGAATCTGCAACATGTCGACTGAAAGGCGACGCACTAACCCACTAAGCTTCTCTTGTTTTGGATAAAGAGCGTATTGTGATTGCGTTTATTTCGTAAGACGTTTACCATTAATAAATATTAGCGGCACGTTGCATACACGACCAACAAAATTGGCAAATGTCGTACTGGAGGGATTATTATTCAACTCGCAGCGTATTGTCCGAATAAGGGCTTTGGAAATGTATACAGAAAGCGGAAACGACTTGGCCGTACTGTAAACGCTTAAAACGAAACTTGATTAAGAGAGTAATAAATAACAATCTTTTTGTTGCATAGCCGCATAAAGGTGTCATATGAACGCTAGGTATACCCGGTCCCGCAAGCTATAGATTTCACAAATTTGGATTTGAGCGAAAAAGTGTAAAAGTCTTAAGCGGCCGCAAGCTGATGGCGGCGACACTGTGACAGAGGTATTAAATATCGATGTATATCATTGCTTGCATAATGTTTTTATTAGATTTATTACAATAAGAAACACACTGTCATTCGGGGCTATGTAAGTTTAAAGGATTGCCTTATTTAACACCCCACTGCGTAACATCTATTTCAGGATTACGCAACTGGGTAGATAAATCATCCCATTACCAATACACACAGGCTTACGTATGCTGCGCAATCATTAGTGAATCACGATGAAACTGTGCATACCAAAGTAGTAGTTTTGAAATACCACAGTTGCAGCGTGTCATTAAGAGTAGAGACGAAATAAAACATTCTTTACACGCTTACATAGAGAACAATGCATTGAACCCAACTTTAACAAAACAAACAACTATTAAATTACCGTTTTCTTACATTACAACTATTCGAAAGGGCATGTTTTGAACTGGTGTTCTATATAAGCATGATTATAGTAATTCTATATTTAATTCGGGATTATGATAAAACAGCACGATTATAATGTCACTTTCACATACCCGGTACAGAAAGCAAATGTCCGTTTTCGGCATCATTCGATTCAAGAACTTGAATGTAATTGTCATCTTCTGTTACCGCCATAATCACAAATTGGTAATCACTAGGTTTCAGTAAATGGCTAATTCTAAACAGTTAATAATCAAGAACTGTTATATAATAATATAGTAACAATACATGAAATCTTATCCTCACTTGGTACCTAAATTGCATGTCAGCAAATACTAAATCATAGCTCAAATATTTACACAATCGGGAGAAGTCTCCTATCGAGGAAAGTTTACCAAACAGATTTAGTCGAACGTATTATTGAAAGTCTAGTTCTAGACCTATCTATACTACTTTTAAACTTCAAATTGTTTACATGTTAGATGGGTGTTTTAATAGTTACAGTAGGCCTACAGCCTGTGAAATTTAACTTTCCCTTCGAACTGTCCTAAACGAAAGAGTGCAAACGCTGTAGTTTCTGTCTGTATTTTACGCTCGCCCACGCTCAACTCGTACGAAAGTACACAGCTGGAGAGTTTTGGTTAACTTCAAGTCACCTGAGTCATAAACACTGACTACTGGTTTCGGGTACATGCGTGACCGATGTACTTGTAACTGATAATAAAGTACGAATAGTTTGATGTATCACCGTAACATTTCCATGCAGCTTATGTAGTCAGTTCTAAAATAGCGCTATGAATTGTGCCTGCGTTCTGCAAACGATATGTAAAAATAATCCATGAAATTGGAACTTTCTGTATATACGTCCAAATAGCAAAATAACCTTTTAGCGTTGATATAACGATTGTAGCTAATAACAAGGTGAAGATACTTAGGTTACTGTGATATAGTTCCTTAAAACTTTAAAATGCTATAATATGTTAAATGTTTAAGTTGCTATAATTTATTTTCACAATGTTCCATATACGTTCTACACCTGGGAGGCCTAGTATATATTTATATTCCCATGACAGTACCCAGTTAACACGACTTGATGGATAATTCGTATTGATTTCGACGTTAAACACCACTAATACTGTATTGGACAAAAGCGTCGGAGTAACACCATTTAACTTGAACGTAATAGTCAGACACTCCAATTACTCTGGGACACTCCAATTTCTATAGTTACGTTGGTATGTTTCATCGAATGTTGTTTGGTTTCCTTAAATGCCACAAGTACCGAACTTTTTAATGCTTCCCCGAAACAGTAACAAAAATAAGTAAAATAAATACAGTCTTGAATCCAAACAATGTATTACTTTCCAGCAGCCCAACACGTACTTTCTTAATTTCCGGCAGCTATACGCGAAACCATGACTCGCTGCTGTATGATTCCTTCAAAACCAATTTAGATTATCAGTGGTTCGCTATAACGGTCAACTACCTTCGTTAACACCACCCACATGCTAAACAACTCTCTTCTGCAAAATACAACAGAATAAACTTTTCTTGAATTTTCACTTGTGTAGACCAAGTTAATTCCATTTTACCTTTAGTTATCTTATTCGCGACTTTGGTTGTTAAGACAACCTGCATAAATAATCACTTTGTGAAAGCCCTGCCACTTGGCACACAGACAGACCCGGACCTAACAGGCTATACCACACGTTTAAATTGGTGCTGTGTCTATATAGTTTCTTTTAACTTTTACCATTTTACCGAGTAAACAACTCAATTGATTCTGCCAGTTTAAATCTACTTCACTTTCCACGTACTCAACATCCAGCCAGACCACAGGATATTCTAAAAGCTATTTGAACGTAGGTGGAAGAGGTGTGATATTTACGCTTAGCTACTCGCTTACACTCTCTACACATACCTGTGACGCACTCATTTTCCGATTGTTTCGATTTTCAACCCGTCCAGGATATTGATAAATCACTCATTCACACAAACGTTAATATCCGGATTGAACAAATCGCAGCAAAAGAAGGAAACACACTAAATGAAGGTTTGGTTTAGGAGCTCGCTTAAAAAAGAGGCGTTTACCAACTATTCTGTATTTATCTTCAATAGAAACTGACCTAATGAAAATAGCTGATACCCAAAATCCTATCATAAGACGCAAGGTTTTCTCACAACTAAAAATGAGCACTCATTTGCATACCATAGATACTCCACCTCAAATCATGTCCGCCCGCGCAGAAGATTCAATTTAATTGGCAGAACGCCATCTTTAATCATTCCATTTGTGCATTTTTTTCGTTTTTAGTGCCTTAATTCTTAATTGCTGGTGCAAAACAGTTGCTTTCCATACTATAAATATATTTAGTACTGTTTTCTTTCGTTGGTGCAAAACGAATATATATCTGCATACTTAAAACCCGGGTAGAAATAACTAACTCGGTAAAACGATTGGTTCAGTTACTTTATTAATTAATAGTTAGTTACAATGAACTGACGACACCCCCACAGTGATAAACTCTGTTCAGCCTAAAGAGCTTCCGTCAAATTTGGCAGTAGATTCAACCATATTTTCAGGTTTGTACAAAATAGTTGGTAAAACTGATTTCAACACATTTAATCGGCAAGTTTAACATTTTGAATCGATTCGTATTGAAAGTTAGCAAATGGGTTAGAAAGAAATATATAACGTTTCCTGCACGGGCCAGGTCGCATTATGGTAAATAGGTACAAGATTATTTTGAATTAATCGGCTCGAAATCTCGATGCCTTTGTTTTGACGCTGTTCGTGACATCATCCCCCTCTGACGTCGCATTTTGTTCAGCTATGCCACCGCTTGATTCTTTTATTCCTTTGGATCGAATTCACGTAGACTTTAAAGGATTCAGGTGAATTTTCTTGGTGTTTGGACACGTTGGGGGGTCTTTACCGTCACTCTTTGTCCCCCACGCGACACCATTGGGGTTTTCGGATCAGCTCCGTGACTATCGTCGTCTACTGGAAGACCGGAGTCACAAGATGTCGCTTTAGCGCTAGCAGTGGACATATCGGACGAATCGGCTTCGAGAAGGTGTTGTCCGGAAGACGGCGATGTCACATTTGAACTATCCTGTGATTTTATTGACTTGTTGTTCTGTGGCAAGAGACTTTGGTTTTGATAATATTCCTCTTTTAAATGCTCGTTGTCGTCCACGTCCTCAATTACGCCACTTAGTGGTCGTTTCACGTGTCCTGAAAAGGGCGGCTGGGGACGCGATTGGTAGTTGTATCCGTCCTGGTAATTATCACTGTGATTCTGGGAGTATCTTGGGTGTGGTGGGTATTGGTCTCTGCCGGATGAAGTACAGCTGCTGCTGCTGGTGTGTGATGGTGGTCCTTGTCTGTACTGTTGGGGTCTTCTTTGTTGCATTGGGTTAGACTGGTAGTTTTGACTTGTGGGTGGGGGGTAATTCCCTTGGTAAGCTTGCGGAGGGTAAGGTGGGGCTTGGTAGGGGTTATATTGATTGGGGTAGGAAACAGTGGTAGCGGGTGAGGAGAAATATTGCTGCGACGAGGGGCTCACGTTCGGCGGTATTGGCTGTGACGTCATAAACGTGGATGCGGACGAACAGGGCGGGGCGAAAGTCCCCACGAACTGCGGGGGTGGGGAGGGGGTTGGGGCTGGGATGGCAGAACTGTAGGTGATTCCGCTGCTTCCTCCACTGCAACATACGTGGGGTTAGTCAGTTGCATAGAAATGTTAAGTTTCTCTTTCAGAGTGAACTCAAGTTATGACATTAAATAGAAATCACCAAAATATAACAATAAAATGGAATTGTCGAATTAAAATGACGCGTAGATTGCTATAAACTGGACAAAATCAACTTACACACTGCTGGCTTGAGGTGGAAAATGTGAATATTCGTTTCCCTCCTTGATGACATTGGTCAGTTGCCGGTGTATGCCTTGTGCCAAGTGCGAGGTGACTCTGGTCGTGCTGGAACCTTCCCAGCCTTGTAGTTTCGATAGAAGCTCCTATGGGTTGATTTTTTATCGTAATTTAAAAAATAATAAAATACAGGTTTATAAAACAACAAAAACGCTTTTAATAAGATAAAAGTATTATGCAGAAAAATCTTATTTTGTTGTTGTCTAAATTTCTTCATATTTTAACTTTATATTAATTATGGGACTCAAAATTATACAAAAAAACACATGTAATACAGACAATAAACCGGGGAATTTGTTTACCTTGAAACTTGGTCTTTGGTTTGGTTGTCCACACCAACATTCGTGCATGAGCGAATATACCTTGGCTGGACATTGGTCAGGACAGGTGAGTAACTGTCGTCTGCTGATCATGTCCAACACCTGGAATTCATCGGTTACAATTATAATGTGAAAACCTTGCTTACATGTTATAGGCATGATGCCTACAATGTAAACAGCTAACCGACCAAATATAACAAACTTGCTTTCTTACCTCGTGGTTGCTGTAGCCGCAGTAAGGTTGTAACCCGAAGCTGAACATTTCCCACAACAGAACCCCAAACGACCAAACCGCGCTCTTGTCGGAAAACTGCCAACTGTGGATCGATTCTGGGGCCATCCATCTGCAAATGAATGTAATGTTTAAACACTTCTTGCAGGTGCGAGTGTGCTCGGAGTTAATTTGTCAATAAAGATATATAGTTTAGACTCTGGAAGATTGGCACAGATGGAAACATGGATTTCTTATTGAGGTAAATTACTTAAAAACATCGAGATTCGTCAAAAATATAACTGCCAACAATCTGGTTATTAGAGCTCCAGTGTGTTATAAAAACAGATATTACAAATGAATAATACCTGATGGGAAGCATCTGTCCACCCTGTGGATTCCTGTAGTAACACGAAAGATAGGAATCCCGGATCACTCCGAGGTTACAGATCTTCAAATCGAGGTTGCCACAAACCAACACGTTACGGGCCGACAAGTCGCGGTGGATAAAGTTGTTTCGAGTTAAATATTCCATTCCATTTGCAACCTGGTAGAAAAAGAGTGTCGCTTTTGTTATGGTGATTCTGTTTGAATAAGGGTATATGTATTATTGATTATAAAGGATTGGTATTTTATTCATCGATACTTTGGAAAGTTGTTTTAATGAAATTTGAGTGACAAGATTTTGATTGATAATAACTATTATGCATTTAGTTTATTTTTTAGGAGAAAACCTGTACTCATCGAATAGGGATAGCTAAGATATGTTAAACATACATTGCAAGGGATCTAAATGTAATTCTTACGAATGATATTTAAGCTATGCATCCAACCTGTATTGCCATCCTGATAAAATCAGTGTGCTCTATGGTCGATGAAGCGTGACTGCTGGCGCTGCTTGGAGGTTTAGCGAAGTCGGCTTGTGGGGAATGCAGGACGAGGTATTCATGGAGGTCAACTCCATCGGTGTATTCGAAGACCATGCATCGAAGATTGGGCTGAACCACTGTGGCCTGCGAAAGATAATATGGTTGTGAGTATTGGTGGTGCAATACGGCAAATGTATATTTTTTTATTTTCTTTAAAAATGGAAAAGTTACATAATTTCAATGACATATTAAATAAAGAGGCAACATAACAGAAGATGGGTATACGCTGCATGCACGTCATAGTTACACTGTGGAATATACTAATCAATTATTGTTACTTAAATTTATTGCAGCCCATTTGGAACCCAGCAATTGCCATTAAACTTATTGTCATAAAAGTGTAAGCCATGTTATGCATCGAAATTGAAACCCTAGCCATTTGGACATAAGTAGAACATTTTTGGTCTGTTATCCTCGCAAAATAACACAAAAATGCGACAAAAATATGTTTCTTGCGCCGAAACACAAATGTGAAAAAAACATTGGTCTTACACCTAAAACCTACTTTAAGACAAGCGACGTTTTCATTTTGAAGATCGGTGTAAATTTCAATTTCTCGGTTAAACTCGTCAACTTGAGAAGGAAGTGCGTTGTCTCGGAGAGTCTTGACAGCGGCCTGGATGGTTATTGATTAGTATTAGTACAGGTACTTGCAACCATCACCGGTAAATGTATTTCAAGTATAATAAGAAATGCTAAAAACAGATCCACTGATTATAGTTGCAGGAATCATAAGTCTGCTTTATAACAGAAGGGCAAAACCTTCCGTTCACATACAACGGTTTAAATTGTTATAATACGTCCGACGAGGAATTCCCTATTTTGAGTTTTCTATTTACAGAAATGCAATAGAGATGCGTCACTCACGGCAGAGTTGGTGTTGTAATGAGGGTTCGGCAGAATCTTCGCTTTGTAGACTTTCCCGAATTGCCCGTCACCCATATCACCCAGCAGGTGGACTGACATGGCGCCAAGTTGGGGTAGTTTCAGCTGTATATTTGCTTTGGGTTAGGTGGGAAAATGACATGTAACTCCAATAGGTCGTAAATACGCAATAATAAAGTAACTATTATTCATTACAACGAATATGTAATTTTCCAAAAATATTTTAAAATTAGTGAATATTAAACAACAACCTACAGAACAGTACAATGGCAAATTACGTTGTAAATAAGAAATAATTTCAATATAATATAAAATCCGCAAATTGACCAACCGTTCTAACAGTCAGTTGAGACATTTTCATTAATTTTCCTTGCGCGTCTTGGGATGGTTTATGTTCTGGGGAATCCCCGCGCTTCTTACGTCGGCAAATACAAAAGGCGACGGCGATGCACCCGATGATAAATGGAATCGCGATGCTCGGGATAAGAATCATAAGCATGTCCGAGCCTTTGGAGGGCGTACCTGAGCAAATGGGCAGTAGGGTTAAAGTAGAACGTCACTTCGGCACGATTATATTGGAGAGATGTCTGGGCAAGTTGGAAAAGACATATTTATACCAGCATTCAAAAGTTATTGAATAAAAAAAAAGGAAAAGTTCTGTTGAAACGATCTACTTACTGCATTTTTCAATGTCACAAAGTTGCATGGTGGAATGCCTTTGGTCAGTATAGCACCACGGCTGTGACATTTCATTCCCGGGGTTTCGGCAGAAGTTATGACCGCCGGCTAATTCAGGGTACTGTGAGAAAAAAATGTTGTTGTGTTTAACTGTTTTTTAAAGAAATCTTGTTGTTTTATTATTATAGAAATCTTATTGTTATATTATCTTCCAAGATGTAAATATGTACACCCTTCACGTCTATGATAAAACTACATGTTTAAACTATGAATTCTACTTACTTCTGCAACCATAGAGGTTGGCCATGCTTGGCAAACTTTCCCAGTTTGAGTGAATCTATCGACGCCCCTGTACGCCGTGCCGGTGTCGTTGTAGCAAGTATGTGCCTTGTTACTGGATGCTGGTAAGCCCACTTTGGTGCAATCCGCGCCACGCGATGTCGTGCGTGGGAGGTCCGTACAGTTCGCAGATTGGAAGATTTTCTGGTAAATAAGCCATTTTATCTCAGTGCTTAATTGGAACTTTGATTTTAATATTAAAAGGCAAGCTATTTTGGGGGAATCAAAAAAGTTGGTACGTACACCATTTAAATAGAAACCACCTTGCCACAAGTAGTAAAAGCACACACCTCTAGAAATGGATCAACTGCACTGTTGAGAAATTCGTTTCTGCAGACGTCGTATTTCATGAGTTCGCAATCCTCTCTGCACAGCTTCACTGGTTTAGCTTTCTTCTTACCGCTGATGTCATCGATACGTAGATTGCATGGGGCGAATACAAAAGAGCAAAACGCTGGGAAAGCGTATCGCTTGCATTGCTCGGAAACGAAGTCGTTGTTCACTGAAAAACACAATGCATCGTGAATGAGGATCAGGTGAACAGTGTGTGCTAAGAGGAACTGGTTTGTAAACAAACGTATATGGACTTGAAGCAAATCCGTCGGCGGGGTGCTAATCAACAATGATGTATGTACAAATATATACTAAAGGGGTTTATAATGAAACAATTTAAAAACTCACTTATATGCTGGAGGGCAGTTTTAATTTCTTGTTCCATTTGTGACTGGGTTAAAAAAGGATCAACGTAGATACTTCTGCCATCCAAAAGCGAGCGACAAGCCTGACCAGCGTAAGTTTCACATTTCCCTTGTGGTATTTTCCTGGAGATTAAAGAAATAATTTAGTTTGGGGGCGAAGACCACAAATTGTAAAATTACCAAAGAAAAAGTTAGTTGCAGGGTGTTATTTCACTCGTTTTTTTATTGCAAACTTTTTAAAATTTACTCAGGCAAGTATATATAAGTATATATGTTACACATATCTTAAAGAATTTGAAAACAACTTACGTTTTATGGCCATCTTGCGGGGGAAGACCTAAACAAAAGATTAGTTAGTCAAGTCGAATTTCAATATTTTATATATTTTAAACCCCAATAGAGATTTAAGATTTAAAGAAATGGCGAATAAACAATTAAAAATCGGTGCTGGGTAATGTTAAGTGTCGGAAACAACCTATCACTCACTTGACGAGTTAATCTAACTATCAGGATTAGAAATGTCGACAGAGACAAACCAAACCGCTTTGTTTGGGATATTATAAAGTTTGGGGTACTCAAATAACAGTCTTGGCGAATCACGAAAAAACATCAAAACTTAAAACGAAAAATCTAATCTTTTAAAAATTTTATTCTCAATTATTTTGAACGTTTAACCTGTATACCTGTCACCAGGGATGTATTTTGTTTTAGTGATTATGTTTGCATGTGGCTTTTATTTAGAAGTTCTTGTGTACAACCATAAATAAGTGTGTTTATATGGGGATGTCTTTTTGTTCATTAAGCAAATAATTCAATTGCTATTGTATAAGAGATACCTTTTTTTAAATATCAACAGAACAAATAAAGCTGAAAATAAAAGCTAAGTTATGTCGCTGTACAGTTGCTGGTTGGGTCCCAGCGAACCGTGTTAATATTCGGTCCCTTTGGCAAGAGAAAGTGGGTGCTTTGGTCTTAAGTTTTTGGTGTAGATGGGTAGGGGAAGGTGTTGAAAAACTTCTGAAAGTACCCTTTGAGCTTAGACATAAGCTATATAACAACAGGGGAAATGGGCACACACAAACTGAACCAAATTCTTTCAATCATTCGCGAAGGAGAACACTTTATGGTAAAAAAAGTTCAAAACCTTATTAATTACTTAAAGAAACAGGCTATTTTCTATAATTCTGCGCTGTATATGGAGTGAAAATATTATTGGGGGAGTACCAGTACAAAGCATAAAAATTATCTTCATTACTACTAATGTGTTTTCCTTTCCGAGTTTTTAAATGTTATGGATATGATTCAAACTTACTAAATGAGACGGAAAGTCTGGCCTTGGTAGAAGCTCTTCGTTCTCTGTTAGATGCTTCACACATGTAGGTCCCGCTGTCGGTTGTCAGGAGGTTTCTGATTCTAAGCCGCGAGCCTGATGGTTTGCTTGAGATTGAGATTCTTGGTTCTTCCTCCAAATTAATCGGGTAGTTGTTTCGATACCTAGCAGGGAACATTGCAATATTATAGATCTGAAAGCTTCTGAAGTAAAAAAACACTTGCCGCACACAACTTTTTTTAACCGCCATATTCACACATAATCAATAGTATTTAGTCAATTTAACAAAACAGTTTCGGTCAGATATGCAATACACTGCACAGATTGACAATAATTCGGTTGGAGAAAGTCACTAAGACGACGCCATCCCTCCGCTTTTGTTTTTGTAACGGATTGTAACCGTTTTAATTGCGATGTGTGTGACGTCAACACTTGGTCATTTCTTGTGTGGGCTATAGTTTACGATTCCACTACAATGGTACAATAGATGCAATTTAAAACTACATGATACTCATTGAGGTGAAATCGTGACTTAACGTTGTGAAATATAGGAAGGGAACTGTCTATTTCCGATAATTAATCGTTGATTGTAGGGTTTATGGGCAGACGTTTAATCTTGCCATTACGGAGTTAGGAATTTTTCGTAGATCAAAACTTCGATTTTACAGCTGATTTAACCACTTTTAATGTCGAAGTCTTGACTGCAATTAAATGACTTAAAATGATACTTAAAGTTTACACGATTTCAAATCGCTTTATTGTGGCAAAAACTTAAATAAAATATTCACGCTTTAGGCCATTACCATGGCGACATTAATAGACATATTGTTGTTTTAAAACTTGCATATCAAAACAAAATTTAACAAGACGAATTTACAACAGAATTTCGGGGAAGCTAAACGAATAAATCAAACTAACAAATATTTGACATACCAGGTGTACTGGATGTTATTGTTCGGCCAAGCGTCCACTCTGCAGCGAAATTTCACCTCCTCTCCAGAAAACATTTGCTGGTCGTCCATTTGCCCAATAATTCTCAGATGTGGGTCTCTCTCCTCTGCAAATAAAGATAACATCTTTAATAATGTTCTTATAAACACAGCATTTTGGAATGTGTTGAAATGGTAACAGTGTCTGTGGTGTGTTGACATTGTGTTGGGCTTCTTTAACCTTATTTTTTAATAGCTAGAATTTTTATGTCCAAGAAGACCTTGAGGTAATTACATGTTTACAATTAAGTATTTTTCTTATCTCTAAGAGTCAATAAAAGAATTGTTTTAAAACTGTAGTTGAATATTAAGGGGAGTACATTTGTTTGGCGTTTTAACGATGTGCGAGTTGCTTAGTTAAAATGTCGCTATTCTATGTCGGTAAATGAAGGAATGCTGGACAAGAAAACTAGCCTGCAACAACAGGCTTTGTTTTGATACGGACTTGAAAAGTCGGCGGATATATTGGTCAAGGATCCTTGACTTGAAAATCCCATACCGACTTATACCCCCGTTACTATGACTAAGAGTCACCAATAAAAAGAACCGGAATCGTACGCTCTTGAGGTCTATTGAAACACCAGTAAAATTTCGCTTATATATTCAAAACCCTTTTGTTGTGGATCTATTGTCGAGGCGATTATACTTTTCTATAGAATTTTTGTTTGGATAAGAGACAAACGTTCTACCAATACGAAAGCACAGACGAGATATTGAATGATTTAGTTGCTTGATATATACTATACGATCGATGTCAAAACATTTAGAGCGACTACGCCCATTAGCCTCGGCGGACAGCCGGGTTATATAGGCACCGCCGCTGTCCATTTATTTCGCTATCCTCGTTTTATTGGAAGTAACCCCTAACCTAACCCAATATGTCATTTCTCCGTTAGTCGGTATAAACGTGTGATCAAAATGTGTCGTTCGCACTACTGTCACGTGATGTACTCATAATCACTTACCCGTGTCGACGTCATCTTGGTTTCCTGTTTCACTGCAAAACAATAATGAATTATAGAAAATGGCTGGTCCTAAATATAAAAAAATATTTTTGCTGTGTGTCTGTCTACTCACAATGCAACCATATTAAACAGTCTGGTGTTTTTAACAAAGGGGAAGCGTGACATAATTACAGTCTAGAGTTTTTGTTAATTAGTTAATGAATGAAACAGAAGACGTAATGAGAAATTGACGCGTCACCGAATCACGGACAGCATTCTAATTACTACGTCATAAATAAACACTAAATCTCCTCACGAGAATTGGAATATAATTGTTTGGCGCGTTTAACATATTTATGGCGTCATTCGTTAATTACGTCATGTTCTTACCTCGATTCTGTTGACGTGACATCACTGGATGACGTAGGATTTGCGTGAGAGCGTAGAATGCCTGAAATGTAAACACTGAAAGTTAAAAATGTGGTTGAGGCGTGGTGATGAAAAATCGGTAAATAATAGCCAAGGAAAACTTAATTATAACTTTAATTTTGTTACCCTTAAAATGTGGAATCAATTAAATACGTTTTAAAACGTTGGAAAACGGCGAGAATATAAAGGTGAATGTCTTATCCAGTGTTTTTAGTTGTCGTGTCTGAACCAACACAGACGACAAGGTAATTTTTATTATCAGTTGCACTAAAACCCACACGATTAATAGAAATATATGTCATGTTGTTTGAATTCAACAGAATGCTAACAAATGACGCAATCGCGATGCTTTGATAAATTGGCCTTTCTAGTGCCGGTAGCTTTTCTGCGGTCGACAGGTTTCGCTGAGCAAAGAGCGTTTCTTGAACACACAGCATTAATCAAGAAAAAGTGACTAGAGAGTAAAACTGTTTACTCGAGAACTTATATTAGGAAGATACCAACAAAAATGGAACAAGTGCAGTCAAACACTTTTGTAAGTGTCTTTATCTCATACACGGCTTGATAACACACATTTATGTTTATATGTTCCAATACCCCAGGAAATCGGTATTAAAACAGTGATAATATATGCTTTATACAGGCCAAAGCATAGATGTAGCCATATTCTTAAGTGTATTACGGTTTGTGTTAATAACATTCTTTTAGTAATTCGTTTTATCAACTTCTACTAGATCTATTGAAATGACTGTCGATTTGATCGAAACGTTCAAATTGTGATATATGGTTCGCACCTGTATTTGTGCGAATCTGCCAAGGTTTAAACCCGTACATGTAATTATTGACACAAGATGGTACATGTAAAACCTATGACCTTGAACCGTGACACTTGGATTTGCAATGCAAAAGTCTAACACAATTTCCTTTGAAGACTTTAATTACGGAACACGTCTGAAAATTGGCCTAAAATCCGGTCAATTATCTTTCCCTCAGCGTGTTTGGACGAAAACTTGGGACAAAACGTAAAAACGACCTGCCGAATAAAAGTTAAGCCACCGTAACCAGCTTTAGAGTAATTTAAGGATATCCGTAACCAGTAAACCGTGCGACATTGTTGTACTTGGCGTGGACGGCCTGCTATAAACTGTAGAAACGTGACATTAAATATTTAAGAGTTTTGTATTATCAGGTATTAAAGTTAAACTGTAGAACCTTGCAAGTACGAGGATTGGGAACGATGTTTTGGACGCAAATTCCGCGATGTTAGTCAAGCATCAACCACATAACGACGGACGTAGAGCGAAATTTCAACAGTGCAAAAGGTGGTCGTTTCGCACCAGCATGCCTTGCACAGTAAACTTAGTTTAATACAATTTTTAAATCGCTTTTCCCCAATGAGTGAAAAGAGATTGGATTGGCGTTTATAAAATGTTGTTGCTACTCTCAATAAACAAACGGATATTAAACAACAATGATTTTAAAAATTCAATAAGCCAAACCTTATGGGCATTTGAGCGTCTTTTCATTTCACATCAAGGAACTAAAATATCGGTCAATCTGAGATTAGTTGGTCTGGAAAGGGGGACACTCTTAACATTGTTCGCCCGCTGAACATACATAATGCATCCTCCCAAGATGACGCGGTGAAATTAGACTAATCTGGCATTATTCGCCTTTGTAATATCGACGTTGAGGTCCTGTCCGGCCAGCGTAGAGTCGAGGATAAACACAAACATTCCATGCTTTATCAGAGTCAAGATAATCCAAGCACCCCTAGGCTGTGGTCAGTGGGTATTTTTAGCGTAAACTTTACAATATTCCGGTTTATAAACCATCATGTGAGTGAAGCGTACAAAAGTGCCAACGTAAAACCTCGACGAATTATGCTGAAAATCTATACTATGATTGCACTAAAGCAGAAATAAACAAACGTTATCGTATTCTAGCAGCACTGACCATTTAAGGCAATTCAAACGATATCTTCCGCCTATCATGTTTAAAGCCATTTGCGCAACCCGAGCTGGTCATTTCCCAACTACTGGATATTGATATTGTGTGACGCTAGGCATCGGCAAGCAACCCATACAACACTTATCTATATTCCCCACATTTCCAAATTTACGTTAATACACACATGCACACAAATCACCGTTAAATAGCAAACGACCTGCTCATTAACGCAACGTTAAAAATACAAATCATTTATGCATATTTGTATACAAATCATCTATGAAATACAAATAAATGTAAATGAGAAATATCAGACAATTATCTTGTAGTTTTGGTGCAGTCGAGTTTAGTTCAAGTGTGCTTTAGGCGCTGCAAGAACTTTACCATTTCAAGTATTATTTCCAAAATAAACGAACGCTCTAGATTTGAACTTTAGGTCTGTTACTCAATTTAGCCCGTGGGCCTAGCATGGAGTGATAGGGTTTGGGATTGTGGTTTCGAAATCTATTGGGCCGGTTAATTAACGTCGGATTGTGGTTTAAAGTGTAGACTGTGTTATCCAAATGGAGTAAAAATTACCTCCAAATAAAAAGGTGTAAAAAATCAAAATAAACAACAAGGTCAGACGTTTTCTGTGACAACAAAATCATTCTTTGAGACAGTGGATCTTGTTAAAAATATCGGAGAAATGAGCTATGCAACCATGTTTAGACTAGTTTTTTTGTACCGTTTGCACTTTACTTGGACCGACATTGCCCACTATCTCCTTTACAAACGGAGAGGTCAAAGCTTTTAGGTCAACTATCCTATTACCTTAGCCCTTAGACAGGTTAAATCAATTATTCGGTTTAGAGACGAATTTTAGCGGAGATACGCCTTCGTGGAGTGGAAATTAACGCGTAGCTGATTTAATTATCGCAGACACCACTATGACGTAAGAATCGGATTAGAACAATGAATATTGTGATGAAAACAAATGGATTTTAGCACTAAACTTCGTTGTGCGTGTAAATAAGATCGAAATTAATGAGCAACATTAAATCATTTATACGTGACATCATGACCACCTTTGTAAGCGCGCCACCGTTGACGACAACATTTTACGCAAGTGTCAAAAATATACTGTATTGTAAGCAATACGATTTTTAATTTTGGCTCAATTTTAATTTGTCTCGCTGCACAGTCGCAATGCCATCTGTTTGTGTTCCTGCCGTTACAATGGAGGAAAGCATACGAACGCTTGCACTTTGAGGTCACAAACGATTTTCTTATAACCTTTAAAATCAACAATGAAACTTCCGGTCAGCAATCGAACTCCGATGGTGCGAAAACGCGAAACGGGCCGACCGTAAAATTCCAAATGTACTGTGACGGATCCGAAGTGTAAAGTTGTTTTATTTCTATTCTTAAGATATAAAACTTTTAAATCTTTTGTGTGGGTAAATGTAAACCCTCTGAATCTAAAACACGACAGAGACTCGAATGGTTTAAGACCTGAAGGTTTTGTTCACCTCCGGTACATTCCGCCCACCCCCACCTCTACTTATATCGGTGTTTGCAGGCGGTGCTGATGACAGAGACCCTCACAGAGATTTCCAACTATGCTTTGATCAAGCTTGAAAGACTGAAATTCAAAACGCACGCCCGACTGGGCCTGGTCAGAGGATTAGTGACCATTTACCTGGACAGTGACGGCGGAAGTGTCGATCATATTGCAATGTATCACCAAAACAAATTTGAACATAAAAATCCAAGTTTTCAACAAGTTGCAACAGGCAATTGCTCGCGATTGTCAATTTTAGATTTCATTGAAACGAGACATTTTTATGGCAGGAAATTACGTCATTAACTTTGTTTGCAATCTAATTACCGATGTTTCGGAAATAACAAATCTAAATATTTCTAAATCGACTTTTCGCGTTCATGGCGCCGTGTTTTGAGACCACTTGTGACCTAACAATACACGCAATTATGACGTAAACAAACGGCACCTGCAACGTGATTGTGACGTCATAAGAAGGGATAAACAAAGACCAGATTCTAGATTAGAGGTCGTAGGATTAGGGTCAGTGTTGCTGGTGTAAACCCTGGGACAGGCAAGCTGTCGAAGAGATAAACCAATAACGTTGAACGATTCCCGTCCGGTCGGTAACTTTGCAAATACTTACTTTTCAAACTTTGGTATAATTTAAATACCAATATATATGGAAGACTAAAAACACGGCATCGTTTGCAACGCATTTGTGCTACTGGATTTTCCAAATATATTGATTGTAACCTAAGAAGTAAAATTTCCTTGAAACTAGAAAACCGTAACAAGATTTTAAGCACAGAAAGTGCATTTCAATCAAGATTAGTTTCCCTACAGAAGCAAAATTATCTCCAGGCAATCTAATTAATGAGAGTATATCCTAAACAAATCCCTCCATACGACAGTTGATTGGCTTTAAGGATAAGAAGTCTGCATAATAAGCTTACCTTCACATAGCAGCAATACTAGGAGACACCGGAACATATGGTTTTCCAGCATTTTCTTTAAAATCCTTCAATTTTTGACGTTTTGATGTTCGCTTGTATTTGATAACTTCCAGAGCAGTACTCTTTTTGATAAAACGGCCTCTAATACGTTTGTCTCTAAAATGGAAGTACTTGCAAATCAATGAAACCTATATTGTTGTCGGTCGTCTTTTCAAGAATTCACAATTCTATAATTAAATACTTTTATTTAGTTGCAGTAGACCTGTTTCGAATATAAAATATGAAACTCCTGTGGAAACCAATATAAATGACTACCATATTCTAAGCAATTACGCCGCTACTCCTACAAAAGGATCTAATTTTCCATGTCAAACTGACAATTAGATTTCAACACAAGTCATAATATCCACTCGCCCGTCGATGCGGTGTAATAGTCTGTGCGAGTTGCTGGAGCAAGTTTTGAAAGCTGATAAAACGCACGAAAAAGGCAGCAATCTCTCGCTCGCTAATTAGAGCCGCAGTCGGATCTCATTACGTTATCGCCCATGGCCGATTAGACTGGTAAAGAGTCAACACACATAGCCAAGGCAATCTTTTGTTCGAGACCTTGCAAAGACAAAGCAGATCTCGAATTGATAAGCCCGTTTGCATTTAGCAAGCCTGGCGTTAGTTGATAATTACAAATCAATCGAATGCTGAAAATCGGCGAAGGAAATTTTGATAGCTTGTATAATCAACTACACAATCAAGGAAATTAGTCTGTGGTTATCATATAGATATTCTAAATCACTAGAATAACAAAAGAAAAGTGATTTAATTACAAAATAACGCGTTCTAAAACTTGTGAACATTTAGTCTTAATAAAATCAACATATTTAAATTTTGTACAGAAATGTTGGAAATTACTCTCGTAAAAAACTCCGTCGAAATGTGTTAAAATGCCAAATTAAAACAATAAAATTAGTTTTAACCATTTCGTGAATAATAATTACTTAAATACCGAAATATGTTTTCACAAAAGGCTTTATTAAATCCCGAATGATGTCAGAGCTAGTGCAGGTGTATGGCAGGTGAGCAAAGTTGGACAACCCAGCAGATAGTTGGGGGATAAAACTAGGCGCTGTTTTGTTCGCATGACCTGCCTTGCGTGCTAAAAATATCACCGAGAAACTCTAGCACCAGAAGAAATGCTGTAAATGTATTTTTTCGTTCCAGCAGCTATAATAAAGAAACATTTCGCCATAACTTAGTTTGAATTTTGTTATATTATAATATTTGTTTTTTGATGTGTGAATAAGAGGGTTACCAAAAGTATATAAAACGGTTAAATAAAATAAAATATAATTAATAAATATAAATCAAAGTTTTTTATAGGTAGGTAGTGAAATATAGTATATTGACAACAAAAATCCATAAAAAAATTAAGTCTCGGGTATCGTTCTCATTTTTTTAATTGAAATATTTTACACATTTAATTTTGTATATTTCATATTCATTAAATTAATTGTTCTTTCGCGCTTTTTTACTATCGAATGTGGTAAAAACGGATGTTCATTTTGATAGGAACATTTACTCTCTCTTTGTTTTGATAGATTTACGAGCTGCCAAAATTCGATTTATAAGGCTTTTAACAAGCCACAAGTTTATGGCACTATAAAACACTTTTACCACCGTAATTGAAACAAATTGTTCATGGGGGTTATGAGATTACTGAGTGTATTTTTATTGAAAAATAATTTAAGATCATAACAAAATATCACATTTTTGATGTAGCTAAATTTTGGGTATAAAACTTATTTCAACTTGGTCATTGTAAAAATTACGATTTATTTTGGGAATCGTTAGCAACGTTCGATTAAAAAATGATTTCACCCAAGATAACGCGTTTAAAAACTATTTCATAGCCTGGAAAATTTATAAAATGTAGCATTTTTGGTTTTTACTTTTATCAATAACGCATTTTGGGTCATTTCTGTATCTGAGTTTAATTAATCATTTTTTACATTTTTAAATTTATTTGTAAAATATATATAATTTAAAACATGCTAATCTAGCGTTTTATGGATGACTATCAAACTGTAAACGTTTTGACATTCCTTTTAACGTTAGTAATACTTGGGTCTATCTACTCGTTGTTTTGTGACCTAAGGTCGCGAGTCAAAAAACGACGGCAAATGGGTTTAAAGTAGACCTTGTTTTATGGATTAGATGTCGTTACTTGCGTGTTGGGGGTTAGACCACGGGTGGTCTGGACCTGAGAAGCCAAAACCGCAATTTTTCTGTTAAACTGTGACGAAGACAGGATTCTAGTGTCATCTGATACGCGTCACATTTTGTTTTCAGCGTTTTTAAAAACACATTTTGTGCATTTTTAGTTAAAAAATGATACGAAATAAAACTCTTTTCAAAATGTTTTTCAGGGGAAACTCACGGATTTTGTCCTGTACCACCGCTCAACGTCAAAAGGTCAAGACAAGTTCAAGATAGGTTTTCCTGCTCGGACCAAGTGTAAATCCCGATTTGGAATCTTATTTATATCTTCTATGTTGACCCTTTATTTGCACTAATACTAATATTTCACATTTCAATGGTGATCAAGTTCCCAATTGTTGTGCTACGAAACAAAGCGCATCACTGGTCCTCATCGTCGTGTGTATTAGGTCAGATTTGCAAAAGATACCAATGTGACTTATACCCGAACTTCAGTAGAGCATATTAGTAAAACGGAAGAAAGGTATTATGTGCTTTAAATTGGCGCCGCAGTCAAAACAAATGTTTGAGACGATCGTGTAATATGATAAATTTCGGTACGTGTAAGACATTTTTGAGACGTTTTGTAATTTGCAAGTTTTTTGTACTAGACTAAGCTTTAAAACCAGAACCAGTGGAACCATATACTTATTGTTGTGTTTCGGTATATTTCTTCAAAAATCGGTTTGGTTTGCTAACCATAACACCTAAGCATATCTATTCAGCTCATACTTAACGATTCTACATATATTTTGTACTCCGCGGGCAAAAGTTGTTCACCTCCTCTACATATCTGCGCAATCTATATATTTCACAGGCGTAAATCTTGATGGGCATATGTGAAATACAATTCCAAACCCTCTTAAATCAATAGAAATATTTCTGTAGTTTCTAATCTAAAACTACTAAATCCAGCCGGCATATCGCCGAAATCTCTTTCCTTCATTTTGTAGACTTTTAGCAGCAATTTTATTATAAACCTAAGTGCTCACAAGTCACATAAAAAAATAATTTTACTAAACTGCTGTACAGATTAAGTTTGTCGCTGAACATCATATGCATCTTACAGTCCTTAAACTAACTTGTAAACTGTTTGCAAGGCCTACTGCATGTATATATTGGCATTAAACACACCGAGATTTTTCGTGAATAATTAAATCTTCATGTCTTTCAGCGTATTTTAAAGCAGAAATAAGTTTAACAGGAGCGCAACTAACGGGGCGACGACGGGAAATGTTAGTGATGAAGCAGTAATTTGGAAATTTCCTCCGCCGTACAATTTGTGTGGTACGGTTTTCCCCAGTCAACCAAGTTTTTAGCGGAATTTTTGTGGAATGCGCAAACTAGCTAAGTGAGCCATCGACAACTTATGGAATAGAATATAGGCTTTCCAAGTTTGGCCGTATAGGATAGGATATACCTGTTTATCCTCTTAAATGGGAAAAAGGTGGGTTAACGTACGGGCAATCGTCAAATCACCTCGCGCCCACCGTCGGATAATGGGAGCTATTGCAGTGGGTTGAGTATGATTGATAAGTTGCTTCAATTTAGTAATACTCATTAATCCGCTAGGTTAAGGCAGTGTCCATAGGTGCCTTGCCTAAGGGCACAACTGGTTAGCTAGCGACTGGTTTCGAGTATGCAACCCTTCAGCTGAAAGACAGACTAATCTAACGGACACATAAACCAGGTTTTATCATCAAGCACTACAGTCAGCCTACCGAAGTTACTGTATTGTCTTGTATAGAATGGACACAATAAGTTTTTTTTGTTCTGCTCCTTTAAACCGGGTTACGGCAACCTTCGTAAAGTGACTTGCCATTGAATTGTGAACACAGCCAACCGACCAGCGGTTTGTTTTGATTCCGTAACCACTCGGACTACTCTGGGAATCTCATACACAACGAATTACGAAGAACCCATTACCGATATAAAACTTAGTCTAGTAAAAACTTGCGGCACAAAATGAATAGAGCAATGCGCTCAGTGGGGCTAAATTCCAGGTCCGGTAAAAACGTGGTTCACTTAACTTCTGGGTTGTGTTTCTACCAAATGCATTTTGCTTACGTCGCGGCAATTTCGGCTAAGATTGTCGAAGGTATATTACTTTAGGAAATATTATTTGTATCACATACATACCAATAATGAAAAGAATATTCTTTAAATGCTACATTACTCGTTACAACTGCCTCATAATTAATATAAACCTAGTATTGCGACAAAACGCTTGAATTGTAACTACTTTAATACGAAGGCTCACAAGACTACACAAAACAAAGAATCGACGTAAAAGGCAAAACACCTTACTGTACAATTGAAAGACAATATGATGTCATAATAGGAATTATGAAGAAGCAATGAGAGGTTATATGGCTAATGTGACGTAATAAATACAGGCAGTAAGCTGTTACACGCACAAAAATCCATTTGTAAATTACACTGGCTACAGATAAATTGTTAATTTTCGACAAACATAATAATATTTTAAATACCGATTTTCAACCACTTGATCAGACCTAGTAAATGTATATTTATATAGTAGGCTTGGCCATCGCGCAAAATATGTTATATACCATTGTCACTTTTCCTGGAACCCCCTCCCGAATCCAACTCTTGAATTGCGAACGAATTTACAACCGCTAGATTGCGGTATAGAGCAATCAAGTGTCTCGATTTGCGATTCCGTCATTATTTTCATGGGGAAACCCCAAATCGGAGGGAACTTGAGTAACGTCAGTTGAATCCGACACTACGTCAACTGGATAGTATCGATGTTGCGGAACCATCTGCCGGAAGTCGTCACGCGATGACGCATGACTGACGTCACTAGGATGGTAGTTGCTGCGATGAGATGACGGGAAAGATCTCTCGGAAGATGAAGCGACGTTTTTCCACGGAGAGTTTGTTCCAGATGGGAGGGTCGTGTACTCGGGTGGTGGGGATGGTGACGTCATGCTGATGAAAAATGACGTCATTATTATATTTTATAGAGATTTGTTATAAACCTTGATTAAACAGATGTTATGTAAGTGTATCACATAAAGTGGCGAAGATATCAGGGCGAAGAAACATAAAATATACGGGGTTATTTATTTCATATATTGTCCCACACAATATCCTACCTGGATATAAGAGGCATGTTCTTGACGGATATTCCGACACCAGAGTCTTGCCATCCTTTTAGTTTCATCAGGATTTCCTGCGGGTAAAAAACAATCGATTAGGCTTACGGACAGTGTATGTCTTTAAAAAATGCAAAACAGGGGCAATACAATTTTTGAAATCAATTTGGTGGCGAAATATAGATGTAATTAGTTCGGACGGAATCTGATTAAACTATACTTATTCAATGTTAGTTAAAGTTAGGACTTACTGTAAAACTTGGTCTTTGGTTTGGTTGTGCACACCAACATTCGTGCATGAGCGAATATACTTTGGCTGGACATTGGTCAGGACAGGTGAGTAACTGTCGTCTGCTGATCATGTCCAACACCTGGAATGCATCGGTTACAATTATAATGTGGAAACTTTGCTTACATCTTATAGGTATGATGCCTACAATGTAAACAGCTAACCGACCAAAAGTAACAAACTTGCTTTCTTACCTCGTGGTTGCTGTAGCCGCAGTAAGGTTGTAACCCGAAGCTGAACATTTCCCACAACAGAACCCCAAACGACCAAACCGCGCTCTTGTCGGAAAACTGCCAACTGTGGATCGATTCTGGGGCCATCCATCTGCAAATGAATGAAGTGTTTAAGCACTTGTTGCAAACCAAAGATAGGAACGATGCATCATTTTTCTATTGATTTCAAACAGATAAAAATGCAAATCGACATTTATTACTAAGATTAACATATTTAAAACAGTCAAAATGAAAATTGGTCGACATTTTATTACCTGATCGGAAGCATTTGATTACTCTGCGTCGGTTTGTAGTAACTTGATGAGTTGGATTCAAGCACGACACCAAGGTTCGAGATCTTCAGAGTTCCATCACTGAACATCAGAACATTCCTCGCGGCCAAATCTCGGTGCACAAAGTTTTGGGTTGAGAGATATTCCATTCCGGCGGCGACCTGGGTTAAGTGGTGTTTAAGTTGATGCGGCTTTCAGGCATAAAGTGGTTTAGCGTCAGCGGTATTCAGTGGCAAGTGCCGGGTGTGTATTCAAGATGTGTGGCCCCGGAGGAACAAAGGGTGGTGTATTTCATGCAGCAGCTGCTATCACTTATAGTGACGCCTCTAAGATATTGATGTGATCGGCTTAACAACGGACCAGTTAGACTGGTACATGACTCTTATGAATGAAGATAATTTGACAATGGTATAAACTCAATACTAGGTGAAGAGTTGTTGAATGAATAGATATGCATAGCGATTCGTGCTTCCATTCTGAATATATTACGTAACACACACAGAACTATCATGGGCACTTTTCCCACGCAGCTGAAACAACGGGTGGTAGTGTATTGCGCCAGTGCACGATTACCAACCAAGCTTATGAACTCACCTGGACCGACATGCTTACGAAGTTCGCGTGACTCGCATTGTTGTCGATCGGTGGCTTTGTGACGTCATTAGCAGGTGAGTGCATGACAAGGTGGTCGTGCAAAGATGGGAAATCGCTGAACTCGAACAGCATGCATCTCGGCTGGTTTGATGCCGCCTGTGGAACAAAGGAAGACCTTAAATAAACCTGATCCTTAACACCCATGCATTGGCACATGACCAGTGATTGATAACGAATCACCGCAATGACGTCACAACAGCAAGATAAAAAGTGTCTTGGTAATTTAGCGAAACAAATATATACTGGATTATGCTATTTAAAAACTTTTACACATTCGTGACACAACGATCAAAAAACATTCGAATGTGTTTTGGATTGAAGACTGTTGCATATTAATACTGTTAAACACGACTTTTCTGTTAAAATGTAACACGGCATCTTTTTACACCTGTTGTCGAAAATATTGCGATTCACATGACTTTAACTAGATAATCCATATGATCACGTAACAATTCAACAACGCAATTCAAGTGTTTATCAACAAACATCAAATCTGCTTCCACGTTTCAACCGCAACACGCGATGTACGTCATATACACGTCATTAAAAAACAAATGAGTGGTGGTATGGTGGAAAACAAATTAATGCTAAAGGGATTAACGGATTACATGATAATATGCTATCCCGCAAATCGCCGTAAATATACAAAAAAGTCAACCTTTGTAAGCACACCAGCTGTTCAACGCAATTTCAAACAAACAACTATGTATTTAATTGCTTGCTGTGATATAAGGTTACTCCGATCTCACCTTTAGGCAAGCCACATTATTGTGCTCGATTTTTGAAAATATTTCAAGTTCTTTATTAAACAAGTCAAGTTGAGTTGGTGAATAATTTTCTTGTAAAACTTTTATTGCGACCTGCGGAAAAGTTTGATGATCAGTTAAAATTAAATAATTTAATTTAAGCACTCTTGCCGAATTGCCACAATAGAAACATGTAGTGATGGTAGGCTCGTCATAGGAATTACCGGTCGAAACGTGGTACTCGCAAAAATGTCATGAGCTTCATTTGTCGCTTCTGCTCTTATACGACATTCGCATTCATTGTTTAACTTGTGTTTTTAATATTGTAATTTTGCTATTTCGTGGATTGCAATTATTAACTTTGTATACTGCTGTATAGTGAAGAAAGGTTGTGTGGTGTAAACATTCATAAAACTGGTTGATTTTATCTGAATATCTCGCGGCCTAAATTGACTTTTGATTGGTGTTTAGCGCTGTCTAATCACGAAAATATTAACTCGGCTTTGGGTATATAAAATGCAGACAATTTATCTAAACCAAAAACACGCGCAAACCGCGAATACCGAGATCTTATCCTTTCTAACAGGGAAGATTGCTTGATATGAACGGCGAACGTTTATATCTATACCCTCATCTATCTAAACAGCGACAAATCTGCATTTTTGCACTTTATTTTCCCAACTTTAACTCTCGTATAATTTTGCAAATCGATTAGCTTATCTTGTTCTATATTGGTGTCTCTAACCATCCCTAAGACTAAGAACACCTTTCCCTAAATTTTTAAACCGGTTTTAAATTCGGCCAAAGCTTTTAGAGTCAATTAAGGTTTTTGTGAGTTAACATCAACGTAATTAAAACAACATTAAAATAACTCTAAACTTTTGGCCAAAAAAATGCGCCACACGTGTGCTTATTAACGCTGTACTTAAAACACGTTTTTTGTTTTTCATTCCCATTAAAATTGTTCGGTAACGATGAACTGAAAACAGCTTTTAAAGCGAAGTTTCCGAAAAGAAGCCGCAAAACGCGAGACTAATAATGTGAATCACGCTAATCAAGTGATCAATCATTCGAAACGAAACAGTGATTGATCGCTTGTGTTCAGGCCATGAACCCATCAACTTGGGTAACCCGAGCTATGAAATATATGACTTTTTGTATAAGTTAAAGGAGAATTAGGTGGGAATTGAGAAATATGAAGATTTTAGATTTTAACCAGTGGTGCGTGGTCATTATGCAATTTTACCCATCTTTTGTCTGCGCAGGAAATTAGGTTACTATCAAATAACGCAAACAAATTAAAACACTTTTTGTAAATGTCACGAGCTCCTTTCGTTGACTGCAGCACGGGAGAACTTATTTCCCATAACGGGGTATGAGATGAATATTAGTCGCAAGACATTATGTGTGCTAAATGTAAACTTCTATTATATATTGTTATTTTTACTGGTAAATATCCTATATGGTAATGTAGAAACGAAATATTATTCGCGTAAAAAATGCGTTTGATCATTTTTATTTTCTTGTTTCATATTACTGAACAAATAGTTAAAATTCGTTTGATTGGCGTGTTTTGAAATCGAAAATGTAAACATCAAACTTCAGCCTTTGAGTACGGTTTTCGAGAAAGGATTAAAGGGCAAAAGGGGGGTGAAAAGTGGGTGTTCTTCATTATATGCGACTTTAGGTGTAATGGTCATTGAGCGTGTTAACAATGGTTTCTCTTCCGTCACAAAGGGCCTTTGATTTGACGACTTTCCGTAACGTCACTGCTATTTCCGTAATTTTAATTTCAAGCGACAACCGGGGAAATACCACCATGAGGATTGATTTAAAAAAAATATGTATAGGCGCACTTACCAAGGTTAGTTTGAGTATAAATATATATGTTAGAGAGATACAGATGGAACAATATCAGAACAATATTGTTTATAAGAATTTTTCAGTCACTTACCAGGTAGCCATTTGCAAAGCTTGGCTCGTTGACCAGGCAAGCTTTCAAGACCGGTCCGAATAACCCGTTGCCGATGTTCGATTCGTAGCGGATGGAGGATGCCTGTACTTGGTGAACTTTCACCTATAGAGGAAGCGGTGGTGAATTTACAGGTTGTGGAAAGGAAAAACATTTAAAAAGGAATTTTGTCAAATAATACGGACAATTGAGATATGGGTTTCAGAAGAGGAACCCGGGTGCTTTACTGACAATCGTCACATGTGGTCCAACACAGAAAGATTTCTATGTTCTATGACATTTCACATCGGAAGTATTAGGAAAATGTTAAACAATTATAAAACGAAATTAATCAACGAAATATAAATAAACGATTATATATATTCCTTTTGCCCATACTTTTCAACTTACGTGATTAGATAGCAAGGGAACTTTCAGGTTGGATGTCGCGTTTACATTGGTCAGTTTTCGTCGGCAGCAAAGGCAATATACACCAATGGCAGCAATAACAAGTAATGCGCATGCGCAAGGGAGCACGATAAATAAGATGTTTGTTGAAGCTGTAGGTATAATGGTATTTTTGTGTTAGTTCGGTGTATACTGCATGCAGTTGTAGAGACGCTGCAGAAAGTGCTACTGGTTTATAACAGAATAAGCATTATCCGAAAGGTTTCTTATTCAGATAAAAATTATTATTCCGGCTTTATGTTTTGTGTTGGTTGGCTTCAGATTTGACAAACAAAGACCAGACCTTAATCACGGGTCGCAGTTTACAATGTACAGATAACTCGAATACTTTAAATTGGAGGAAACTTACTCGTACCCTGACCCCGATGTTACCCACAACCCCCTTTTCCAACCCCTTATATTTATTCAATGTGTAGATTTCCGTTTTCTAAGTTTTTAATAAGATTGAAAAAAATCACCAAAATACATATTACATCATACCAACGTATGATTTGCAGTATCGTAAAGTTTTACGTGTGAGTCGGAATGTAATTTTAATACTTAACAACACCAACCCGATTTAGATACTTGCAAATAAAATTAAAGTCCAAGACACTTACAACACATTGATATTTTGCACATTTCTTTCTTAGTCCGAGCATCGTTGACGAAACACCATGGTTGATTCATCACGTGACCTGGATTGCGGCAGAAATTGTGTCCTCCGACAAGTTCTGGATTCTGATGGTGACGAATTTATAAATAGTGTGTAAAACAAGATCAATGTTATAAACGCATGTTCCACAATAAAACCAGGTAAAAATACTCACCTTATTCGCCATGTACGTGGGCCATGATTTACAAGTTCGCCCAGAAACTGCCATATTGGCACTGCCTCTGTATTGCTGTCCGTCGTTTTCGTAGCAATCAGCATTGGAATACGGGAGGCCTATTTTGGTGCACTCGGAGGTCTTGGAGGATTTGAGGAGACTACAGTTCGCCGTGTTGAATATTTGCTGAAGAAATGGCAAAATTATATTATTAAGATGTTCCTTTGCGGTATTTAAAATATTGAATTACTCGTGAGATATATTCACGTATGAAACTTCGTATTAAGTTGATCAGGTGTCCAATTGAACATTTATAGATTAGCGCACAATGCGAGAATGAACCGACTGCGAGTAATCTAACAAAATGTAATGAAACTATTTCGTTTAAACCCATGTCAAATATTAATGCCACCAATGTAGCTTCATGTATCAAAATGAGTTTTTTTGATTTTAGTTTTAAAACTTACTGTAGCAAGAATGCGGTTTATATTTTAAGTCTTTTACGGTTAAGTTTTAAGTGTTACCTCCATGAAGTGATTTCCGTCGCGCTGAGCATATTCCCTGGCACAGGTTTCATGCTTTAATATTTTGCAATCTTCGCTGCACAGACCGTCCCCTCTCACAAGGTCGCCTGATGCATTGGCGTGGCATGGGTGGAAGACGAAATAACAAAATGCCGGGACCGCATATCGTTGGCATTCTTCCGATACGTGGCGGGTGTCGGCTGATGGTTGAAACAGAATGTTAAAAAGTGGAACATTCAAGATCTTATGGTTTGATTTCGAAACAATTTAAAAATGGGGAAACCAAGTTTTTTCGATTTAAGGGTTCGTCTAGCGGAGTCTCTACGTATAGATTTATTGGCTAATTTTACTCGTATGACTTAAAAACCATTTGCCAGAAAATGCAAAAACCACACTCACAGATGTGATAGAATTTTTATAAAAAAGCAATAACCTTCAAAATGACTCATTGTGTTGTTAATTCAAAACAGCTCAGTTAAAGTTCTAAAGTTTTCGAAAAACGTTTCGGCTGTGATACGGTATTTAAGAGACTTCCATACAGAGCGTTTATTATTAGAATATATTAGCTTGCTGCGGTAAACAAGTTATGAGAAAGTTGTTAACTTTGTGGACGTTGAATTTGACCGGTAACAAACAATAATTGTTGGTAAAACAAGCCTACCCATCGTGAACATGTCCCTGACTGTGCCCTGGAGTTAATTAAAACAGATACGATCAAAGTTAGACCGGATACAAGCTGGTACGGCGCGTAACAAGCATGGATTGTTAAATAGAAACCCAATTGTTTCGCACACAAACATATTCCTGGCGTTTAAATTGACCAGATTTAAACAATATAATGGAAATTTTATATCAATTTACTACCGTATATTTAAACACTTTTTAAAAGCCTAGCTCATCAACTTTACTAAAGTTTCATGTTTGTTGGAAAAATCACGATGCTACTTTTCCGGTTGGTGTTTTGCACAAATTTGAATCTCTATATTGCGTGATGAAAAGCTAGAATTCAGCTGCGCAGCTGAAAGCACGCTTTATTCTATATTTAACCGCTGCACAGTTGGCTCATAGGTAAAATTTTAAAGGAAATATCGACAGCAACGTTTCCCTAATGAACATCCTTGACCTAAAACTACGGAAAGTTTGTTATCAATACACTGGTACAGGTGTTAGGACCTGCAGGACAGTCGACTGTTTGAAAAACATATTTTTATCGGGTAAGTTTATCTATGCCGTGTGTTTGGTTTGGTTCTAAAGTTTGGGAAGGTTGAGTCTTTGAATGGAAACTCACAAATTATTCCATACAAATGAAAATTACGGAATTTATACACACGATCTACACAGAATAGGATAAACTTTAAATCATTATAAAAATTATATTAAAACTAGTGCAATTTACAAAAAGAAAAAATTATCTAAAAATTGTTTTTAGTAAATACTCACAAATTTGTTTGAGAGCGGCGGTAATTTGTGCTTCCATGTTACTTTGTTTTTCGAATGCATCGACATAAATGTTCATCCCAGCCAAGAACTGTGCGCAGGCCACGCCCTTGTATTTCTCGCACTTTCCGTATTGGTAGATGCTAAGGTAACGTTACTTATTTTTATCGAAATTTTTTCACAGTTGATTTTAACAATTAAAAAAGGTGGCTGGTCCATAAATGGTCCATAAATGCGCACATGACACAAATACTTACATTTTCGGTTTATCGTTCTTTCCAGGTGGCGGAGGTTTTTCTATAGCGAAAAGAGATCAAATGTTAAAAATTTTCGCATACATGGATTTTTCATAAAATGGAATTTTGAATGAATCACTTTTTAATTATCGCATTTAAAGAGCTACAGCATTAATTTTTTTAGAATGTTTTTGTCGAAAGTTTCCGATGTTAATTAGTGCCTTTTTTAATCCGCAAATTAACTGAAGCTTACATCTTATGGAAATAAACGGTACGAACATACTGATAAATTGCTTAAACGATGCACCTGTTCGGGTCAATATAGGTTGGTTTTAAGTAGGAAATTTCTTAAGATAAAAATAAAATTCACACATTAAATGTCGATGACATATGAACATGTGGGAACATCACTTACTGAACGATACGGTCAAATGGGCACTAGTGTGAACTCGTTTAACCCCGTTTGACGCTTCGCATCTGTAGAGGCCCGAATCGTATGTAAAAAGGTCGATCATCCGCATGCGAGAACCCCACGGTCGTTTCGTAATGGTCACCCGGGGGTCGTAATTTGGGTCAATCAAGAGATCTTCTTTATACCTGATTGATTTAAATTAAAAGATTAATGGCTATGTAACAATACAATGATTTCGGGTTGTAAATGGTAATAAAACAAATTGTTAGTGTGAAAATATAAAAGTATATGCCATTTTACGCTATAGGATAAAATGTTTGAAGATAAGTAATAATTATCTCCAAAGCAAGCTTACAAACATCCAAAGCTCAACATAAATTAAGAGCGTATTGTTCCAAACTTTTACCCGTTAAAAGAGCGCTTGAATTTTATCAAAAATAAAACAAATGGTTATTATCGTTTTTGATATAAATTTCAAGATGAAAAAAGAAAAGTCCAAAATTGCTTCTGTACAGAAATAGTATAACTTGGGTATATTATTTGACCATTTTTATAAATCCACTACTTTCCGGTAACCTGTAATTTATAATCATACTTCTAAGGCGGGAGGGCGTTCAAAGCTTCCGGGTTAGTAAGCAATCCCTTGAGTGAGTGTTGGATCAAATTTTCTTTCGGGCATTATCCCTTGCCCGCCACTACATGGTAGCTATTACAGCTTAACTTGGCTTATATAGGATAAAATAAGAGGAGTACTGTGTTTGATCATTTGACAGTATCGAATGACTGAAAACGTCCAATTTAACTCCCACGGAGTTTCCAGATGAGTCCAAATTACAAAGTTATGTAGACGATTTTATGATGCGATGTATCAGACTGGGCGTCTGCTGAGGCTTACCACACAATCTACCAGCTCGAAAGAATACACGGCTAAACATAGTCAAGCATCTTTATACATCGTGAAATAGATTAATGTAAGTATACACTGTCGCTTTAAGAGTGGTTAAACGTATATAATAGGAACAGAAAATGGGTGTAGCCTAGATGGACAGGATCTACATGTGCTTTTAAGGTTGTTTTGTGTACATCATGTATGGAGCCGTTTGTGTGTACAAGTATGTGGCACTTTAATGTAGCCCAGATGAACAGGTGGTGCGCTTATCAAGGTTGATTTGTGGACAAAAGAACATGACCAAAAATTAAATGAGGCGCAGATGGAAATAACACTTTTGAATGGGTTCGACGTTTCCACCCCACGAGCAAATCAACAACTGTTCGGAGGTATCAGGCAAAAATAACATTGTGGTTCGGTTAAAAGGGATAAGTTACCCCTTCCCCATCTGACCCATAACATCTACGACCTACTACTTCAAATCCCAAATTCCTTAATTAGATCGCACGCTATGGAGGCAATATTTTACTCTTGTGCTTGGTGCATTATTTCCCAATAGCTGTATAACCATGAAGTTTAAGAAACGAATTAAAATCGAAAGTGGTTAGATGACGCCAACGGCTAGAAAATGTATAACTTATGCCCTGATTGGCATATCACATTTATGATCTAGGAATATGGCATTACTTTCTTTGCAATATTCCATATATAATTACACCTATTAAAATGTGGCTATTTTTGTAAAGATTAAGTATTACTCAGCAAAACGTTCTAAATATAAAAACACCATAAACTCATTCAACCGCGTAAACCTTTTGCCCTATATCCTCTAAACCGTGACGTACTCTCAAACAAAACTTGCTTTTTTAAATAAATTGCTACTGAGTTGGGAAATTAAATTAAAATGGAAAATTTTGAAGAAAGCCATTTCCATGGGAGAAGATAAACGACCGCCCGCTAAGCTATCCCACACAAAACAAAGCACTTCAAGATAACTGCTTTTAAACTGTCATTGGTGGCACTTTAACCTAAATCATTCACAAATTTTTCCTTAAGAAACTTGGTTAAAATCCTCTAAAATGCTAAATATGAAAGGGGATTTTACTATGACAAATAACGCCGTAAAACCGACCTCGTTTATATTATTGATGCCAAGAGTAAAGTGTTTGGGAGGGTGATATATTGATCGTAATGGTCTCAAGTGTAGACGCAAAAGAGAGAAGGGAATACCTTCGGATATTTACAACAGAAAAAAAGTGCTGTGCTTATCCAGGTTAATATGGGTACAAATGTATATGATGGCCACGTTGTAATATGGCGAAAATCAAACTACAAGCGCCATTACAGCCAACGCTGGCATATTGCCGTCAGTCATGTTGCAGCCACTACTTAGAGTAAACATATCGCACTAATCGGCTTAAAACGTCGTGGTCATAACCGGATAATACCGGGCCGACAAAACAGTTAAAAGTCTTTGGGTATACTTAACACACAGATCGATGTTGTGGCTAAACAGACCCCCAGTAGTTGCACCGAGAAACAGTGGGTTTAGAAGCAGTTTAAAATTATATTTGTTATGAGACGTTATGTTTATTTGTTATGGCATTTAAAAGCGAAACCCACTTAGAAGAAAATCGTCACATTCTTTTAGCTCATAAAGGTGGAAAACAGTGCATTGACATGTCTGGTCATTTGTTTTCATGTATATATACCATCCTTAGCGACAGCTGATTTCAAACGCCCCGATTGGTTCACGCACACAAGCTGGCCTTTCCAGAACCGCTACTTTAATTTACATATTCCAAAATAAATTAACCTTGACAGTGAACATACTTGTCCTTGAATTACGAACATAATTTAAGGACAATTTTACTTGATCGACTAGCTCACGCGATTGCATTAGAACCGCATGTGATGAAACAAAACAAATTGAAACTAACCAAGTAAAAGTCAGATTCGCATTCGCAGCGGATTCCACTTTGCATTTGAAGTGGACTTTGTCTCCTGACGTGGCTTTGTGGTTCCGCATTGGCGAAGCAATTCGAAGAAACGAGTTATCTGGAGAAATCAAATATTATTAAACCAACATATTGCAAATTTCTATTGCGGAAAAACAGTTCAAAGATTAGTGCAAGGAAAAGCCTTGAATTGTCTTTCTTGCTAATTGATAAGTAAAAGTGGAAGGGTAATTTTTGTCGGGATTTTCGGTCAACCTGCAACTTGAACCAGACAAAGTCTGCGTTACGTCTATTTGTACTGTGACGTCACAAAGATATGCGTCAACACTTGTGCACAGCGATTAATAGCTTCCAAGTACGATACGGCAGTGACGAATCACTTTTAAATTCACATGGGTCAAACGACAGGAAATAAAATGAATCCAATAATCATAAATATTTCAATTAATTTTGTTTAAATTAAAACTCATTTAAACCAACAAACACATTACGTAAGAGGGAGGGCAAGAGTCGTTACGTCATGTTGGGTAAACGATTTGGAGCGAAGCAAAGTAAATGACGTGTCAATGTTAATTGTGACGTGTGGTGCGCCCCACAATGCACTAAGACAACACGGGCTAATGGGGTAAGGGTTAAGAATAAGTGCTGAGTGAATTGGGGCTTAGGGGTAATCTACCAACTCTACAAGGCCCAACAGCTGTGATGACTTTAGTAGATATCAAAGGCGCCGACTAAGAGGGGTGTTGAAGTTCGCATTTCCACTCTTAACTTTGACGTTGATTTTACGGATAGTTTTGCGGAGCGGCAGAGAAATAATTTATTGACGAAATTGATTTTTAGCATATTTTGTAAAAAAACGCGAATCGGGTGGTATATTACATTTCATACACTTTTGGGATGTGGTGCAGATAGACAGGCGGTAATTCACACTTGATGCGATTAGAATTACAAAACATATTATACCTTTATCTTGTCTGAATAAAAACTAGCTTTAGAAAAAAATTATGAGTAGTAAACTAAAAATTAAGGTTGGTCACTAAAAATAGATGGTTTGTATTAATATTCGCACCCTAAAAAATGTATAACGGCATTAAATTTCCAATAAATGTGCTATTTTAGGTTCGGAGCCGGAATTTCGATAAAGTTGGCCGTCTGAGCGTAACGATAATATTTGCAATGTCCATAAACATCTTATACACTACGTATGTGATGCTCATCGTTGCCCGTAGCAACATGGATAACACAGACTAAGTGCTGATTGGGTAATCCGTTGACCCCTACCCGCCTCGCGAGGATTATGTCGTCATAAGGACTGTTATGACGTGATACACCGCAACTTTTTATAATGATGATAGGCAGAAATCAAGTATTTTTAGGCGGATATGATGAAAGTAATTCCATAAAAAAGTAAAACAAAATTTACGATCACCAGTAAGTTTTAAAAACGTACTAGGCATTGGAGGGGTTTTGAAAAATGTTATCGATTTTAAACGCAAAACCTGACGAAATATAAAACGATTTTCGACAATACCGTTGTTTTATCTCACAATTCGATAAATTTTATTGTCAACATTATAGGCTTCATTGAATGCGGAAATGAAAAATGATAGCGGATTGGAGAAATGAAAGATTCCCATCGGTGCCATTTGGTAAAATTCCGATCCGTCAGTTCTACCGGAAAGCGTTTTCCATTTGCTTTCCGCCGAGTTGCTTTTGTAAGGCTCTAATTTTGATTTATGTAGCAATGCAGACGTCACACTTGCATTTATGAGCAAATAGTGTGGAAATATGTCACTCAGTTGTAAACAAATAACTTGAATTAAGCAGCGAAGCATATGAAAACTTAGTGTAACCATGAAATACTGGCAGAATACAACAAAAATTGTATGTTGTATAAACTGACACGCGATTCCAATTTAATTACAAGTTGGAATGTAGAAGTTAGTCCCTATTAATTCCAATTAGGCGGGTACGCCTAAGTAATTTAGGGTTATTGCTCGCTGTACCAGGACCTGAGGAAATTAAACTTTTCAACTTCAAACCTTCAACTTACCGCTGTCGTCAGTAGTTTCCGCTTCATTCCCAGTCGCGCGAGTTCTGGAACAAAGACAAATGGTTTTAGAATCAAAACAATGGAGAACAATGGCCATACAGCTGTTTACACAATGGCTGTTCTTGTGAGTCCCTGCAACCACGGAAACATTTTTTTGCAAAAATTAAAAAAACCTGAGAAACCAAATATTCACGGCTCATTTGCTTGTTGGGGTTTTTAAAGTTCGGCTGCAATTTTTCAAAACAATTTTTCGATATTTCGTGCTAGGGTTACAACCGCATAGTCACGTTTGTTTAACTAACAGCCATGCATCTAAAACGTCACAATCACTTGTTATGAGGAGGCAAATGAGCCGCGAAGATTACCAAATGAGCCATTCAACTTAAAACCAACAATCCTTATTTCAATAAACACTTGGAAAGGCGAATATTTGTCAAATTGCAACCAAACAATCTTTTTTGAACGCACTAACCAAAACCAAATTAGAGAAGTAAAAACGGAAAAAATTGACTATACGGTTGCCAACAAAATTCACTCTAAAACCAGTGAAATAAAAAATAAAAATGAATTAGACCGACAAGTGATACATTTTCATTAGTGTTTAAGTTTGTGCCAAAAAATGCAAATTCTAAGCAATTTAAAATTCCAACTGTCAACGTTAAAACTGTCACGATTTCGTTCGTAATTACAGCGTGTTTAAGATAATATTGCGTCAGAAGATAGATTAAAGCGACTTAACACTTCAGGTACACCGCCTACAGTAGCTAAGCTCTAATTTTCAACTTTGGCTAGTAGTCGTAAGCAATTAAAACACAAAGAACGTTATATGTGGCGTCAAAAAGTGTCTTTGATTTGAAGCAATCGGAAACATGATTACAAAAGGCTAACCAAACCAATAACCACAATTAAGTGCAAATCGTGAAATGTACCAAGCACATAGAATAGTGTCGAAACAAGTATATACGTAAGAGCAACAATTATCAAACCACTAAAGTCATTTGGCACCAAGTAGTTGGGATGTACATTTGCGTCATATTACAAAACTCTATATTTCAGAATATGGAAATATATAAATAACTCTCGGCAAACGAACCGTTCATTTTGAACCAACTATAAATGGATCTTGTTAGCAGATTCTACTAATGCAAAAGGGACAATCAATAACAATACGCTAAAAAGGTAAAACTATTCACTACCTGACAAGTTGAGGGAGGCAGATTGCATTTGTGGTTGGAAAAACAAACGGTAAAAGTTCAGAATGTCTTACTAATCTGTTACCCAACAAACATGGCCCTAAGTCAAACTTTGAGGATTCGAACTACGTGTATAAATATGGTAAAGTGTCAAAACATGGAATTATAAATCGACTTTGCCGATTCAGATTCGCAGTTGAGTTTTAATAATATTTTGATATCACAATATTCTATTCACACAACTGTCACCATCAGGCAACAATAATATTTGAAAAGATATGAAATAAATTTGATTCATAAGTCGTCTTGAATTTATTGTTGAATGTAAGTTTTCTGACTTGTCGCAATAGGTAGTGCATTTACACAGGTGACGTGGCTGGCGCTTCCCTACAGGTCGTAAAGTAATCATAAAAAGATAAACTTACATTCGATCGCTCCTGCGCGCTCTTTCCAAGAGGACATCAAGGAAAGTATTTTGCTCACCATCGTTCTTCACACATTGCACCCCTGAAACAATACAACGCCATTGTTTAAATGGGAATTCAAATAAGTTTTGAGATCATTGATTAAAATTTAACAGATTCTCTTTCACACAAAAAGCTGTGATGCATTTATGTTTGTAAGTATCGAGGTTTGGCCTAATAGAAAGGACATGTCCAAGTTTTAGGGTTAAATTTTAAATTGTTATGCTTTTCTTTAAAGAAGATGTCTGTCTGCGTGTGGTCAATTTTGCTCCGGACGTCAATCCCGATTAGGGAGAACACAAATTAGGCCCGGCATTTATGTTATGCTCGGACAGGCACAAGTTATCTTAACTACCTACTTTGCTGTTGATTGTATAAGGCGCGCTTAGAGAAAATTGGTGGTTTTAGGCAGTAATTAAATCTGCGCAAGTCATTAGCGGTGTAGTGTGCGGGTTTGGCAAGTTAAAACATCGACCGAAAGTGATTCCCACACGGATGTAAGTCTAACTGTACGTTGCAAACCTTAACTATGCGACATGGTATTAAATTGTTTAATATAATCATCAGTTGTTACTGTAGCATCGGCGCCTGATACTTGTAACAGTGTATGTTCCCATAAGGATATGGAAACACAAAATATATCTTCGTCGTGCTGGGTCGTAGAGTCCGTAACGCTAAATAACCACATGTGTGTGACTTTCGACTTTAGCGTTAAACTATATAACCGCATATATTCGTATTTAAAAAAAACAATAATTATAAACGCCCAAAAAAGAAATTAAAAGAATTGTAGTGGTGCACCTAGAAACCGGCTGATTAAGTCCTTTAAGTATGTCAAAATGGCATTTGAAAGGCAGCTCGATCGACTTTCCCAGCAAGCTGATGAGCAGAAGCCACGGTGGGAATCTATTGAGCCAAGTAGCTTTAATCCCCCTTAAAACGTAGAAGTGTTGGCACAAGTCAACCTCGAGGACCAACCCGCATTTGAAGCCTATTCTTTGACGAGGAGTATTTTTACAGATATTTTGAAGTGAAAAATTGTCTGCTTGTTCTTTTAAATCAGATTAGAGTCAAAACTGTCAGAAACGCCACTGTTTAAACGCCAAATGATGTATTTTCGCCTTATTTTAAAATACCTGAAAGCATATTTGTCGCAATAGCTTTATGTTTGCCACCCAATTTTCCTTTGCCTCACTTCCAAATTCCACATTATGCACACCAAACAAACTTAATATATACCCACGCTACAGCATTTTTTTAAATACATGCGCAAAGATTAGAAATTTTTCCGATGTGTACTTATAAAGGCGTTTTCACATTATATTTTCCGTAAGTGCAAACGCTGAATTGATATACACAAGCGCGTCCGTCATTCAAATTTAACACGAACCGGCGTTGCTATCTATACAAATACATGTCTTGCTTTCACAAACTCCCTCCTTATAGATAAATGCCACCATGTTGATTAAAAACGTGGCATAGCTACCATAACGTTGGCACACGGTGCCGAAAAGTCAATACAAAAGAGATAACGGGCAAGTTAAGACCCATTTATCTTGTCGTGATGAGTTGACGGGCTGACAAACTATAAACCCAACACGACAATCTGTTTGATTTATCTCTAAGAGTTTAAGAAGGATACAACACAATACAGTAAGCCAATATTAGCCTTTTTGGCTGGATTTGCGTAAAATTCACATATTTTTACAGTTCTTTTTAAAGCCGCTTAATCTGATAAAATCTTCGTCCAAATATAATTTATTTAAAAGAACTAAAACACACAAATCCGAAAAAGAATGAAAGTTTAATAGATTTAATTAGTTTGAGCAAATTTGATTAAAAATGTAATTGAGTCGTATTCGGTTGCGACGACTCTTATATTATGTTAGACCACTAATCTATCAACTTTTTACTGGACCTATTTAGCCGCAAGGAGTCTGCGCATACTTTTAGGAAATATTTAGAGTCAGGGGTGTTGACATGTATATACCTAAAAATCAAGCTCGCCAGTTTAAGTTATCTACCGGGTGCTTAGAAAGATCGCGGTTTATTTAGATTTCCAATCAGTCACACTCTTTCCGTGAGCTCGCCGGACCAAATTATTCCCATTGCGGTGTACCGTTCCCCGCATATTAGTGCGATTTTTATCTCGGTTTGATATGCAAGCGGTGGTAAAAGAATGTCCGATAAGATCC
Source organism: Ciona savignyi (assembly GCA_000149265.1). NCBI lineage: Eukaryota > Metazoa > Chordata > Ascidiacea > Phlebobranchia > Cionidae > Ciona > Ciona savignyi. The sequence continues at coordinate 948,945 of CH003236.1, read as the reverse complement.
GTAATGTAAACTCAGAAAATACGGAAATTGCAGGAGTTGAATAACTGTAGGGTCTATTTGAATGCACGATCTAAGAGAAAAAACCTGATTTATGGCTTTATTGTGACTATTCCTTATTAAAGCCAACATAGCTTAAACTCTTTTAACAAATGTATACGGCTATATATATTTGGAAACCTCTTGAAATATCTATTATTTTTACTTACACAATCGAAACTTTTAACATAAGCAGATGGACAAGTGAAGTGTTTAGTAGGGTTCGTGCATGCTAACTACATATCAAAACATAATTACTCAAATGGACATGTTATGTTCGATCGTGTGTTGCCCAAATAGACGTTTAATAAAATATTTATCTTCTTTGTTTGACGCCGGCGGTTAAGTTGGTTATAAATCATTAATAACACTTACATGTGCGGTTTTCTGTTTGAAGCGACAAGGTTATAGTGGTTACGTTTTAAGTGGGTTGATTAGCACTATACACCTGAACTTTGTCACATCTCCAAAGTCCCGATCAACAAATCTGTTGAGGCAACCAACCTTGATAAGCATGATACCCAACCCCATCTTGGGTTCATTTGCTCCCGTTATATATGAACAAAAAAATAGGCAAAACACCTGACCGGTATTGTACTTGCAGTACATACATAAGTGGCTCTGTTACACAGGCAAATACCCCGGTCTTTGAAGTGTAAAACGTCGCATGATTCGGCTTATTTACTCCGGTGCGATAGGCGGTCCGCTTCGCACGATATTTTTGCCCCAAAAAGAGAAAAAAAGCTTAAAAAGTGAACAAGCGGGGATTTGGTAACGCCAAATAGCCAGGTTATCTTCATTGATGTTCTAAGCTCCTTCTATCCGTCTGTATCTAAAAGTTGGCAATTTTTGTCTCCGGGAGCCCGTTAGCTTTCGTCACTGTCGTGCTTGCGAAGCCGAGTATTATGACGTCACAGTTTCCGACAAAGGATCCATTGTTTTGACAGCGGAAAGTCGAAAAATGTGCCGATTTTTAAAAATTTAGTTATTATACAAATGATAAAAGATGTATTTTTTCAATTTTTCAATATAAAAATAATTTTTATACACACTCAAACATTTTTTTTCTAAAAATGTATTAAAAAAATATATAATGAGTAATACATGGAGTTTTATCATTAAAACTGCACAAGCGGATTAACACATGCGCTACCAAAACCAGCATCGACAAAAGGTTGACAACGCCGGCCGGCGTTTAAACCGCAAATGCCGGGGTGTAAATCTTAAATCCCGATCGCAGTTTCCCATTCACTAAAGTAAACGTTGATTAATCAAGAATTGACAAATTCGAAAATGAACTGTCACACGTACCTGTTGCTAGTACACATATCCAAATCATTGATAATATGACGTAGGATGGATGACGTAACATCATATTTGACCTTTAGTACACTTGTTTTGATTACACAGCAGTTTTTACAGTTTCTAACGATGTTTCTTTATTTAACTTAAAACAAACTATAAATCAAAGTATTTGATCACCAAATATGACAAAAATAAGAAGTGCGACTGATCAAATTCTCGTTATATAATATAACCTTATTTATGCACAGAGTTTAACTTTATAAAACCAACACATGTTGTCTGTATAATATCTGTACCACACGTAGCCTATATACCTTATAAACCTAGTGTAATACTGAACACTAAACTTTTTCTCAACGCACTTTTTATTTTCTAAATTAAAACTCACAATCCCAATGCTCAATCTGTAATAATTGCTGTAAATTTGCCTGGTGTTATACTTTACACGACACCTCATAGTTCATATATATCCATAAGTACGTCAAACTAATTAATTCACTTCCTTGGACGAACGTCCGTTGGGCAACCCACAATCGACTGAACGACGAGCGATGGCACGCTGCGTTTTATGACATCACAATCTTTCTACCCGCTCTAGAATAAAGCGCGTTATCGCAGGCGGGCTCATTGACAAGCAAAACATTATCGCGTTTTCCCGACGCACTAACAATTAAAACACTCGAAACGCAAACAAGAACTACATCACAATGCTTGTTTCGCCTCTCATTAGCAAACAGTGTACATTGTCTTGTCGTCCGCTACCGCTATTTGTCGATTACAGCGTTTTGTTTTGATTAGCGCGAACAAATTATGACAGTGGGGAACAGCAGACACATTTCCCCAGCACCCAGTCTTTAAAACACGTCGCTCTGCATTCTTATAAGCACGCTTAATCCTATGACATGGCTTTTACCTTTAGAAGGCGAGTTCTTATCGGTCTATCAACACAATTTCTAATTAATAGACGAATTATATGATTAATGCTGAGAGTCTGAATAAAACATACGATTCGTTTCGCTTTTGTACGATTTTAAACGCTTTACGATTCTGGGTTGGTTTATTAGGAATGCTTTACAACTTACGAACCCACTGTGGTGCAAACAAGAATGTTGCACTTTTGTTGTTGTAATTAGATAATTACCATAAATACTAAAACTATAAATCCAAAAGAAAAATGACGTCATATACCCCCCAGTGTGCAAATAATTTTTAAGATATCTTGGACGGTGGCATCAAGGTTGCGGGTTGAACAACCAACAACTTTAGTTGAAAACTCCCAGGCTAATACCACTGATGCGTGTCGTATGAAACAATGCCGTCTGTTACGAAACAAACACTTTAATCTTTACCATTGTTTGCATTTCACATGATTCTTGTTTCGAGACCGGGCGTCCCTTAAACATAGATTAGCTCATTAGAATACGCTTGTAAACGTATTATATTATCAAACGTATAAAGGTTGGAGATAGAGTTTTGATTGTGACGAAACCATGGTGTTTTCAAATCAACAATGTAGTAGTCGCCTACATTGACCTTTTTGGAGAAAAGATCAAGTCCATTTGAAGTTTTTTTCAAAAATTGCAATTATTTTTTACTTTATAGCATTTTATAACTAATTGTTGAAAGATTGCTGCTTTAGCACAGTCTGGGCTGCACGTCAAACTACGTCGTAAAGAAATACGGCTATGTGTTTATATTTATATACAGTATATATATAGGTCTACTATAAAATACTTTATTGGCCTATTAACAATGCTCTCGTAATAAAAGGAAACTTTAATTGTAAAAATTAAACTTCTTAAACATTTTGTAAAAAAGTTAACGGTTTTAAAAATGTAAACAATAAATACTTTGTGAAACAGATTTCAAAAATTAAGGACTTAGGAAAATGAATTAATTTAAATTATTGTTACATTACTTTATCATTTGTGTTTAGTTTGTTGTCGTACAATTTTGTAAAAAAAACTCAAAGTTTTAAAAGTATTAATTTCTATCTCATCAACCTATTGGAAGTGTAAACACTAATCTCAATATAAAAATTAATTACTTAAATAATCCGAAATTTAACGAAGCAAAACCTATGATTAACCATACCTTGCTTATTATAAGTAAATTTGTTTTAATTCTGCAGACTAAAGTTGGATTGGTTGGGTTCCAGAAAATCCATTTAAATTTTCCAAATGAGGCGAGAAGGATCTGCTGTTTGATTTTTATGCGACTCTGAGTTAACAAAGCCGCTTTGGCTTTTGTATAATGAAAGAAGCAAAAACTATGTTTTCAAACACTGCAGCTGCGTTTGGAAGAGGATGGCAGGAAAAAGGCAACAAAAGATCCATCAAGGCCCGAAATCAAGATGAATTGGTCGATAATTAAAGTTTGGGGAAAGATTGAACAGGAGTTGTTTCAAATTAAAATGAAATTTCACAACAACATAAGAAAACCTCAGCATTCTTGAACCAAACACAAAATAAAGTTGGACAGGTTACCATAACTACCATAGCGTGTTATACACAATATAGAGATATTATAGTAGTTTAAGTTCAATATATTAAATTACGTAATTTTAATGCTTTTCCTCATGGACACAAAACTAGTATCGGCCTAGCGAAGTTCCGGTTTACGTCCCGAAATCGCTGCTGCTGCATTATCACGAGCCAAAGCTAATATGGACAAAAAATTTGATATTTAAATTGGATTATCCAAACATTTCGCGAAACTTTAGATGGTAGCTGAGAATGTTCTTGTGTCTTGCTTTGCCACTGTTTAAGAAGATACGTCGACCAGTACCGACTGGTCAACGGGACACAGATTTAAAGAATTAATTAAATTAATGTTTAAAATGAGCAAAAACTAAGAAAATTTATACTGTTAAACCACAAACCTTGGGTAAAATCAGTCACGCCCAAAACGATATATAGTAAATATAGTTGGACCCCGCCCAAATTCAGAATTCTACTCTTACAATTTTCCCAGCTCACTTTCACATCGAACCATGTTTACTGTCGTGGTTATTTCCATGACAAAACAAAAGCATTAGGTTTTTTTTCACACGGACATTTTTATCCATTCTGACATATATAGGGTGGCGGCTCAGAAGATGGCCATGTGAAAAATTGTCGAAAAATCGACACATTTTTTTGCCAAGGCACTTTACAACGAATAAAATCACTAGCTTTTAAATTGTGTTATCATTTGCTAAATTTGTGCTAAACATTTTATTTTATTAAAAGCACGTTTGTTCTAATCAACATGTAATGCAGCTTTTTTGGTTATCTTGCTCCGCTATTACCCTTAATGAAAACAGGTTGTCGCTTTTCACAATGACATATTTTAATCAGATATAGCGGTAATTTTTAAAGAAAAACCGTTTTTTTGTCCCTGGTGGCAGATGCTTTAAACGCTATTGTTGTACATAGGACGTAGGTGTTTAAGTGCCTTGTCATCTGAGCTTTGGTATTAAGAGTTAAATAGTGTTTTAGTGTATAGCAACGTAAAGAACGGTTTAGGTAGCCTTTTTAGTAAGTGTTGTACCAAGTTCGAAACGGGTGTGTTATACCACTACTGGTCGGTCACGGTTTTTAAGAGTGAAGCATCCGCGAAAGTGGGCCCAGCTGCAAATGGAGCTAAAAAGCAGCATTTTCCTAAGCGCGTTGGCAAATTGCTCTTGGTGAAGTTTGTCTAATTAAACCTTGGCACGAGGCTAAGTGATAATTGCTGTATCCCATGTAAACACAAGTAAAACAACAAACTGGTTCTCTGGAACAACAACGGACTAGGTAAGTGAGAATCTTAAAAACACAACGCCAAAGCTGCCCGCGAGGAAATATTTTGACTTTTTGTGCATTTCATTTTGTTTAATTTATCCTGTCACTCAAACTATCAGTAAAAAAGTTAAGTACTTCAATTAAAAAAATGCTAAATTCACCCATAAGCTTAAAAGCAGTTGTTATTAAAGGGTTAAAAACGGAAGAACAATAATTTAATTATGAAACAATTCGTTGTTTTTACCTAATAAATAAATCGGTTTATTTAATTGATTACCTGAAAAAGTGAATGCTAAAACAATGACCGGTGACTCATCGAACCAACAGAAGCCATCTATCTACCTTAATAAGCCGAAATTAATAAATTATCACTTCGGGATGCTTAATTATGGTTAAAAAGATTAAGTGTATACAATGTTTTAGTGTTTATATTTTTTTAATTAATATTAAAACAACGAGTGTGATTGTTTGACTTATTTGCATTCCTTTACTTACAGAACTAATACTTCATTTACAGTCAAACTCGAGCGCCCTCTTCTGTCAAGGATATATACCTAACCGTTAGAAGATTTTAGAACACGATATTTATAGTTTTAACAGGGAATTGAAAAACACAAGAAGAGGAATGGGATATTCACAGGAAAATGTCCGATGACTTTATACCCATCATCGGGTTACTTGAGGTGTCGTAATGTGTTGTATATAAATGCAGACGGTGCTACTGTTTGTAGTTCTTCCCATTAATTCAATGTGTTCAGGTTACTACTGCTTATACTTTACCCAACCGATTACCAGGACTGGGTTCTATACACGAACTTTCGGGAGACGGCCAACACTCTAACCAACTTAGCTAACTGGTTAAACACAATCGAAATATCCCTAATCAATATTCAAAAGAACTGTTGTATATATTGACGAACAGTCATACTTAAGGGGTCAAGCGAAATTGAAGGGTCCTGGAGTAGATGCGAGAACATGGTAAAACGATTAATGTTTTAACATTCCCCCCAGATTAAGTGCATCGTTAAAATTAAAAAATAAAGAACCTTATGTCAGTGCTCATTTAAACAATATTGCAATATTTTCCATTCTGAGCGTGCTGTTCGTATCCAGTTTCGTGTTATTCGTAATGAAATTCTAAATGAGATTAGTATATGCGAGCAAATGGGTCTAACACATTATTACCCTAAAAGTTTACACGGAGTATGTTTCTATGTTTGCTCTTCATAAGTCAAACAGTCGGCTTTCATTTTGTTAATATTGCAGTTTCTAAGCGATACAAGTTACCACTAGGTGGTGACAAAGATCTATTCAACCACGATTGAACTACGCTAATTGGGATTTAACATTCAAAAAATGGACCAGTAAAAATAAACAAATAAAAAGATTTTTGGTTTGGGTTTACAGACGTCAATTAACTTTTTGAATGGAAATAATCTATCGGACTACAGCACACGTTCAATCCCACACGTTCAATCCCAGTATGAAACTAACTGAAAAATAGTTGCATCAGAAATCCCATTGTAAAGGAATACTTATTTTCATTAAAAAAATAATTACAACTAACTAACATTTAACTGATTTAAGATTATTAATATGTGTAGACTACTTAAGTAAATAATAGCAAAACATTATAGTATGTCCATACCTATAAGTAAGGATTTGGGAAAGTGATCAATGTTTGTGTCAGTTTGAACCTGTGATCGTGTTAGCGATTGTTCAGAATACAGAAGATATGATAATATTTTATTAATTTGCTTAACATTTCGCCCGAAAGTGTTATTCCAACGTAGTTTACAGATGAAGTGGGTGCTGTGCTAATCGCAGTAAAATCCCATTTTCGAAGACTTTGATGAGGTCAAACTTTAAGGAGGAGCAAACTTTAAAACAGCCCTGAACGATGCATTAGTTGTTTTGTGGTGCACAGAAGCAGCATATTTATATGCGAAGATGCGTTATGTTTTTACAATTCACACTAATATTTTCATTTTCAACAAATATTTAGTCAGATATTTTAGAATTTGCAAAAAAAACATTGTCATTATGTGGAAAGATATCACATTTAAAATGTGAAAAAATAGACAAATAGACTTACATATTTCTTTTCCACCAATTCCAGCTTTGAAGGTTAAGCTTATTTTTTTCTTGACAATTACACCAAATAGCTTGACTAGTAAGAGCTATTGCAGTGTGTTGTATATGATAAAGACACGTTTCTTCAATTTGGTAGAACCCATTAAACTGCTGGGTTCAGACAATGTCCGTAAAGTGCCTTGCCCAAGGACACAACCTACTAGCTAGCGAGCAGTTTCGCACCTGCAACCTTTCGATTGAAAGGCGCCGCACTTAACCGCCAGACTAACCGGCCAGACAAATATTACTAAGTTTGGTTTTAGTTAGTCGGGATTTATTTAGTTTTTGCTTGCAGAAACAAACGTTAAACACTTTGTATACGATACATTAAGGGTGATGAGGTAACCAGGGAAGCCGATCGTTTCTGCATGCAAAAAAATATAGCGTACACTCAACAGGGTTTTTAAAATTATGGGGGTTCCAAGTGGTTGACGATCTCTAGTAATTTTACCTTTCCGGTAGATAGAGCAAGTAATCTGTCAGGTCTGATGAAAAAGGTCTGAAAATCCAATTGATTCCAACAAACATAACTTACCGGTACAAAATATAAAACAAAAATTTCTACCATCATTGAAAAACAACTCATCCCCGATTGTACTTTTTCGTTGCGAATCCTCTGAAAGAATCCATGTTTTCACTACAAATCATACTATAAGATTTCACCCTATTACAATTGCTAAAACTAGTTGGAAGAAAAGAATGTATTTTTATGTTATTGTTTAAAGGGCCATCGGAACAGGTGCAAAATTCCAATTAGCGGGAATTAAATCTCCAAAAAGGAAATAAATAAAAATTCTTTCATACACAAAAAATCAACCAACTCATATAAGGTGCATACATATGAAAAAATATTGCCAGTGGGCAAAACTCATTTGGTTTTTAATATTGGAGTATTAAACACAGGACTTATAAATACTACAAGGTCGTTTCGATTACTAGGAAATCCAAGGAACTCGCGGGTTTCTGCTTGTAGAAACATAGCGAAAAGTGTTACAATTAGGGAAGGTTAACACGTGCTTCAAACTCTACAGTTACTCAATGATTATCGACTCGTAGACTTACAAGACTGTACGTAGTCTATTGTGAGTGAGAGTTAGTTTAAAAGGGTCTCTAGGAGAGGCGCAATATTGAAATTCTTTTTGATTTAGATATCAGAAATTGGTAAAGAAGTCATACCATAAAAAGAAATATATTTTTCGATAATGTGTGTAATAATTTTCGCTTAGAGGTTTAACAAAAAGCCCAATAAATAGAAGTAACAAAAGTTAAATATTTAAACGAAAATCAAAATATGGTAGAATATGTTTTATATCCGCGTTTTTTACTACTTTTTCCAAAATATAAGTTACGATTAATGAGCTACGAAAAAGACTGGATATTTAAATTATATGTTCAGAAACAAAGTTGCATTGAGAATTGATCTGCCCTTATCAAGATTCATATTAATTATATTTTATTGTAATGAAATTATTTTGCTTCTTTTTGCTTATTGTAAATATGTTTAATAGCTTCAATAATGCAATACAATAAAATAATATTTAAAGAACGTTTGGCGAGAAAATTCTTATGCCATTGATCAATATAATATGCCTTTCCGAACATTTACGTTTGAACTAGTTTTGTATTATTATGTTTGATGTTGAAATGTATTTCAAAAGCTCATTGAATAATGTGTAATGAGGTGCTATCCAGCAATGCGTTAAACAAGGCTTGTATATTTGGAACAAAATCTTCACCACTGGTGAATGCAGGGAATTATTAATTCCGCATTTTACTTCGGTGTGTGTTTCATAGAACTTGCCCTCCGCATTGCTAGGAGTATTTTCGATTGGAAAATTAAAAATAATTCGATTTATCGAAATTAGGCACGCAAAAATTCGAAATTAGGCACGCAAAGCTTTTGGTTGAGTATGGGCGGTTTAAAAAAAGTCCGGACTGTGCGATCCCCAGAACATTTACTTACCACAATTAAACCACACAAAATCCTGGGTTGAAAAGTAGGGACATACCACGGTTACCACTCCAAACCTTAGGTTATGTCGATGCTTGCTGGTAAATATTACTCCGATTTGCAAAGTTGGTCAAATTGACATTTTAGCATTTCGATAAAAAAGTTTAAAATCGCAATGGAATTGACTACACCTGCTCCGTATTTATCAAGTTCGAGCAATATTGGACCGTTAGACAATCGATCTTCTGCCACGCAGTTCGAACCGTTGAAGACTGTTGTATTGCCATCCGTGTTCGGGATTGTATGCATATTGGGTTTGTTCGGGAATGCATTGGTTATGTACATAATCCAAGTAAAGGTAAGTAAATCTGACAAACAAAGGATCAATTAGTTTCTCCAGTTGAGATGTGTCAATATGATTTATTTGATAGATCTAATCACGACATCTCACGTTTTTCTTGGGGATACAGTCTATTGATCTATATATGTCGTGGTTCTGTTACTACATATTTTTTTTGTATCTTTCACATAATTTTTTCCAATATTACATATTTTCCTAGGCGTACTTTTATTTAACCAAGTTAATTACTTGTCGGGTTGTAGATAAGGCGTGTCAGTGCCCGACCCCATCACGTCATCAGTGTGCTATCGTATTTACAGCACGTGACTGCGGTGCTTAAAAGCTGTTACCAATCGGTTTGATGTCATTATTGACCGAAAATGAAAAAAGTTTTATCTTAAAAGATTTCAAAGAGTGAATAATTTTATTTCGGCAGTTTCGTCTCGACTCTGAATTTACCATTTATCCATGCAAAAAGTAGCCCAAAGCAATAGTTAGAACTGTAACAATTAGAAATCAATAATAATAGTGATTTCTACGCTTAAGTAGTACTACATTTTAAAGCAATTAATACAGCAATATTAAAAACATCGTTTATAAATTTGCATTCAAAGCCATTTTATTAATAACTATTGGACTATTCGAATGGTCGTGTGGCTGAATGGTTAACGCGACAGTTTTATATATCGTATTATATGCGTAAAACTGTCATGGGGACAAGACCATCAGTGGTTCGAAACTTAGCCTGTAAATAATAAAAATAAAATAGTCCACCGGTTAATAACTTAAGACCAAAAACAGTTGGGTTAATTTCAAAAGTAACTATTTTTCATAGATCCGAAAGATGAATCTCACTGACATCTATGTAATAAATCTGGCAGTTGCGGACTTCATTTTTCTAGCGATGCTTCCATTTTGGTCAACAGAACTTGCGATGAACGGAAAGTAGGCATTTTCATTATTGTATTTTTGGGTGCGATTTCAGTATTAGCAATTTATTATTGTTTCAAGTTCCACGACACAGACTTACACAGACAAAAAGTGGCAATATGACCCAACCAGTGCCCAATTGATGGTCATTTGCTTGAATTCGACTAATTGGGAACCACTGTATTAAATATTTACTGCGCTATTTAATTGTTTTTTTTGTACTTTAGATATATTTATTATTACAAAAAGAACCATTATAGAATTCTACATTGCAATAGGTGGATTTTCGGAAGAGCACTCTGCAAACTAACAAGTGGAAGTACACACTTCCACATGTACGCAAGCGTTTTCTTCCTTACTGCCATGGCTGTGGACCGCTTTATGGCTGTTGTTGTCTACAGAAATTGTGCGAAATACAGGTCAGATATATTTTACGTGTGACAGATCAATGAATATTAACACCTTTAGATTGATTGAAAAAGTTTGTTAAAACCCATAATTTTTTAAATAAAATCAAAAGTGCATTTAACGGTCGATTATTAAATTCACAAGGTGAGTCTCAAGGTGCTACTTCGTCGATGGTCGTTACCACGCCAAACATGTCTAAAAGTTTATTTAAACTTTTATTTTATTTTATCATTAATATTGGCACAAATGACCCACTAACATCCCAATTTTAAAGGAGAACACGATAATAACTTCTGATTATAAACGAAGTGGAAAAATCGGATAACCACTTTGCGCATACCCTGGAAAATTTTATTTTCTATAAATTATTAATACACTGGCATTTGGAGGCAACACAGTTTTATTTTGTAGAGTTCATTTATCACTTATATGCATTTCAATCAGAACAAGAAAGGCCGCCAAAGTGGGTTCGGCTATCATTTGGATAATATCGATCTTTATCAGCATTGTACCCTTTCATTTTCGTGATTTGTGGCACGAGCCTTCAGGTCAGTCTTTTAACTATGCAACAGAACTTATCGCATTGACTTTTCGTGAAGTTAAAACATCCACGGCGTTTATGCGTTATCACTTTTTAACTTTTTAACGAATAACTTATAAAATTGCTAACGTGGATTTTGTGCTCGAATTAGAAAAAAAATCGTTCACTACTTTTGTTACACATTTAAAACTAACAATTCCCGGTAATATTAGGCTTATACATTGTTTAAAAATGATGCTTCTAAAATTTACGATCGAGAATGAAAAGTATAAACGATTTGTTTTTATGTCAGGATACAACCATTGCGTTTGGACTTTCAATGACACTCGGCCGATCGATAGGAACTGGTTTATTGTGCATTTTATGACGAGGTTTGTATGAAATATTCATTTCTCCATCACAAATATAATAATTTAAAAGATTTTAAAGGTAATTACCATTGACTTTTATTTAAAGAAAATGGTTTTGTTTGTCGAAGATATTTTTTAATTCCGTGCTTGCTTATGGGAATTCTGTTTTTTTTTACAACAGGACAGCGTAAATCATTTTCTATGGTTAACTATAGATTGTTTATGCATGCGGTGCACCACGAAGTGTGGAGAGAAGTTGCATTATTACAATAGAATATTCATGTGTTATCCCGTGAATGGGATAACGCACGGGTAATTATTAACCGGGTCATCGTCAGATTACCTCGGGCCGACCGGTCCGGGAAACTATATGGGAGTGTGTTGTATATGCTTTGGGGTTAAGAAGTCTTTTTTCGTTTTAGCACATTTATCCAATGATTTTAAACGATGTTTAATAAGTGTCTTGCGCGAGGACTCGACCGACTAGCTACCGATTATTTTCGGACCTATAGCTATGATATTTAGCCGTTTAGTATGTTAGTGTGCATATAAGATTCGAGTCGTCTTGATCAAAGTTTAAAAAGTAGTTTAATAGACGGTCTTTCGGGAAATACCTTAATCAGAATTTCTTCAGAATACGATTTACCGAGCCGGTAATAAATTCCAGATAAAATGGTGTCAGTTTAATCCATTTTATTGAACTTTTTATAACCCCCAGGTCAGTTGTTGCTTTTACTCTGCCCTTCCTCATCATTTCGGCATGCTATACTTCGATTGTTGTGTTCTTAAAAACACGGAAAACCAGTGGAAAGCTGACCAGCAAACGACAAGTACGGAATTGCATTCATTTTTCATTATATTCGAGTTAATGTGTCGTTATTGTGTCGAGACTCGACTGGAAGGTTAATTTAAAACAATTGGTTGCGACCATGAGCAACGTTACTTAAACCAAGTTAAACCCCCCACAAGAATATGTGTGTGTATAATCTCATCTAAGATAAGTAAATGTAAAAATATAGCCATTAGGTTACGGTTTTTATAAATATCGCTGTTGTACTAATCTTAAAATCCAATCTAAGAAAGTAACATAGGCTACTTTTATACAATACAGGGAAACAAAAACCTCTTTGAAATGGTTTTTGACCACATCGCAACATCCTAAAAGCCTTTTAAGCACAACCCATTTATCCAAGTAATCAGCTTCTAACAAACTAAGAAACTTCTGCTGTGTAGACGACGCATTTATTTAACTGTACCCAGCTTATTTTTTTGGAAACGTGAACTGAATTTTATGCCAGTATATAACGACCTCTAATTTTAAAACCACTTGTATTTCAAAGGTTAGATTTGCCACTTTATTCTATAAAAGCAGAAACTCATAGGTTCGCGGGTATATATACGTTTCTTATATTTGTACATTGTTAAAAATGCTTTAAACTAAACAGCCTAATCTCATAGGAGACAAACGAGGGATTTGTCGGAAAACAGCTGCCGAGGTTGAAAATAGACACAGCTTTTCTCTTCGTCTTAAAGCGCCCATTGTTTCGCACTTGTTATAAATGTTTAGCTGTTTTTATGCACTCTGAGTATTCTATAATAATGCTCTGCACTTTTTTTTATTATTTTAATACGATATTAATTATCTGTACCAGTTTTTAAGTAAACAACCTAGGCTATTAGGTAACACCTCTCATTTTTTGAATCGATAGAACACTTACTTGTTCTCACACATGGGTTAAATCAAGACGGATCACTAATCATCAACCGATTTTCAAGAAATCGCAAGTCGGGAAAATCACTTAAATTATTGATTATAGCTCAAATTTTAGGAAACCTGCAGTGTATGGTTGGGTAACCTGTAGTAAATCTTAGAGTTAAAATGTGATTTACAAATTACTTGTTAAAAGGTGTTTGAAAATACTCTCTACTTTGTTTTGGGATTTATATATTTCGGAAATGTTGTAGGCAACCAAGGATATTTAATTCTAGAATTCTATAGTTTAGTTGATACGTTTACAATTTTATTTAAAAAATCACAAATTGACTGACTGAGCCCAGAGGTAAAACGTCAGCACGTAAAAAAGGCATAATTTTAGTTTTATTGGCACCTTACTAAATTCCTTAAAACGTCGTACCTTACTGTTTCTATACATTTTTTCTTAGATGTCACACGAGAAATTAAAATAGACCTTATAAACAATAATTTCAGTGGGGTTATGTTTTGGGGAATTTATCGGAAAAAAGGTTCAAATTCACTTTTTTTATGGTTTCCGTTTTTTTATTCACGTTTTATAACAGTAATTTATAATCTAGTCTATATTTTATCATTGGGGTATATACTGGCATGTTAATTTGCGAGTTTATTGTAATGAAGTTAATTTTGGTATTATTTACCTAATCCAGTTTTGCGATATCGGCAAATAAAGAAAATCGGCGGCGAAATGACTGAAAAATGTGGGTCATTTTTATGTCGGAAATTATGGTCATTGCAAATTATTAATACGTCAGTTAACCCTTCTAAATCTTCCAACCTAATTGAAGCACCCTCTCTTGCCAAAGTGCTGACAAAAACATGCCAGTCACGACGAGAGTTACGCAGAATAAAATGTTAAAGAAACCTGGGAAAAATCAATATGGTTCTTCATTTTGAAAGGGGACCATAATTGTTCAAATGTTAAGCCTTTCGTATGTTGTTTTCCGCTAAAAAGCACTCAAATAATGTAAATTCAACATCGTTAGCACAATGCAGATAACGAGTGGTTTACAGGATTCATTATAGTCCGATAAATAAATACTTACAAAATTGACCTGTTACTTTCATTTTGCAAATGATTCCTACACAGCTAATACGCGTAATAAATTTTGAATAAAAATGCAATTGTTCCAGGACAAAGCGACTACTATGGTGTTAGTGGTTATTGCGGTGTTTCTCTTGTGTTGGCTGCCCAACCAAATATCAAATGCATTGTATGCTGCACAAGGTCTTCAGCTTATTTGTAAGTTGGTCGTAAGTGATTACGCGATAACGCGATATGTGATAAGTAAATATGGTGATTATTTAGAATTAACTTCCATATTTTGGCTAATAAGTTCAGTCGAAAAGGCGAACTGTTAAAATGAACCGCTTGTATGTTTGAGCAAGGCACTGCTGGACAGTGTTCCTCTTACTTGTGTGTTATGTTAAAGAATGCAATGTTCCCAACATATACAAACAACATTAGGTCTATGTTTTTTCACTCCTGATGATAATAATGTTCTTAATCAATTATGTACTCCCAGCAAAGCCCTTGCAGCCATCTGTGGTGCACTACTACATACACATGTTTAGCACTTGTCTCGCCTGGACTCATAGCTGCGTAAATCCAATTCTATATTGCTTCATGAGAGAAGATATTAAACTTAAGGTAGGCGAAGTGTTGCGTTATTCACAATTGCATTAAACAGCATACAAACTGTTTTTTCATTTTCAAAGCAAAATGTATGATAAGCTGTTGCACTAATAGTTTTTAGAAAGTTTTATTATTTAAGACTATATTTTTAATCAGGTAAGTCAAATCCCCTTTTCAACTAAGAACGTAATTATTTGTAGTAAGAAAAAATCATCATCACAATAATCTGCTCAAACTGCCCCGAATTATCCCACATACCATCGTTTTTGAAATCCACACCAAGCGTTTAACTTTCATTTTACGGTCGACTACCACTATCGTCTCATTTAAATAATGGACAAATAAGCTTCTTTTTGTCCTATGTGTCGTTTTCCCACTACGTCGGTTTTCGACCGAGTGTTTGGGTTTTTAAATCAGTTATAAATTTTAGCATGTATTTAAGTTAACAGAGATGATGCACTGGCACGCCAGGCGATTCTGTGGTGAGCAGACAGCGAATACATTTATAACAACAACGGAAATACGACTAGCAAGTTATAAAGGAGAAACACAACAGGTGAAAACATAGTTTACATTGTGACAGTGCTAAAATAGAGACCGGGAATTCCTGCTAATTGACTGAATACTGAATCTACGGGGTTGAAAACAGAGAACAGGTTTTAATACAAGAGCATTTAAAATCAGAATTAACTTGCTGGAGCCGGAGCTATTGTAGTTTATTGTGTTTAATAGGAATATATTGTCTATTTGATTTATAACGTAGATTCTATGATATAGGCTTTACAAAGTCTGCAGGTAGGTAGCCCCAAAATAATGTAAAGTATGTATAACTCCCTGTTACAGCTCAGATAATCAGACATTTTTTTCAACGGCTAAGTTTCAAAACCATAATGTTTTTTTTGTATATATAATCCCGTACTGTATCAGTCTCGTTAACGAATTTTGCCACGTCCGTACCGTTACCACCAGGCAGTCAGTTTTAAGTAATCTGACAAATGTCAATTGCCACATGACACCCCCTTGCATGTACGTATAAGGTAATCTGACGATTGCGCATGTGATTACTCTTTCCAGATGTGATGCGCTAAATTTGAATTAATTTTTTAAATTTTTATGTTGGTCCATGTTATTTTTAACACCAAATATATTAATTTTTTATAGAGAGAAATGGAAACAGATTTTCGTGTAGTCGAAGAAAGCCTTAATCAAAACATGCTTATGTAAGTTATTGCGTTAAAGTTCATAGTACAATTAATGAATTTTCGCAAGTTTTTTGTACCTACAATGTAGGGTGGACAAAAACCCTAAACAGCGTTATGTTTTTATATTTTGAAAGGATAGGATTCGATATTCATGTTTACCGCCGTGAATGGAAACCGCACACGGACAATCGTCAGATCACCTCGTGCCAACCGCTAGCGACCAGTTTCGAACCTGCACACTTTCGGTTGAAAGGTGTCGCACTAACCCACCATACTAATGGGTCAGACATTTAGCACAGATTAGTTAACCCCATTTATACCTACCGGTGGTTATTTAAAATGAATACAACCTGTACCGAATTAAAAATGTAAAAATTATGTTACTGAAAATTCTTACCTTAATCACATCCGAACTCCTCTTACATCAATGAGAAGGTTATTCAAAACTTAAATATTTCTATCCTAAAGCAACACTAAGAATACAACATTTATTTAAATGATATTAGCATCTTTAGAATGATGTACCGACCGATTAATCTTGTTATTTTCCTTATAGAACCACCGGCCAACGTCGTTTGAAAGATATTGAAGAGGAACAACTGTCAGCATGTATTGCAGTAAGATTTTTTCTAGGCAAAGGCTGAGTTTCATTAGTCAAATGAGAAATAACATTTGAATCGAGAATAAAGTAAGTTATTCATGATTAATAATCAATGTGTTATCCATCCATGTTACGCCAACCGTTTACGTGCCATGGATGTTCAATTTCAATGCATTTCACAAATTGGTTAGTGAATTCCGTGAAAACTTCCTTTATTCATGATTTATAAAGTGTTTTTCTTTTTTAGTGGAAACTCATTCCAGTTAGTGTATGTAAAACTTGTTTACATTTAATAACTTCTTTACACATAGCATGACGAGGATCAATTATGATGATGAACATTTTACACTTGGCGGCATTCACTGGATCTACATCATTTAACACAAACAGCAGTTCGAGAGAATATGTTTACCGTCGGATGGATGCCTGCAAACATTGTTGACCAACGAAGTTGTACTTTAATGCAGTAGTTCTCAACTTTCTTAAGCTTTCGGCAAAATGAATGCGGATCCGCACATAGGCCTGATGTTCACCATAACTTGTGATTTTTATAACAGTGCTCTTCACGTCCCGGATTTGACATTGTTTTGTAACATAGCGGACTAATGCAAATGGCACCATATTTACGAACTAATTACTTTGTACATGTGCATAAAAATCAAAATGACAGACTAGATCTGAAAACTGATTTCTTGTTCATTAAATAACTAAAAGTTAAAATATTTTTCATTGGTTGTGTCATCTAAAAGAGACACATTGTATATATTTGAGTAAATTTGTCACACTGACAATAGTTAATGGGGTTAGTCGTTAGTGCATCTTATAATAGAAAGGTTGCAGATTAGAAACTCACTAGTCTTTTTTGTGCTTGAACAAGGCAAAACTCACTAGTCTTTTTTGTGCTTAGACAAGGCACTGAACCCAGTTTATAAATAGGTTATTCTACTAAATTAAATGGACATGTCAATTATACACAATACACTGCAATAGCTTAGGTAACTCGACAGTGGGCGCGACACAATCGGACGATTATCCATCTTAGAACACTCCCATAGGTCATCAATCTGATGAATGCCGGGGTAATGAAGCACCTTGCATTAACAGAGCGAAACACGAACATTCTATTCTTTCTTATGCTTTATATGGATCATGTCAGTCTATGTGCCCGTCAAAATATTCTGCGTTGCTTTTAATGAATGGAGAGTATGCATTTCAGCAGTATGCATTTGATTTTTACGGCAATTAGGGTAAAAAGTTTGTTGGGGCGTGTTTTGGAAACTTACTTTTTTCCTGTAGTTGTTTTTCCATAGTGTTTTATATCAAATGTCAGTTGTTTATGGGTGGATTTCGTTACCGGACAAAATCGGGGAAAGTCATGTCTCAATTTCACAAAACTCTGTTAAGAATGCCCTTTTTATACATATTCGGGCCAGACGAGCGAGATCGGTTGATACATAGAAACATGCACAGCTACATGTAAACTTGAATTTGAATAAGACTGACTATTTCTTTGAGTATGGCCGTTCACTCGGCCGTTTCTAGTGATTAAACACCGTCACTTTAGTGATTTGTTTGTTTGTCTTGAATTTCTTCTTAGACCTGAGTTGAAAACAGTTAAATTAGCTATTTTAATCCTATGATGCCGGAAAATAAATATATCGAGACAGAAAATATAAAATGCCGAAAACTTGGGTATTTTGAATATTGGTCGGGAATTCCCCTTTAGACAACAACAAAAAGGTGCATGCCCTAATTTTAATCCTATTTTAGAATTCCTTACGTTAGGTCGGACAAAGCGGTCCCCTTTTAAGCGCTTAGCCTAACTGAAAAAAAGCAACAACAGTGTGTTTTCTTTTTTAAATGCGATCCAAAATAAAACGAAAGTGATTAATTATTTCTTGTTTATAATGTATATTATGGGTTTTTTACTCATGCTACTCGGGTAAAAACACTGAGTTTATGTAATGGATCCCGAACAAAATGTTAAGAAGTGTTGCAACAATTTTACATGAAAATTTGAACAAAAGTAGAAAGATTTCTACGTTTTCGCCAAGTCTTGACATTATTTTAGGTGGTGGAGTGGAAATTGGAAGTATAACAGAAATTGCAGGTAAAGAAATTTGCATTAAAAATATGTATTCCTTGCTATTGTAGGCGCGTGAACTATTTGTGTCATGCGCATTTTTGCTAAAAATACAGGGTTTCCTGGTTTTACAGCAAAACTGAGCAGGGCAGGTTATATAATAAAATAACCTGACATGCTCATGTTATTGACAAAACTGTCCCGCAGATTAGTGAAGCCTGTCTACCTTTGGTTCATACGATTTTTAGGCAAAAGTTGGTAGGGGTTTTGGTGAAACGTATTGTTAGAGGATTAATCCTGGATCAGGTATAATCCAGATTTTTCTTTACTAACAAAACAGTCCGCAGATTGGGTAAGATGCAGATATTTAGGGAAAAATTGGGTAAAATGCAGATAAGTAGGGAAACTGTGAAAATCCGTATAGCCTACTAACAAATTATCGATTACCATCCATTTCCGAAATTTATACAAATCCCAAACCCACCACGACGGCATTAAGTTTTAAACAAATAGTATGTCAAATTTAGGGAACTCTACATGTTACCCTCGTCAGCAGGTTAGTCTGTGGACAAAAATCTGTGTTTCACCTCATTCCAGTTGGCAAGATCTTAAGTGTGCTAATTAGTTGGTTGTTTGTTGTTTCTTAAGACAAGGCACTTAGCTGAACCCAGTAGATTAATGGATTCTACCTAAATGAAAGGAGTGTCTTAAGCATAAACAGCACTATACAATAGCTACAGTAACCTGACATTGGGCAATAGCTAATGTGACAAATATATGTGTGATAATGCTATTGGCTGTCCGATTCCAAAAACATGAATATTCTATTCTATTTCTTTGCCCCGTCATATGTGCATACAACGAAAAGGAGTAAAAGTAAATTAACACAAAAAAAACACAGGTAGGATTAGAAATAATAAGATATGGGCCAATTTTGTATCTGTTATAAGAGTGGTTCCCAACTATTTTTAGCTCATGTCATAAGAAACATAGTTTGTGTCACTCTTGCTTTACCCACACTAAAAAAATTTGTCCAAATAGTGCTGAGGCAAAATGGCCCGAATATGAAATTGTATACTAGCGATACAGATATTGGTACTGTGTTGACTTTTTTCCTTCAGCACAAAACTAAACCCATCATTCACACAGGAGAAAGCAGCTGTGGTAAAACACAATTATGTTTCCAATTTTCGGTCAGTGCTTTCATTCATTCAATGCTAAATGGTAAAGATGGGGAATCAGTGTACATTGATACTGAAATGACTTTTAAATCTGCAAGGATCGGGCAGATTGCAAAGGCAATGATTTTGCAATGTAAATATGTTTGGATATAATTTCATGATTTATTTAAATTAAATTTTAGATTAATTGTTTGGTACAATTTTACTAGTTTGGTACAACTTTTATTATCATTTAATGATGTAAGAAAATGTTGTTACATGTAGAAATGATTTAACAACTGGTGCAGAAACAAATAAACTTAACATTACTGAAACACTCTGTTTTAAAAGTTTATTTATTGAGAATCAAAATTGAATTATCAAAGGTAGTGAAACTGTAAAGATTTTTAAATGTTTTTAAATCGAGCTTTTACTTTACATTATTGTGCAACATTAAACAAAAAATATAAAATTCAGACGGCAAAGCAATGAATGCATCTATTGATCAAATTCTGTCTGGAATTTATTTGTTTCGATGCATCAACATGGTCCAGTTGCTTGCTGTTACACATCAACTGACAGAGTTTATCAAATCTCACCCCAAGGTATAGTTGATCACAGTAGTTTACATGTTCACACAAAACAATCTTAATAATACATACATTACTTGAGTTAGGTCTACAGCAGGGGTTACCTTATCTGAATCAGTTTAGTTTCTAAAACTGGTGGTGGTGTGAAAAACTGATTTTGTTTAGAGTGATTACGAAAAATAATATTACAAAGTTCTAACCATTTTAAAAATCAAAATCATAGGAATAAAAGTTATTTTGTTTCACTACAAGCAATTAATTTTAAATTTCTAGAATGAAATATTATTTCCGAATCATTGTGCATTTGAATATTAATTTTGATAGGAAGATCCACAGCATCACTGACAACCAGGAATGTAGACCTTAAACGAGCTGTTCCTTTAATGCCAACCTTGCTACGAAACACAATGATTGTTTATTAAATAATATCTACTTCACCTGCACCCAGGTAAAACTAGTGGTCGTTGACAGTGTTGCGCAATGTATTCGACCTGAAGAAGACATGAGAATAAGAAACAAACTCTTGAATAACCTCGCTTCGAACTTTAGAAAAGTTGCTGCCCATTGTGATATTGCAGTTGTCTTGGTTAACCAGGTAAAATTGGTTACAGCCAACTGTACAAGGTTGATTAAAAATATCTTTATGATATATAGGTTTAGTACAGTAACTATCAAACTAATCAACATGATAGCGAATTACCCATCTGTTTGCTGTAATAGTACATCTGGACTGGAAATGAGGTGTATTACGATAACTGCTGATAAAATTTCTCACTGACAAGAATATAAATAAATCAACCAGTTACACACTGTAATAGGTACAGCATATCAACTATAAGTACAAGTGGCATTATGTATTCTATATTATTTGTACAATATATTCTTTAATATTTATTTTCATAACAACCATCCATATGCAATATAAAGCTGCAGTATTTGTCCAGGTGACGACAAAATTTAATGAACACGGTGGATCGTCTGTTATCCCAGCTCTTGGTGAAAGTTGGTCCAACCTGCCCAATACTAAGCTAATGCTCTTTAAAGATAATGAAAAAAGGTTAATTTTGCAATAATGATTTAATATTTGCAGATATATATTATTATATACATATTTCTTTTTTGTGATTATACTGTATAAGATGCATAATGTATAGGCTATTACATATATAATGCTAAAATTTTAGTTGAAAATTCTCCTTGTTATTTTTGTTAGATTTTATGAAGTATTATGATCAATGGGGTTGTAAAAAACGGGCAGTGGGGGTGGGTTATGTTTATAAAGGCGTATGCACCTGCAAGATGTTGTGACTAAATGTACAATTGATAGTGTTATATTGACTAGTCTAGTTATTTCAGAGGGAATGGTTTGTTTAATTTAGTCAATAGTAGCACGGCTGACATTCAGCTGCTTGTTTTGACCTTGGCCACTTAAAATTTTTGTTTAAATCCATGGAATTTTATGGATAGATCCAAAACTAACTTTCCGCATATATTGCAGACATGCGTTGTTGTACAAGAGTCCCACCCGACCCAGGGGAACAGCAACTTTTCTAATAACAAGTGATGGCATTCGTGATCACGCTGCAGTAGCTGACAAAAAGACATCTTGTGATCATGAGACAGCATGTGATCAAATCATGAACATTTCACAAAACACACGTGAACAGCTGCTAATGGATGAGTTTGAACTTGAAGAAGAGCCACAAAAAAACCTGATCCATGAAGAAAATATTCCATCAAAATGGATTGAATTATCGCAAAAGCAATTGGTTACAGTTGTGGATGACAATGACATGGCACAACCATCAAGTTCTTCAATTGTGTCACACGACCCACCGTCACCAGTACTTAGTTCACGGAAAATGAGGAAACGAAAACGCGAATAAATTCGAATTTTTAACTTCTTTTTACCACACTGTGAATCAGACTCTGCAATTACTGATGAACCTTTTGTTAATTTTCTTAATTTTTCTTGTTGTTGTTTTCTTACACACTTTTTATACCAGATCAAAATATGTTAGGATATTTGTAGATTGGTAATGATATTGTGATGAGTATTGCTTTCTGCTGGCAGTTTCGTTCTGCAACCAAAGCTGTTCTACCAATTTGCAACAGTTGCATTCACAAGTTCTACGCAACACAAGCTTTGAAAGCTCATGTTGAAACAGCAGTTGTACCAAAGAAACTTCCCCAAATCCAAGAAATCATTCCAGATTTTCCAAATGTCATCCAAAATGCTTCAAGTTCTGAGATCGGATTTTGGCAGAGTGAGAGAGGACTTAAGGTAAGGTTGGGCTAAGTGAAATAAGCTATTCTCTGGAATGGTAATTTTGAATCTTATAACGGCACACTACCTTTATGTCCAAGTCCAATATTCAATTTTGTTGTCACACAATTCATACACAAAGACCGTAACTACAGCATAATTTTTAATATATTTACAAATTTGCAACTTTTTTGTTTAAATTTTGGTTTTATTATAAAGAAAAAAATAAAACAATTTGCTTGCAATTAACTGATTTAAATTGCGATTTGTATTTGTCAAAATTCTCATACTTAAAAACTTAATTTTACTTTCCCTCACGTAAGTGTACCACATCTTGTTTTGCTGTTGATGCCACAGAGAATAAGTCTTGCTGGCGAGGTTAAAACCTTTATTTACTTTTATTACCATGTTAACTGAGTTCATAAACGACATAACCATTATTTAGTGTTATAACCACCCCTGCATTTTTCCTTCTACTAGGACGAACATGGCCATTGCATTCATGCATATCTACTTTCCTCTTAATAGGCTTGGTAGCAAAAACTGATAATAAAATTTTGAATAATTAGGTGAAAGACACATTACTAACTGCCACTGGCCGTTTATTGAGATTGTTCGTGTCTATCGAGAAGTACAATAATTACTGGGAAAGCTGCGTCGTACAAAATGCACGCGCGTAAGTGATGTGTTAATATTTTGTTGTAATAAAGTGTGACATGAGAGAACTATGTTATTCTTTTCGGAATATCACTATGTTTATTTATATCGCATTGAAAGTTTAGTTTGTTTTGCTGCGGTCTGAACAAAATGCTGGCAATACTGCTATCATATTTTGCAAGTATTGTGCAACATATTTACCTCCAGTGTAGAGAAGTTCAATATATACGATGAATATGTGAACACTCGACATGGCGCAGAGTGGGCAGCTTGTCTGCTTGTTTTGCAGCTTGGTGGCGCTGTTAAGCTGGTGACAGACGACCGATGGGTTGATGACGCAGATCACTTCAGGTATTTAGTCTTTGGGTTTTATTATTTAGAGTTAATTTTTAAATCTTTATTTTTATAGTTAATAAAAAAACAACAATAAAGCAAGTGACTAAGTGTTTTTAGTTGCATATGTTTTACTTGCTATTGTGGGCATCTTCCATGTCTTATTTAATTATAATTAATGAAATCTTTATCTAAACGCTTTGATGTACTTGGTTGCCATACATGTGTTTAAAATATTGCAGTTTTAACGTTCATTTCATCAAAGCTTCTTTAGTTAAGTTAAATAAGGTTTATCTTGATGGGTGGAAGCCATGTTTGATCTACTACTTTTGTAGGAAACCTT
>CH003236.1:853941-920683 GCA_000149265.1 Ciona savignyi | reverse complement strand
CCCCCCCCCCCCCCCGCCCCCCCGGTCAAAACCCCTCCCCTCTCCGCACACCCGCCCCCCCCCTCCCGCACCCCCCCCCACAGCCGCCCCCTTTAACGCCCCTCCGCAACAACTCCCAAGCCCCCGCGATCAACCCTAGTCCTCAAACCATGCGCCCTCACAAACGTCCGGGGCACTATCAATTGCGCGCGGTGGACCCCCCCTTGGTCACCATTTCTCGTCTATAGCTCATCCGTATTTAGCTAGAGCTGACAACCTTGAAAAAAGGTTAGATTTTTCACCCATCCACATAAACTATCAATTACCTTATATGCCTTGAGTTAGTTGAATATATACATAGATTTTGTGTTTTTTTTATATTTGAGAAAAAAATTACATTTTTTACTAATAAATTACAATTTATTTTTGTTAAAACTATTTAAACCAGAATAAAAATTGGTATATAAATATGTATGATTTAAAAATTGGGGCTAGAGGGTTTTCAAAAATAAATGTAAATATTTTGTGTGATAAAAGAAATGCTCATATAACAAAACATTTGTTTTTGTACTTGTTCTCCTCGTAATTCTATCCTGATAAATACTGTATTAAAAATCTACATTTAAACCTTTATTTCTTTTCTATGTTTCTCTTCCATCTTTTTCCTTTCTCTTCTATTTGCAGGGTAAGTTGACACTTATATTCTTATCCGAGTCGAATTTTAATTTGAGTGTTTATCCACTTTTAACTTTGTTTTCTAAAATATTCTGTTTTGGTGCCAGAGGTGAAAAATTAATTGCTGAACATCCCAAATAAAGAAAGTATTACAACATTGTCACTATTAACTTGATAAGAAGTCTCCTCAAAATATTAAGGTTTTCCCCCAAAAACGGTTTTCTTTCTTTGTCATGTTTTATTAAGCATTTTTATTATTGTAACAGACCATCAACATCTCAAAAACCAGTGAGCACGACTAAAAGTGAGTTTCATTTATTAATTTTCAAATTAAAGTAATTCAAATAGTTAAACAATGTAAAGATTATTAATTTGAACTAGGTATAATGGCCTTGTCATATTAACAATTATACAACTCCATCAATGTACATTTTCACACTTGGTTAGAGATATTAAATTTTGTTGAATTTAATCGCATTAATTTTCATTGTTTTTGACTTATCTCATAACATATTTTATTCATTAAAAATTTTTTTTTAAATTTTACTTTTTTAACCACAAAACAATAATATATAATAATATTTTTTTGTCAGTTGTATTTAAAAAAAATAAATAAATTTGTATTTCAAAATAAAAAGAATTTATGAAAAATGAAAAATTTCCTAAAATCAAAATTTTTTTCAGTCCCCCTAAAAGAAGACACTGGAAATGGGTTACAATGGTTGATGGCCATCTTGTTAGCTCTGGTACTGTGCGCCATTTTTGTTTGCGTCGGCTGCCTGGTTTTTAAGATGGGAGTTGTGGATTCATGCCGTAGAAATGCTGAAAGGTGGATGTTTTAATGTCTGTATATTAATACATAGGAAGGTATTTTAATTTATAATAGTAATATCATTAGTGAGATACTGTGACAGTTATACATTCTGAAATGTCTGTATTGTAATGTATTTAAATACAAACCATTACAAACCTGGTTGTGTGGTGTTTTGATAGGGCAGTTATCGGACGTTGCCTCGATCCAATATAATAGATCAACCCGACTGTTGTAATGAGCTATTGTGCAGATGGAATAAAATTTAACATTTTGTTCTTCAGTCCCCCAGATGCCCCTTCAGATGAGTTTGAAATGTTCCCCAATGGACTGACCACCCATTTAGAGTTTCCATGTGTGGTCAGTTCATCAGTACATACCTTGGAATATCCGTGGTATCAACTCAAATTTGTGTGTGAACTAGGAGAAGGGGTGTTTGGAAAAGTATATCAAGCTTGGTAAGTGACTGTTTCATCTGTAAGTTACAACTGCATTCTGTAGTTAGTTGACTTGTAGATAAAATTGGACGCAGAGTTTCCAAACAACCGTATATACCTTCATTATGTTGTAAATAATCTGACATGTAGTAAGTGCACTGTGCACTGTGCATGGTCATTTGGAAATCTTGGATTGTTGTTTTTTGAAAATGTTGTTCATATTATATTAATTAATAGATAAAGTTTCATTTCAGTTTCACACGGCATGACACAATTTATCTGATTAAGGTTTGGTTTAGCTTTACTGAATTTAAAACTTTAACTTATGCCTGATGATAACTAATGCAATGCAGGGTTCTCATTTTAGACTGTGTGACACCAAATAGCAACTTGTGGTTGCAATCAGATTAATGCCTTTCTTAAAATAATTTTGGAATACAAAGCTTCTAGTTATATATGATTTGAATTATAATTACAGCGCGAAAAGTTTATTCGAACAAGATGATGAGATCCCAGTCGCAGTGAAATCGCTGCAGAAAATCAACTCAGCCACGAAGCATGACATGCAGAGGGAAGCCATCTCGTTACATAAGTTCCGTCATCCCAACATTGTTCAACTACTCGGGGTCTGCTTCGATAACATCCAACTTTATCACGAGATGCAACAGAAGCATGGTAGGAATTTTAATAAATAGCTGTTCCTGCATCATGTGTATCCTAGTGGACGGGAAAATTCACATTGTAGCAGTTATCTTAAGTTATTTGATTGTCTAGTAATGATAAATATCCACATTGAAAGCCATGTTCTTTATTAGATATCCTGTGAAGGAAATCCATATTGAGGAATTTATTTTGTTATTGTTGGTAACTGATGGGGGAAATATGTGTATTGTTGAACTGTTTGCTGCTATCAACGTAATTGTAAAACCAATATAAATTTACAATAAATTTCTAAACTACAGATAAAATATTAAACAACAAATCACTTATGATAATTTACCCACCGAAGATACAATGGATATTTATTTTAACTAACCATGGTTGCACTAGGTTGTATCGGACCTGAGCCTCCATTCCTGTTGTTTGAATATGTAGATGGAGGGGACTTGTGTGCGTACCTGCGTGCCCGTGGACCCTACAGTCAGATCTTTAAGAAGGAAAATAGGTGAGTTTACTTTGGATAAGTTATATTGGAGATTGTTAGCAAAGAATCACCCGTCAATATATAAATTACTAAGTAGTGTCAAAACGACTGTAAAAAACAAGTCGTAAAATATATAGCTCGTACTAGGATAAGATAGAAAACTCGGGTTTACGCAGTTGGGTTACCGGAGGTATGCAAGTGTGTTATATATTATAAAGCTTCGCTACAGTGTTTTGCCATTCCATTATTATTCTGGGCCATTGCCAACGACTGCCAAGTGCCTTGTCCAAAGACATACTAGCTAGAAGTTGGTATGCCATTTAGCCAACTGGCCGAACTAAACCTATTTAGCTTGTTTAACTAAAAAATAACATCAAAACAACTGAACTTGCTTAACTATGTCATTTAAATGTTATTGTTCCTCTACAGAGAGAAGCAAAGTGCAAATAAGCCACAATTGTCTGGTGTGGAAAGATTAGACATGGCGTTACAAATTGCTTGTGGAATGGAGTATTTGGCTGATCAACAGTTTGTGCATAGGTTCGTTGCTTTTTTAAAGTTACTTGAAATTTCATCATCAATCTTTAATCTCTGTGAAAATATAATTAATATTTACAAATGTCCTAAGAGAAAAATGGTTCTGGCTTTGTTTTCTGCTTAAAATTTGTGTTTAATATTATGCATAATTTTCCCCGGGGATGGGAAAATGCAAAATCAACAATGAAACAAATCAGTAAGCATTCCACGCACCCACCTTTGGGTTGAAGGTGCACTCATGATAGTGTACCTTTTGTCTTTTCTCTTTAAGTTCTCAGTCTTACACTCTAAAGGTTGCTGTTATATTAAACAACAATTACCACAGAGATTTGGCTACAAGGAACTGTTTGATTTCTGCGTCAACCCAAAATGTGAAGATTGCCGACTTCGGGTTGTCACGAAATATGTACTCATCCGACTACTACCGAGCGGGAGATGTGGAGTCTGTGCCTGTGCGGTGGGTGGAAGGGGGTGGTTTTGTCCATTTTAGGAGGTTCCGTGTTTACAATCAAACACCTGTATAAATATATATATATATATTAGTGTGTGTGTGAATTAATTACTCTATTCTCAATATGTAATAGATTTTAAATCCTGATTAAAATAAACTTGTTAAGTAGATGTCGCTATTATAATGTATGAATATTGATATTCAATTTTTAGATTACACATTGTCATTAGGCACAAATGATGAAGACTGATAAGATTTTCCCTTTTTTTATGAAAAAGTAAATGTTATTGGCCATCCTATTCCTCTTAAGAGTTTGTTGGAAAAGCATAGATAATGTTCTAAAATATTTCATTAGGTACACTAAAACTATGTGGTACATTTAACGCTTTTTGCTGCTGACTTCTAATTAAACAACTGAATCTTTAGTCGTATTTTACAATGGCGATAAATCTATATAAATCCATAAAGTTTTTTTGCATTTGCCCTGTTAATTTTAATCAAGATTAGGGCTGCGAATTAACGGTTAATTTGAAAAACGGTTAACTGATGTAACAATAATCGGTTAACCGTTAACCGATTTTCTTTAGGGTATTGTCAAATCGGTACCGTTTTTGGCAAAGAAAGTTATAGGTCGGGCAGCCGTTCGTCGATACATAGCGTTCGCCGAGTAAACAAGCCGCAGAGCGTGGCGGCGTTGCCCTTTGTCTTGCCGCGCTGATTACAGATAAGAATATTGGCGCAAACCCAAGATCGCGTGTATTTACCGCGATTGTGATTATTCCTACCGATGGTTCGAACTATTTTACTCGAACAAAAAAAAATGCATATCCCGTTTGAATAATTACGGAGAAATGCGTAATTACGTAATTTCGTTTTGACGTCGTAACGAAATTCCGATCTCCGTAATTACATAACTGAACGTAATTTCGTAACTACGCCCAGCTCTATGCATAGCAATAAAGCAAATTACAGTTGCCAGACAGGTATTTCACGTCAGAAAAGCGTGCGTTTTACCAACCAACGAACATATAAGAGTTATTAAAAAACGGTGAAACGGTTAAAATTTGACGTGACGTTAACCGGTAATTTTTCGCACCCCTAATCAAGATCATTATTTATCGATTTTGCATGCATTTTTTTATACACAACACACTGCAGAATTTAAAAACAAACTCAAATTGACAGCTGGATGGCACCAGAGTCACTCATGTATGGTAAATACAGCACACATAGTGATATATGGGCGTATGGTGTCACCGTGTGGGAGATATTCACCAATGCAATCCAACCTTATTTCGGGCTCTCCAATCAACAAGTCATCCATACTGTTGTCAAGGTGATAAATTGATGTTGGGAAAAAATAGAAATAGTTGACATAAATAAAGCTTGTGAGAAGAAATTGGTGTTATAACTATGGTTATTTTTAATTTCGCTTCTTTTTAGTCTATTTTGACTTTTTTATTCTGGATGCAGAAGACATACATGTAGCAGTATGTTTTGCTTTAACATGTTTAAAACTCATAAAAAAAATCCCTAAAACACCTGTGAAAAAGAGTAGACCATGTAATTTATAGCACATATTCCTTCTTTTTTTGTAACAACGCCTAACTTCTCAAATACTTTACAACTCCTTTTCAGAATGCAAAACAATAATTTTTTATACATTTCCTTACTTTTGGTGTAAATTATACAAAAAATGGTTTAAATTACTGAAATAAATTGCATTTTATGGTCTGTATCTCTGAAAATTAGAAAACCTAAAAACTGAATTTCTCCTTTGCCCAACCATACTATAAACCTTAATAATAAACTGACAAGAATAGTACAGTCAATATGTAAACAGCTGCTCTCACAAAAAATTTAGGAGAAAATAGCTTTGATGTTTACACAAACAACATGGATCACAAACTGTTGACTTAAAACACAGCAACATATGTTACTAAGCATTTGTACACAAATAGCACTTGCTAAATATGGAATTAAATGTACTATATTACTAACAGGGCCAAATATTAGTCAATTGTGTAAACTAAGGTAATCAAAACCCTAATCAAAACTCGAGTTATAATAGACTTCCTCATGCCTACCCCTGTTGTACCTTGATGGTGTTTTCAAGTTGTTGTCCATATTTTCATTTGCTCTCTTTTCCTCCTTTCTTTCAAAACTGCATCAACTGACTCTCCTTTTTCTTTTCCTCACCGTAATGTCCCCCAAAATAATCAAAAGCAAAAAAATTAAAATGATTTATTAATATTGAAGTGGTTTCGAAATAGACACTAGTAGTACAGAATAATGGTATGGTAGAAAATTGAACTTGGTAAACAGGAATTTTATCGACACCGTACTAAAGAGCCAAGTAAACTCAACCAGTTGATCAAATAGGGTGGAGTGCTGTCCAAGCCCGATGCTGCCCCCCTGTGGATGTACAAATTAATGTGCATGTGCTGGGTTGGGGAGCCTGATCATCGACCCAACTTTACTGTCCTCTCATCGGTTTTAAAATCAGCCTACTTTAAACTACAAGGGGACTCTGAGAGAGAAGATTTGGCATGTTAATCTAAATGTTTTGCATGGGTCGCTGTGACCATATTTTATTGCTTATTGTCTTAGAAATGAAAATTGCCTTTAATTTTTAAATCAATTATTAAAAGTGTTATTAAAAGTTAACTTTGAATAAACTCAAAGATTGTCAGTTTATATTTTTTTGTGTTCTTACTTTGTTACAATTTAAAATATATGTTGTTAAATTCACCCAAAAAGGTGTTCTTCTGTGTTCTATGATGTTTTTAAATATATATATTTAAAATTCGGATTAATTTAAACAACGAATGCTAAATATAAAACTCGGATTAATTTAAAGAACGAATGTTTATTGCCTTTTACATATCTTGTCTTATTTTTCTTTTAAGATTAGACTTTACATAATGTCACCTTGTGCTTTTGTAGAGTTAAAACTTAAATTGCTTATTTCATTAAATATTGTACAAACATTGATGAATTGTATGTTCTGTAGCACACCAACCTGTTAGACGCAAAGTTGTTAGTTCGAACCCAATGGTTCCTTTTCATGCAATTTCTTGGCAATGGAATCGGTTAAAAAAATTACAGTGGAGAATAAGTAAAGGGCAAACAGAGAATATTGAAATTCATAGAATGTAAACTACCTGGCATCAGGTTAACTAAGTTATTGCGCCATTGTTTTAGTTTCAACCATTTAGGTGAAATGCATGTTCCCAAGAGCGCAATAAGTGATCTGTCCATCTTATGGCTGAAAATCAAAGGTGATTTTACCTTTATTGTAATTGTCCCCGTAGTCTGTTTATAAATCACAACATATTTACTGCTTAATGTCTAGACATTCTGAGCATGAGAAATGTGGCATGATTTTACTTCGGAATTTGTCAGGCCTAAATTTGAACCAGGCACCTTCCATATCATATTATCATAACCTCTGTTTGTACCCACTAAAACTGTAAACATTTAATTTAAGTATTATACTGTAGATATTTCATGCCGATTATGTGTGATGCTTTCATATTCATCTATTCACCCCATTTTGATATAATTTTAAACAGCAAGTTTAATACAAACAAGCTTTGTTTATCATATAACATAAGTGGATACATTGGGCTGTAAAGCTATCATAAAATATTTCGGAATTAAAACTTTTCTTGAAAGTCCCTTACATTGTTTGAATTGTGTTGCCCAGGCAATTTCTGGGAATTTTTAAGCAACTTTTTAATTTGTTTAAAATTGTTTGCGCTCTGGTTAAACATTAACAGAAAGTCATGAGCAAAGTTGCTTTGTTGCGTATCAAGCACATTGCGATTGTGGTTTGAATATTCAGTTTATGCTTTATTTATCTAGCATAAGATGAATTAGAATTAGTTAAGTGTTAAATCTGTGATTTAGAGTGTTGTTGGAACAAAATAATTGTGAACAGGAACCATAATTTACTCAGATATTAAAAATTGCAGTCTAATAATAAAAGACAAATATTAGTTTTATTACTATGAATGGATGGGATATAGTACTCACATTTATCCCATTAAGTAGTACAACTGGGACATTGTAACAAAAGTAATTTATTTACAAACTCAAGTTTAGTGTTGATTTACTGCATTAAATCTAAACCAGTTAGCTTATTTGCTAGCAGTCAGCAAATAGCCGAAAGGTTGTTGGCTCAAAACTAGACCCAGACATCAAAATTGTGTGATTTGGTAAGCCATTTATCGGTGCTGTATCGCACTGGTACCCCAAAGATGAACATCATAATTTCTTTTTAAGCAATGTCTGTAAATGCCTTGCTCTAGAACTCTAATGACCACCATATAGATTTATTTGACTTTAGCTCCAAACTTAACTTTTGAATTTGGATTAAAGTGAAAAATCATGTTTGGTCGTTTTAAAGACATGAAATTTTGAGAGTAGTTTCAAGGATGGAAGGGACTTATTCCAGTACTACGTCTCGCCAGAGTGTTGGCTCATATTGTCATTGTGGGACCAACCCAAATCCTTCTTCCGAACTGCATGAATTAGATCCTGTGGAATCAAATGAATGGGATTTAAGCAATGAAAATGGTAAGTTAAAAACTGAATTTTTCAAAGCATGATGCAAAAAACTCAAACACACATTTTGTAGAACTTCTCCACCCATACAATGAATGTGAAGATGAAGGAATCAACTTCAACGGTAAGTTACTATCTGTGTTCATCATTTCAATGTGTGGATGGTTGGTTAATTTATCAATACAGTTGGGAAGCCCGATTTAATCCACAGGTCAGACACATCATGTCGATTTGCAAGAGGTAATAAATGGAATATTAACCTTTGATCAATGTGATTGAGAAAACAAGGGTGAGATATCACATGGCAATCATCAGATAACCCTGCACCCACTAGGAACCGAAAGCTATTGCACTGTATTAGACATTGCTTCACTTTTAAATACATTGTCGCAGTTTTTGTAGAACTCAAAAAACCGTGTTAAGGTGATGTCCAAGACAAAACCAACTATACAATAATTGGTTTCAATCCAATGTTCTTTCAGCTTCCTGCAAGACCATGTTTGCATTTATTTTGCCTTTACTGACAATTTATCACAGTGTGTAAATAGAATGTTTATGTAAATACCTGGAATAAATTGGAAGCAAAACCTTAGGGAATACTTGTAGAAGCGGAATTGCAGTAGTGGTGTGATGGGAATCGAACCAGGCGCTGCTTAATCCCCCCAAGACTAGCTATTTCATTGGTAAAACTAATCAAATGGAACCTATGGTTAACACTTTTTATTTAAAGGAATATTTATTTTCTTTCTTTAGAAAACGTGAAAATTGCGAAATTGAGGATACTTGTTTTTGCACAGAAACAGGTATAACATTTTTTTTTTATAATGCACACTTTGAGCCAAAAAAAGTACAATCGCATTAAAAGAAATATTTCTTTCATTTTTCTGTGTGATAAATGTTTAAGCAATTTTTGGTCCGCTGTACCAATTTAAAAGCGAGATAGGTCTCTTGATATCAGAAAAAGGCCTTGTAACTGAATGACAATCTAATCTCTAAAAACCTGTGGTTTTTCCTAAAATTCCATATTCAAACCAAACAGTGTTTCACTTTTGCAGAAACCACTTTCTCAGGACTTGGAGACAATGGTGAAAGAAAATCTTCATAATGATGTAATACTTGTGATTGTTATAAAACATATTTTTTTATACTTTTGTTATAATCAATGGATCAGTGGTAATTAATATTAAAAAAATAAGATATGATGCTTATCCTGGTTTATCCAGGTAGGTGGTAAGTTTAAGGGATGTTAAAATCCAGCTATTTGTTGAAATGCCACTGGTATCTACAATGCTACAGCTAACCTTCCCCGCAAAAAATCAATGATGAGACATAATATTAGACAGGTGGAAAAGAGTTGTTTAACAAGTGCAATTGTTAACTTATCCTGTGTCCACAGTTCAGTTACGAGAGCTGTTACAGTGTCTTGAATATGAATAAGATATTTAAACGGTTTTTCTTCTGCAAAGTGCTTTGGACACAACAACTGGTTTCTATCCCATCAACTTTTAGCTCATAGTAAAAAAGGGCCTTTATTTAAGCTTACCAACTGGAGTAGTTTTTATCACCAAATACAATGCAATAGTCCAAATGGTTAGTCTGGTGGTTTAGTGGGACACATTCCAACCCACATATTGCAGGTATGAAACTGGCGCTATTTCGTTAGTTGTGTCTTTGTGCAACACACTTTTCGGACATTGCGTAAACTCAGCGGATTTATGGTTTGTACGAAATTGAAGAAATGTGTGATTCATACATAACACACTGCAATAGCTTTGGTAACCAGACGCGGGGCGCAAG
Source organism: Ciona savignyi (assembly GCA_000149265.1). Taxonomy (NCBI): domain Eukaryota; kingdom Metazoa; phylum Chordata; class Ascidiacea; order Phlebobranchia; family Cionidae; genus Ciona; species Ciona savignyi. The sequence continues at coordinate 910,283 of CH003236.1, read as the reverse complement.
GTGATTAGGCGACTACCTGTGTGTTAATCCCCTTGTTTTCCCCATTAACGGGGATAAATATAAATATCCTCCTATCCTATCCTAAGTATAACATGTTAATCATATATTCCACACAACATACACATATAAATTTTTGTATTTCTTTTTTTTGATTAATTTTATCATAACTGTTTCCAATCCAGAGCAACATTTTGTTTTGGAAAAAAATGTTCCCACCAAATTGTGAAAACCAAATTTACAAAACAAATCCTGAAGTTGTGATGGAGTTTTGTTCCGTTGCTTGCTCTGTATCGCCATCTAGTACCCAATTATTTGGCCTCTGGAACCCTCGGACAAAATCTTGGGTCAAACTTTGGGAGTCCCTTGTTCTGGTGGAAAGTGGGGTGTGTGAAAATGATTCAAATGTTGTCGATTTGTCTGAAAGAATTCATCTGGAGTTCAAGATCAGGTTGGTCTTATTTTCATATTTCTCTGGATTTGATTTGCAGATTCTCAATCACGAAAAACATCTTTGGAAAATGGAAACTAAAAGTAAAAAACGCAACATTTAAACATACAAAACTTACATTATTTTCTACTTTTTCTCATTATCATTAACATTAAACAAAATGACAGACACATGAAAACCACAAATTAGTGATCTGGTAGTTAGGTAGGGCGTTGGTTTATATCAAGTCTTTGTTTACCTTTTGTATTTTGGGGTAATTTTGAGAAAAAAAACAATTGAAATTCCTATGTACTAAACATATCTTACATCACAACCTTCACTAAATTATTGCTCAACTGTTATGGTATTTCTATAAATTGTTTTATATTGTGTATGCTAAAATGAAATTATTTATTAAACCGATTAATATGCTAGGTTTAAGTAATGAGTTGTAAGTGTTTAAACTAAAAATAAATGGCGAGGAGGTTACCAGTTTTAAAAGCAACCGAATGAACCACCACAGTCCACAACGTATATATTACATCTTCATTTATTTTGCAGATTCCGGTTAAAAGTTTCGAAAAGCATCCATGAAGATGGAAAGTAAGTCCAAATTAAATACTGTAACATATTCTTACTTGTGGGTTAATTTATTACATTAAATATAAGCATCTCCTAAAGAAATTATTAGCTAAACTTAAACACATCTTATTCTTTGATCTCACTTTAAATTTATTCATACATTGCTATGCAAAACTTTGTACAGAAGATAGTTTCACCGTGTGTCTTAAATTTATTTGACCTAAATTTTTATTATTTAAACTTAAATTTATTATTTATTATTTAAATTTTAATTTATTCGACCAATGATTCAAGTTCCTTGCCCAAAAACACAATCCCACAAAAGTGGGAACTTTTTAGAGTTGGGACCCACTATTAATTACCACAATTTATGGCGACCCACTTAACTTTATATATAGTTGTTGTAACAAAATTAAAAACAAGGCAATTAAAAAAAGTCTGCGACTGCAGTTATCAACCTCATAGTAACATGTGTGAGAGACGAAAGGTTCAATGACCTGAGGTCAGGTGAAGATCACGCCACGATTCAAGATTGTGTGATTATGATAATTTCCCCTTGATTTTTGTATAGGAAATAGCCAGTATAGTTAATCAGAGCTTTCTATAACTTTTCCCGACCCACTAAGATTCCTTTATGTTTGAGAAACGCTGCCCTAGACATTATTACCAGCTTAAAAAATATTGCTTCTTATATAAACAATGTGTCTTTGCTTTAATACTGTCTTTGCAGTATAAGTATCATAAAAAGGACATGCTGAGAAATCTATACTTTACAGCATCATATTCCCAGAACCAAGTATTTTGTCATATCAATTTCACCAGACAAGACATGATTTTTTGCAGGTATTTAATTTGAGTTGATGTTTGATGCATTTAATCAATGTTTTTTTTAATTTAACGATTAGACATGCAGTGTATACAAACTAACTACATGAAAGGGATATCTATTTAACTGTATAACAGCCACTATAATCACCTTGGGCAGGAAACACATTGTGTATAATAGTGGGAACTCAATAGAAACCTAAATCACTACAGTTAGGTAATTATATTTAATAGAGATACTATTTTTGTACCGCATGGAAGAAAAACCCTCAAAAATATCACTGTATAATTTTATTTTATTTCTAGAATGCTGGAATAGGACTTGATGGCATGGATCAGACTGACTTTATAAATTCAGCCATGACCCTTGCTGTGGTGGACCTGATTAGACTGGCATTTCTCCTTCATGTGAATCCGCGGGAACTTATCAAAGTGGTCAATGCAGTGGATCTGCTTCCAATGTGAGGAACATATGTTTAAACAATGTTTTAACTTAAGCAATGGTCAGAATACAATGTGTTACTTGAGCAATGGGAAAACTACTATGTTAATTAATTGGTTTTTAGATGTGTTTTAACGATTGTCAGTTTACCATTTTTTTCTCGTTTTCCAAAGTATTATCAAAGGTCCTGCTTAATGTTTTCATCGTGGAAACAAAAAAATGAACTAAACTAAAAAAACACAAGCAATGGTCACGCTACCATGTATAACACAAGCAGACGTCAGAATACAATGCGCCCTGAGTCATTCTGTTCATTCATTATTGTGATGAATTGATTTCACCGTAGTTTTAAGGGATTCATTAAGTTTCACTGAGTTTGAGCAATGTCTGTCATGCGGTTCAGGCAAAGACACTGGCGATTTTGTACATAAGGCTGGTAGACGTAAAACAAAAACAACTGCTGCCCCCCAATTTATCAGGGCTCTAATATCTTACTCCCAGCTCAATCAAGGCCATGAGCAAATGGATGTTGGTGGACATGCTGTGGAGGTTTTTCTATCAACAACGATTCGTTCAACTTGTCAAGAAAACCTTTCCCTTCAAATCTGGTTGGTTGAGTTTATGAAGTTTAGCCTGATAATTATTTTATACCATTTTTCCACCCAAATAGTTTGATGAGTTAGTGTGCCGCCTTACCATCGAAGGGTTGCAGGATTAAAACTACTTACCAGCTAGTTGGTTGTGTCCCTGGGCAAGGCATTAAATAGACATTATGTGAACCCAATGGATTGTAGTAAAACTGAAAGAATATCTTAATTATATTCAACACATGAATATCTTTAGTAACCCAATGGTGAATGTGTGGTAATCTAACAGAATATGTTAACGCCTTTTGTGTTTTTCCATTCTCTGGTATAAAATATGAATATCTTATTCCGACAGGTCCTACTATCAATACCAGGTCTGACCAACTAATTGTTATGGGTTGAGATATTGTTTATATCATGGTAATATGAAATCATGTTAAAAGATTTCACAATAATCATCGTCAACTTATCTCCAAACTTAACAATTGCTATTACTGAGTGTAGGTTATTATTGTTATTTGTACAACCCAGTAGATAGATTGAATGTGGATAGACCATCTCTTCTCTTCCATGCAAATTTACATTAAACAAACCCTTTTTATTTAAACATATATTATTGTAGTTTCTATATATTCTGTTTAAATCTGCCATCCACGTGCATGTAAAGAAAAGATGTACAACGTCATACAGGTATGCAGCCATTTGAAGCTGCAGATCTGGCAGAATTTTCTGAACTTAGCTATTTGGAGTGTATGGAGCGGGAATTCCCCTTTTCCGGAACTATTTTCACATGCCAGGATAAGGAGGTGTGCGTTTCTGGTGACAACGGCATCGCAATAAGAAAAGTTGACAGTAATGATGGAATTGAACAGGAAACGGTGAATTGAAACTTAAACCTGAATATATTTAATTGTAGAATATGTTGTTGCTTATTGTACCAACGCCACATATCTGCAGACGTGTTTCTGAAGCTACTTTCAAAGTTTCGTTGGTTATTTATGTGGTTTGACACTTCCTTTTTAAATCCAATGAACAATGTATTTAGTTGATCAGCTTGCATGGTGGAACTAGAAACCCATCAGTTGTTGACCAATAAATGTCATTATGCCTTAAGTTTTCTTCGATTATTGTATTTAACAGTTTTAAGCAATTTAAGCTCTATGTACATGAACAACTTTGTTCCAGACCCCTGTTCTTGTACTTTTTCATGAGCTAGCTGATCTTACCATAATTGAGCATTCCACGGAATGGATGGTCTTTTTAAGTGACATCCGTGGAAGACAAGAGGTAAAGTTATATTTAATTTTGTTTCAAATTGTTTGCTGCTGTCTTAAAGCTGTGTGTAAAATGTCTTAAAGCTGTGTAAATGGCTCTTTCAAATAACTTTCCATTTAAAACCCCGCATTATATCACTTTTCGGGTTGGAATTGAACCTGAAACCTTGCCAGAGATTCTACACTATATTCTACAGGAGCTGCATTTCGCCACACAGAGTGAAGCTTTAGAATTCACCACCTGTGTCGAAGGTTTCCACCAAGTTCTTGTTGGTCCCAACTACTACCTTTGTGGAAGTGTGGCCACTAAACATCAACTTACAACTGCCAGGCTGCACTGCTTTGGATATATAAGGTTTGCTGTAGTTAATTCTTTTTAATTTATGTTTTATTTCAGATTAGGCAATCATGAATTTAGTTTGTATCTTGGAAAAAAGTTTAGAATAATTATGGTCATATGGAAATTTTTTATATGGTAGGTTAAGGATTGGTTACTTTTTTTATTCTGTGTATTGTCACTCACCTGCATATTGGATCAAGTTATATTCCGTGAATAATCACTTCAATCAATGATATATACAACGTCACTGGAATATTGGCCAAGCCATCTTTATTTGTGTTTGTTACTCATAGTAGAGGAATAAGACAAAATAATGTTGTTTGATGCATTAATGTTGTCACAGTCGAGAGCATGCGGTAAAGATATTGTTAGAATCCCCGAAAAGATCTTGTTTGTTGAGAAGGTGTGGCCAAGAATTTGGATGCTTTTATCTTTCTGTGAGGAAGGTAATTTGGATTTGTTTTATGCCTAATCATTCATGTTAAAATTTCTTGTCAGATTTAAATCCTTAATTGGCTGTAATATAAATTAATCTACAAAATACATGGTAAGGAAAATACAAGTTCTAATGACCACCTATTATAAACCCCATTATTACACCATAATCTAGGATGAGCAGTGTTACCATTTCAAAATCCTGCGCAACGAAACCAACAAATATGGAATATGGGGACGAGATGAGACGTTTCGGTTTAACAGCATCGCCGAGTTGGTATCAGCGTTGGAACATGGGGTGCTTTGTGAGGACATTGACACCAAAACACTCATGAAAAACAGGATTTTTCCATCAGTTAAAGGTAAGATATTGAAATTTTTCTTTGTGAACGAAAGACTTGTTGGATAGGGTAGGGTTGGATAGGATATTCATGTTTATCCCCATGAATAGGAAAACCAAGGAGGTTAACACACGGGCAATCGTCAGATCACCTCGCGCCCATCGTTGGGTTACTGTAGCTATTGCAGTGTGATGTATATGATAGACACATTCCTTCAATTTGGTAGAACCCATTAAGCGGCTGGGTTCAGGCAATGTCCATTAAGTGGCTTGCCCAAGGACACAACCGATTAGCAAGTGACCAGTTTCGCACCTGCAACCTTTCGATTGAAAGGCAACGCACTTAACCGCTATACCACCGGGCCGGACCTTGTTGGTTAAGTATTTCCACCACTCTTGTTTAAATTAGAGCGAAAACTTTGTTTGATTTTTTTTTTAAATGAGGACTTCCTACAGCAACATGAAAAATAATTTGGGTTAATAAATTGATATTGAAGGATTTATACATTGTCAGATAATAAAATAATAAATAGTACAATTGCTAAAGCTATTGGAGTGTGTTGTATATGATTAAGATGTTTGTACTGTTTTAGTTTGGTGCATTAATCAACTCGATTTAAGCTACATTCAATTAGTGCCTTGCCCAAGGATAAAGTCGTTTATCAAGTGACTGGTTTTGATTCAACAAGTTACCCATTTTCTACTGTGACACCACACATATGTTTATTAGATCGACAACCACTATTGTCAATTAAGAATTCTGAATCTACTCAAGAAGAAAAGTCGATGCCATCATTCATTTTACCTGAAGATATTGAAATAAAGGTGGGAAAAAGATCATCTGGTTGCAGTATCTTGTATTATGATTTTATTTTTTAAAGTAGGTAGAAAGAGACATATTCCTGATGTCTAACAACATATACATGAATTTAAATAATAGTGCCAATTGGGACTTAAACTAAAACGCTTAAGAACCCCATACACTAAATGAATCAACCATGTCCATAGGTAAACAAAATAACCCTGGCTTCCAAATTATAAAAATATAAATCACTTAAAAAAGTTTACACAACCAAATATCTTGTAGACCATTCTCTACCCAAGCATGTACAGTCAATCGTACATCAATTTGTACAAACCACTGCAACAGCTGGTGATGGTTCGGATGTTAGGTAATCTTGAACATTTCGGGGATCAGAGGAAAGATCTTGTTAAACAGGTATGACTGGAGTCTAGGTGAATTGCAATGGAATAATACCTCTTAAGATTCCTAACTGCATCACATTTCCCAATGTCCAATCATATTCACTACACAAATTAACCTTAATAAGCACACCACTTTCAATCTTGGCCACATTTTTAAAGCCCCAATCATTTTTATTCATACCAAAGCAATCTTGACTAAGCAGACGTACCACCATTCCAGTCATACAAAGATTCGATGTTGATATTATCCCAAGTGCATGACCACAGCAACATAACAACATGGCATGGGATTGCAAATACTGGAGATGTGCTGGACTATTCTGATCTTGGTTCTGTCACTGAACATCTTTTCTGGAGAGCAAAACAACAGGTGACTTCACCCACTCTTGTTATGGCTTATGAAATAGTGCTACAAATAAACTTTGCGAAATTGAGGTAGATATGTTTTCCAGAAAATTGGATAACCAATCACTGAATTATATTGTTATACAGCTGGTTGAATCATGTAGAACAGAGACGTCAGCTGCTTGGTTAATGGAGGTTGTTTATCAGCTCTCTCATGCTCTGAACTACTTGGTGGGTAACTATTGTGATCAATGGGGTTATTCAGTTTAAACCATTTTGATAATTTCAAGTTTGGTTGTGTTATGGTATAGCTCTTGGGTTCGACTGTCGGGATCTTGCGTAGAAGGAAATGATATTAAAACTAGACAAATGTCAGCTACTCAGGTTGTTTTGTTTAAGCAAGGTATGTCTTATGTCTGTATTATATGGAACACTACAAGACCTCTGGTGCCATTTTTTACTCATTATTAGTACAGGCGACTGTAGATCCGTATAACCGCTCAAACCCGTACCTGATTGTCCACACGCAGTAATGTCCCTTTATTGTCTTGTTTCCCATTGCTTCAATGCACAGAAATGAAGGCGTTGCGATAATTAAAATAATCTCCACTATCTGCAACATACTGTATACAGTGGCCACTTTTTATACGATGTAACTAGTGATAAATCCTTCAACTCTTGAAAGTGGATTTCCCAACCCGGCAAAATACAAAGGACAAACAAAACCATTCCAGGAAGAGAAGCAACTGGCTCATGGCAAAATTTGCGGGGAGAGATTAAGGTTGTTTGATACAAAGCCTTGGGTGAAGATTGGAGATGCGGGGGTGCAAGTTGATTTGGAGGAGGAAGGCACAGCTGGGCAGGTGATTTCCCTTCCATAGTTGATTCCCATATGATTGTTTTAAATTCATGTGGAAAGGCTTTATATATATGTATTGTAGGTTAAAAGTAACCTTGTGGACTTCTGTTGTTCATTTACATTCTTGAGGGTGGAAAGTCAAGGGTTTATTTACAGGACTCTTGTGATACCTTGTGCCCACAGTCTTGTTCATTAAGCTATTTTAGTGTTTGGATAGTTGGGAAGGATAAATGACTAATGGTAAAGAGTCAAGCTTTATCCATGGTTATCATTAAACTTCTCATGTCTATAGTCGGTATGTAGGCCCCTCATACACATGAAGTATCTTTATATTGTGCTTTTTTATCAACAAAGCTGTTTTCAATGATATTAGATTAATGTTTAGGGCACTTTCCAGAAAATTCTTCCAATCCTACAAGCTCCATGGTTGGCTCATGAGTTCTGCCATCTTCACTCTAACTCTGACGTGTGTAGATCTACCGTGGCTGGTGATAGGTGGAGCTTTGGCACCACCGTGTGCGAGCTCGTACTGGCAGCAGCTGATCTAAAAATAGATGGTTACAATGGTAACAAGATGCCACGCAATATGGTGAGATTAAACCTTATTTTGGGATACCTAGTAAATAAAGTGATTAACAATTTTGATTCCTACTTTATACTGGTATATCGAGTAATCTAGATAGCTTAATTGGTAAAGCGTTGGAGCAGTTGTATGATTAAAACCAGATGCTTTTTAGATGGCGATATTCTTGGTTAAGGAACTAAGCAGACACCGTGTAAATCCAGTGGACTAATTGGTCTTTTAAAAGTTAAAAAACTTTTTAATGATTCATTTTAGATCCAGTGTTACATGCAATCCACCCCCATGAAAATACCTGGATGGTTAAATCAGATAGGCAGAGGGTCACTGTCAACACTGATCAACAAATGTTGGAACATCGATCCCTCAAAACGACCAAGTTTCCGTGTCATTCTGCAGATCGTGGCTCGTATTGTGCGGAATGGTGAATGTGAGGGCTATGTTACAGAGCTGTCAGATGAAGGTTCGTATTTGAGCCTTTTTATCTTGTTTGTGAGAGATTATTTCTTAAATGTAAATCTAATTGGAAAGTAGAATGCTGCTTAATGCTTATTTAATATTACAATGTTACAGAAGTGTTTACAGTGTGTGAGGTGATCAGACATAACCTCAATTTAAATGGCTCATTTGATTCTACTTGATTGTAGTATTGTACAGTGCTCTTGTGCACATTAATATCCCTGGAGCAAGATCGAGACGCCGAAACTGGAGCACAATGACAACCACAGTTGATTCAAACTGGAAAATTGTTAGATGTGCCGACAATTATTTAGTTTTTGATCAATATTTTTAAATTCAGTGAGCACCTATGTGTTCTTTACCTTCCACACTTTACCCTAAAACACTTAGCTTTTTGATGAAATATATATATGAATACAAAAATAAAAACCACAATATAAATATCTCACTAATATTGTACACAATGAAATGGCAAATTGTGATTTTATCTTCTTTTCTTGTTGTATGATACATTTTATAATTGAAATTACTTTATAATTTTATAATTCACGAAAGCAATTACTGTTTTAATAGAAACACATCCTCCTATTCATATTTCTTATTTTCAGCTGATGCTCAGAGATTCCAACACACCACCATGATGGCTCCAATCACCGAGTTTCCACGGGAATTTGTGTTCAGAGACAAGGACTTGAAACATCAGGCAAAGCTTGGAGAGGTGAAGGATTCTGCTATTGATATTTCATTGTTTAATCATTCTTTTTTTAATATTTTATATATATTTTGTTGGTTGATATTTCTTTTATCGATATTTTATGGGTTGATATTTTGTTGGTTGTTATTATGTTGAAAGGTATTATAGTGTGTGTGGTTGTTTAATGGAGATGTATTAGCCTCTTTGGTTTCAATGTGATGTGGTATGATAAAATATTTAGAATGATACTTCTTGTTCCCACTGTAATGTATTTTATGAATCGTCCATTTATTATAGGGTCAATATGGGACAGTTTCACTTTATGAATATTGCCCACAGAACATGCAATCCAATTCAAGGTATGTAAACGAACAATGGCTGTTATAACATGAGTAAACCTATGATTATATTGTAACCAAAATCAAGTTTCTGTTGCTACAACAGTGTGTTAAATATTTTAGTATAACTTTTAGTTTTTTGTCCAATTGTATCCACTAGATCAAGGTAATGTCTCTTAGGTAACCCCAAGCTAGGTGGTTAAATCAACCCAACAGAAAGTGTAAAGTATGAATATTGAACCCAGTCTGTGCCTGATCATTTACCTTCATACATATTCCCTGGACCATAAGGTTTACTTTTGTGTCTCTGAAGTGGTGTCTAATAAGGTGTTCAATATACTTCTTATCCACAAAATATACCGTCAAAATGCGCCTTACAACACCCATAGTTAAAGACTAGTTTTTCTACCCATGAGGATATAAATTGATCAAACATGCACCCAACATAATAGCTTCTGCAACATGACTATAGAACTAAAGTCTAATGGATTCTGTATATTACAGCAGTATTTCTAAAACAAGTATGTTTAAATGAAAATTGAATTGTAATAGTTTAAGCAGCCTTATCTTATTGGCTTAAATTACAACAGCCAATTAGCGGTGAAAAAGTTCAAACCAAGAGACGGTGACATACGATACCAAGTTGAAATAATAAGGGAACTGCAAACCATGGTGACCATCAAGCACAAATATGTGGTGGAGCTAAAGGGGATCTCCCTGCGTAAGTTTTGATATTGGATTCAATGATGTTTGTTTCGGGTATTAGCTGTAGGTTACAGCAAGTCAAGTGCTTGGTTTGATCTTTACTTTTAATACTTTATGAGTCAATGTGTTCTTTGGAGGAACGGGGAGCTTGTAACTATCAGTGGCTTGATCCAGTACATTTAAATTGATTGAATAAAAACTTAAGTTTTTTGTCAAATACACAACACACTGCAACACAACTGTGGACACAAAGTAATGTTAAATTTCCATCCAGTACATTCCAAGGTCACTATATGATATTACATCTTATTTAAAACAAAAACCATGCTTAAATGTTGTTAACATTTGTTAAATACTAGAATAATTTATGGACGATCAAGTATGATTATCTTTCAGCGTCCAATGGAATTGTGATGGAATACCTGCCGAGGGGATCACTAGAGTCATATCTGGTGGATAGGAAGAAAAGATTTGCGTTAACCCACCTTGAGCCTGACCTCCTTCGGTTTATTATGCAAATTGCAATCGTAAGAACTGTTTTGGTGGAAGGCTGGGTCAAACATATTTATCGCCGGGTGTGGGACAATTAGTATAACACAAGTGTATAAGAATACACTTAGTCCACAGTCGGGTTGCCAGAACTATTGCGGTGTATTTATTATTTGGAATAGAAAAAAATCTGTTTAAATCTACTGGATCGCTGCAACACCTTTTAAGAATCTTGAGAAATCTGGGCAGTTTTAAAGCTGTGTAAAGGACATTTAAAAATATACTGTCAAATTAACAGAAAAACGTAAAGTGTATATTTTACAAATAAATAAATAACAAGGCTCTTGAACTGAGACCAAATCCCGAACCAAAATAAATAAAAATGTTGGTCCCAAATGACACATGTTGTCCCCAGGGAATGGTTGCCCTACAAAAGCATCGAATAATACACCGAGATCTGGCCGCCAGGAATATTTTGATTTCTGCACGCCCCAACCGTTTCATCCTTGATGTAAAGATCGCTGATTTTGGGCTCTCCCGCAGCATTCCTACCAGCAAGGATGAATACATTGATTCCAGTTCGTTGTTTCTACCAACTAAATGGTATCCCAATATTCTTGTTCAATATTCTAATTAAGTTAAAAAATTGTATCAGTCTTTACAATTGAATTAGTGGTAATGGAAAAGAAAGTGCTTTGCCCTAACACACAGCCTACTAGCTAGCGATCAGTTTCGAACCTGCAAACTTTCGGTTAAAAGGTGTAACACTAAACCACCAGACTATTTGGTCGGTGTGAAATAGCTCCAGAAACCTTGCGATGAACATACAATACCTTATTCCTTACTACAAACGCTGAATTTGAGCCTCCAATCCAAACTCGCTGACCCAGGTTGTTCTATCTAGGTTGGCACCGGAATGTTATTCAAGCAACCCCCGATTCACAATGCAATCCGACGTCTGGTCATTTGGGGTGACCGGGTTTGAAATATTGGACCCAACTTCAAAAGTGGTGTCTATGTTGCCATCCGACCCATCCATTTTAACAAGAAAGTTTGAAAGTGGATGGAGGCTGGAAAAGCCTGGTGAAATGAAGAAATGGGTGAGTGAGGTTTGGTTTGTTTGGATAATCACATTTTGTTGGTTAAATTGTTTCATGTTTGGTTGAATAAGCGCGTCCACCGTCGGTTTATGGAGAAATTGCAATGTGTTGTGTATGATTCACATGTTTCTATAATTTAGTAGAACCCATTAATCTGCTGCGTTCAGGCAATGTTCATTAAGTGCCTTGCCCGAGATCACAACCCACTAGCTAGAGACCAGTTTTGAAACAGCAACCTTTCGATTGAAAGTGACGCGCTAATTTGCCAGACTAATTAGTCGGACTGTGAGATGATGGGTTAAATAAGTGGGGTCACGTTTGGTTAGCTAAAAGCATTTACGTTTTGAGGAAATATAAAATACCCAACAATCTAATGGCTTCATCAAAGGGGCTGCGGGAATAATCTTATCCCACAATAACCCATGTTATAACGTCTGTCCTTGTTCCATATACCTGGTTAAATTGACAATTCTCTATTCTCAGATGTATTCTCTTCTGCTGAGATGTTGGTCGATGGAGCCTGAAGATCGGATCACTTTTCCACAAATTGTGGAATTGTTGGGTCAGAACGGGATTTGTGACGATTGAATGGAAGTGATGGATTAAAACTGATTTAGCTTAACAACATTATACCTAAGCTTGACTTGATCACAGTTTCACTATTATTACGTTTGTGGATTAGCCTGTCAGTCTGAATGTTTTATGTTCAGACCTTGTGGGCTGTGCTATTTTTGTTTGTATAGTAGTATTATAATGTGAATTTTTTCACGTTTGAAAAAGATTAAATTACTTAGCACTTCTGTTTTTACTAACATCCTTGTTTCGTAATAACATTATTTGTTTGCCAACTTCATTAATACATTTGACACGTCAATATTGGATAACACTTTCATGATCAATTTTTATACGCGGAAAAAAAAAATCCTTTGTTGTTTTTACTCGTTTCACGTTTTATACTGATGCGTTTTGATGTGTTTTTATCGTTTTCACTGTTTTGTTATGCCATATTAAATTGTTAATTCTTTTTTAATGAAATGACGAGTAATAACAATTTTCCAACTTTATTGACTAACGATGCTCAGTAAGTACAGATTGTATGTCAGGTTATTGTTTAGTTAGTTTATTTTTTTGTTTCCACGATGAAAACATAAATCAGGACTATTAAAAAAAAATTGGAAAACGGAAAAAATGGCAAATTGTCCAAAAGTAATGCAAGTAAAAGTAATTTAAGATTGTGTGCAATCTACAATGAGCTGTTATCCGATAAATTATTGCTTAAAAACCATAAAGTATTTATTCTTCCGAATGCCTCGTGTCCGAGGTCGGGCACTTCAGGCCGGCTGATTCGAGTGATTTCAACATTGCTGTAAGCTTGACTTTTTTTAAACATGCCATAAGATGTCAATTCTGTTTATTTATTTTGTAGTTAAATCCGGTCAATAAAAGTGCACATTTATTACGAAGTCAATGATTTTTTTTATTTATTTGTCATAATACGACAAACACATTCCTTTGTTTTAAAGAAACATCGTGGACATCGTACTGGTTTTGATGACGACATCATCGGGTCACACAATAGGTCTTCTGTGGCGTCATTACATTCAACATTCAACCATTGTTTACCGAATAATCCCCAAATGTCGGAGAGCGAACTTCGAGATTTTGGATTTTCGTCGAAGATCCCAAAAACAGCCTCCTTCAAGTGGTCTGTGAAGGTTGTCGCCACGAATTTGGGCGAAATTGAAAAGCAACCTTCTCGCCAGAGCTGGAAATCTTTGTAATGAACGTCGGATCGGGAAGGTCGTAACCACGGGTCTCTTCCGTTCAATAGAACCAGTATAAGCACGCCGATTGCCCATACGTCCGCTGTCGGGCTCACTTCGTAAGATTTCCTTGCACACTGCCCCAAGCGCAAAACGTCACGATGTGCGCACAACTTGTCGTTCTCAAAACTACGCACAGGTCTGTATTTCGTCATTTCCGGTGACGTAAACACGCTACAGTTGTCTGGACCCAGAAGTTGAATCTGGGCATAAAAATACACGGATAAAACTATCTGATTATAGTGCGATACAAAAGTTGGTGATTAGCAATTTAAAAAAAATATTGGTGCAGCATAGGTCACGTTCATATTGTATAATACATCATATACTCACAATAGATCTCTTCCCTTCACACCGTAAGTAAATGATGAAAAGTTACCTGAGAGCACACGGTACGTGAGGTTCCAAAATCGGTGAGTTTAACGTGCAATCTTTGTCGGTTGTATATCAGAATATTCTCTGGTTTCAGGTCCAGATACACGAAATTGGATCGGTGAATATAATTCAGCACATTTCCAATCTGTGGGTTGTCAACTTGCAGTTAGGCACTTTAACTCATTATATAATTTGGACATGTGTTAACCAAAACCACAATTTTCAAGTCCCGGTCATATTTATGCATAAATCAAACTTGTTAATGACCCCATGTGTACTTCGTTGTCACTGGTTTTACCTTATTTTTTCTTTGCTTAACTCAGATTTTGTAAACATGATCTTTTATATACCAACTGTCGTTATGTCATTTTCCAAATTTTTTTATAATTTAAATTAATTCCTCTATTGCTTACTGTTTTTAAAGGGGCAATAACGCGAAATTGAACAAACAACTTTGCACAAATTATTCCCAATAAGCGCACAGCCCTCGACCAAAAGCGTAATAACCTGTGCTACACACGACTTTGCCCATCTTTCAGATAACGGTGTCATTTGAACAAAATCGGCTAGGTTTCCGAATTGACAGTACTCGACCCCGAATCCGAACTCATCGCTAAAAGAATATTTGAATTGTTCCAATATCTTCGCCACACATGGATGTTTCGATGCGGCTTTGTGGACTGTGATTTCAATCTGATAACGTTCCAAAGATTGTTTCCTCTTGGAAATTCTTTTCAGAGCAAACATGTTTTCTCGGCAGCAAAACGTCTGGTCCTGTAGAAAAAGAGGTTTAATTGTTGTTTGTTAAGTTTTGAGATTAAGAAATCAAAGGTGGCTGACAATTAAAGGGTGCCTGATTAAAATCATTGGTCGAATCATTTGACCGTGTTCTTTGGTGAATCACTCTGGTCAGCAAAACCAAACTTAACTATGACTACTTATATCAAATGTTAGACTTGTCATCTCATACCCAGTGCACCGGAAGGTTTTTTCATCGAACCCAGTCGCTAATCTGCCGAGCGTCCCCGGGTATTATGATCACTATCATTTTCTAACAATGTTAAAAATGAGGTACACCAAAACACAACAAATGGTTTTCCCACCGAAACTGGGTACTTCTGAATTTTTGGTGAAGACTTCTCATCGCTCGTGGCTTGCTTGACTTGAATGTTGCATCCCACCAACTCCATTAGCGCCACTTTGGCGAAACGCCCTCTCCCAAGGACCTTGGTCTTCTGGTAACAAATCTCGGTAACCGAGTTTTCAGCTTCGTCTTCCATAGTGTTTTTTCGCGAAAATCAACTTCTATTACAACTATGTTCTGCCAAATGAAAATTCGATCTTACTGCATTGAGAACCTGTTTAAAGAATAACAATTGTTCCTTAGCTATTGTTGTCTTTTAAATGGCAGATTCAATAAAAAAGTTTTGAGTTAATTTTTTAGCTGGGTGAGCGTTTTTGGGCTAACTGTTGTCTTTGCTATTTTAAACACACGAGTTAAATTGTAAAAGACACTACACTTGAAGAAATTATTTTCAACTCGCAATGAAAACTAATTTTTGAATACAGCACTAAACAATTAGGCTACCATAACGGTGTCCACACCGAATTTATGAATATACTTTATAGGCTTCAGCTATGCAAACTAAATGATTTTTCGCGTAGCATACACCATGTGATGAAACTACTGGTTGTGCGTTCGAATCTTGGCCTGGAAAACTGTTTTTCTTTCTGCATTTAAAGCATTTACCATTGACCCTTGTTCGAGTTCGAAAACTCTTTTAACCTGTTCTTCTCAGCTTTAAATTAAATATTTAACCAATGCAAATAAAATTAGTTTTAGGTCAAAACAAGCGACAACCTTATGAAAAATTGTTTAAAAAGTGTAAAAATTAAACGGCAATCGAAAGACAAAAATAACAACAAATCCAAGACGAGCAAAACGAATAATTAGCCTTTCCTCACACAAAGATGTTATTACAATACATCTGCTAGAGCTGGCTCTGGTCAAACCGCCATCGATTACAAATCGTCGATTGGCCTAATGTTCAATTACTTTGATTAAAAACAGTATTAGCCGGATTAAACCAATAATTTTTAAAATGTATCATTACAAATTGAGCAGCGTAAGGAAACCCTTAATTGTCGTAATAATAAGCTTAGCATACGATAATACTATAGTTGCTGATTATTGTAAAGGATAATATTCATGTTTAATTACATGAAGTAATGAAACCACGGGAGTTATCACAAGCACAATCGTCTGATTACCTATCTAATACGTAAGGGGGTGTTGTTACACTGATAAACATCAAACCACCTCGCGCCAACCGTCATTATTGCAGTATGTATGTGATGAAGCCGTCCCAACTCTTTCCGTCCCAACTCGCCATATATCGCGAGTTGGTGGGAAAACATGGTATCCCGCCTGTACATAAATGGGTGCAAATCTAAAAAACGATTTCTCCGCAATGCGTAATGGTAGAGACCTCAGCTATGGCTCATTCGATCAAGGAAACCCTATATTTTATTCTCTGTAATTTTCGTGGAGAAATATTAAAAATGTACGGTGGCCCATAAGGGCAATCCTGAAATTTTATTTCAGTCTACAAAACTATTTCATAATCGACAAAAATATTTTCAAATCGGCAAAAATATTTTCAAATCGGCAAAACTCTTTTGCCGATCGGCAAAACTATTTTGACAATCGGCAAAACTTTTTTGCCGATCGGCAAAACTCTTTTGCCAATCGGCAAAACTTTTTTGTAGCCAATCGGCAAAACTTTTTTGCCGATCGGCAAAACTCTTTTGTCAATCGGCAAAACTTTTTTGCATCCAATCGACAAAACTCTTTTGCAAATCGGCAAAACTATTTTCAAATCGGCAAAACTATTTTGCCGATCCGCAAATCTTTTTTGTAGCCAATCGACAAAACTATTTTGCCGATCGGCAAAACTATTTTGTCAATCGGCAAAACTTTTTTAGGAACCGCAAATCTTTAATTCACTGTTGACAAAAGTATTTTCGAGTCGACAAATGTATTTTTGAGCCGGAAAAAGTAATTTTGACTTAGGTTCAAGAAACTGCCGTTAAAATCTTTACAAGGTTTGTCCAAGAAAACAACCGACTTGTTGCTTACAGCGGCAAGTTTCTATCGGCCACCTTTAGGCTAAGGGTCCTGCGCGCCGCATCACTAAGCCAATCGTTCAGGCGACTAGGCTTCGAATTTATTTAACAATATTGTTTGTTTTTTTGTAAAGTTATTATCATACCAATAATGTACATGTATCATAAAGCTAAGCTACTCAACCGTCCAACTTCTACGAGGTTGAATATCAAATGGGGAGAGAATTAAGCGATAATAGCAAAAAAGAAAGGATATAGTCGTTCTGCATGAAACAATGAGATAGCCTACAGCCAATCAGAACCACCACAGTTTTTACTATGTTGAACATGCTTCATATATTTTTGTCAACGACAAGTAGTTGAAGACTAGTAAACGTGTTCGCTTTGCTATTGTTTGACGCCGAAAACACAATAAACAAAAATTAAACTGGTTTATTTTTGAAAAATTGGCAAACTACACAACTGATTGCTGAATTGGTTTTATTTTTAACACAAAACAAAACCCAATCCCACAGGTAACAGCAGTTAGAAAAGCAGAAAGCATGGTGTCATCAGAATTAATGTGTACTGGAAGCGTAACACTCAATGCACAAGTGCTGACAGACGGCAAACACTGACACTTTGTTCCCCCAATAGAGATTGGAAAACCATGTTTGTACTGAGCAGAAAGAGGATACGGCAAATCAAGAGGTGTTCTGTTTTGACAACCAGTTAAAAAATTGAAAGGTTGCAGGTGCGAAACTGGTCGCTAGCTAGTCGGTTGTGTCCTTGGGCAAGGCACTTTACGGACATTGCCTGAACCCAGCGGATTAATGGGTTCTACCAAATTGAAGGAACGTGTCTATCATATACATCACACTGCAATAGCTCCGGTAACCCGACGATGGGCGCGAGGTGATCTGACGATTGCCCGTGTGATAACCCCTGGGGTTTTCCCATTCACGGGGATAAACATGAATATCCTATCCTATCCTATTGACCAATTGGTGAAAACTCACTGGACAATCATCTGTAAAATATAACAGAATTATATATATCAGCAACAAAACAGATCATTTCCAACAGAATATCTGATCCTGTGCTACAATCCCAGGTTGCAAGTGTATTTATATTTGCACTAGAGTTGGCAACATAGATGCAAAATGTATATTTATACAGCAACATTAACTTAGGTTTATTTTAAGACAAGATGGGTAGAACATTAAAGAGAAAATGAAGAGAACAAGAAATGAACAAACAAATGATCATGTATCTATTTTATCAAAATAAATTAAAAATATTGTTCTTACCTTCATTGTAACACCTCTCAATGAAGTCAACAAAGCGCCTACTATACCAGAGAACGGGACTTCTAGTTACAAAACAACGCGCAATTCCAGCAGCAACAAAACTTTCTTCCAGCTTAAAGTTGTAATCCACTTTTACGTTATATTATTACCAAAATTTAAGGATTTTAAAATATATTATACAGTAGACATTTAACTTGTAAAATTTACTTCTATATATTATGGAAAATAGTATTAAAACACATGGCACAATTCAAATTAACTGCAGAAAATATTACTATAAATTACTTAAAAAAACTCCCTTTAAAAACATATTACATGAAGGAGATATGGCGCAACTCGTGATAACAATGGCATTGTTACGATTCTCATTTATAATATTATTCCTCAAGTGTAAACAAATGACGTATAGTGATTTCAATGTAAGCTACGTCGCATGTTCGACCTCGTAGAAGTTGGACGGTTGAGTATATTAGCTTTATGATGCCTGTGCATTATTAGTATGATAATATTTTTACAAAAAAAAATATATTGTTAAATAAATCGAAATACAATTGCCCGGCATCATAAAGCTAAGCCTAGTTGCCAGGACGGTTGGCTTAGAGATGGCGCGCAGGACCGTTGTTTTGTGTCCTTTGACAAACCTTGCGAAGAAATTTAACGGCATTTGCTTAAAACCTAATCAAAATTACTTTTCCGGCTCAAAAATACATTTGTCGACTCGAAAATACTTTTGTTGACAGTGAATAAAAGATTTGCCGTTTCTAAAAAAGTTTTGCCGATCGACAAAATAGTTTTGCCGATCGACAAAATAGTTTTGCCGATTGTCAAAATAGTTTTGCCGATTGGCTACAAAAAAGTTTTGCCGATCGTCAAAATAGTTTTGCCGATTGTCAAAATAGTTTTTCCGATCGACAAAATAGTTTTGCCGATTGTCAAAATAGTTTTGCCGATTGGCTACAAAAAAGTTTTGCCGATCGTCAAAATAGTTTTGCCGATTGTCAAAATAGTTTTGCCGATCGGCAAAAAAGTTTTGCCGATCGGCTACAAAATAGTTTTTCCGATCGACAAAATAGTTTTGCCGATTGTCAAAATAGTTTTGCCGATTGGCTACAAAAAAGTTTTGCCGATCGTCAAAATAGTTTTGCCGATTGGCTACAAAAAAGTTTTGCCGATCGTCAAAATAGTTTTGCCGATTGTCAAAATAGTTTTGCCGATCCGCAAAAAAGTTTTGCCGATCGGCAAAAAAGTTTTGCCGATTGTCTACAAAATAGTTTTGCCGATCGGCAAAAAAGTTTTGACGATTGGCAAAAGAGTTTTGTCGATTTGAAAATATTTTTGCCGATTTGAAAATATTTTTGCCGATTTGAAAATATTTTTGCCGATTTGAAAATATTTTTGCCGATTTGAAAATATTTTTGTCGATTATGAAATAGTTTTGTAGACTGAAATAAAATTTCAGGATTGCCCTTATGGGCCACCGTAAAAATGCGAGGAGTGATAGCCTTTCTTTTTCAAGGCTTCGCCTCTTATTTCTATCGATTTAACACGAATTTACAAGTGACTAACTCAGCCAATAGGAGTCGCGTTAACTTGCGGAGAAGCTCTTTTTGTCAAGCAAGTCTTTCTTTACATTCTCTGTGAATTTCGTGCCGTTGAGAAAAAAAGGAGAGCGTTGGTGACGTTTTCGCAGCAGGCGTTTATGCTTCGTGTTCACCAAAGCATGAATCCAGCTGGGCCTGCTGAGCGCACGATAAAGAAAAAGGCGGCGAGACTAGCTAGTTCGGTGTGCCCTGCTTTGAAGACTATTGGATATAGTATTTGTGCTTGTTTGCTTTTGTATGCCCTTTTTACACTTCCTTCACTGTTTTTATTTATACTTTTTACTATCTAGTTCTACAAAACTAAAAACTTCAATGCGTTTTGGTTCAATTTTTCATAATATAGTTAGAATAAAGGAAAATTTCAATTAGGAATAGTAAAAAAACTACTGAAGATACAAATACAGTTCAAATTTTCCTGAGTACAAAAACTATTAGACAATCTACATTCCAATTTTCATATCATTTGGGCATACCAATAATTAGTGAGTATTTCGTTTGTCAGTGCACCTCAAAATTTTCAAAGTCGAGCAGAATTTTCTTTACATAAAAAGTGGTGTTCACTAAAGTTTACATAATATATTCTTTATTGGAGGTAGATTCTAGGTGTGCGGTTTGTTTAAAAGAGGGATAAATTATCTTTCCAACCATACTAAATATTAAATCATAGCATAAATTTGAGAAAAACTGTGCTAATTTGAAAATGACCAAAAATTGTAAAAAACACTGCGGGACAGCATGTTTAAATTAATGCATTTGGCCGGGAGTGAAAGAGTTAAGTTTTATTAGAACACATTAATCTACTGGAACCAGGCAATGTCAACTTAGTGTCCAACCCAATAACACAATCGACCAGTTACGACAAAAATGCACATTGAAAGGTCTTAAAAAACGTTCATTATTTTTGTTGGATTTAGTTTATTGCACTAATAAAGAACGATACATGATAGAATATAGAACAATCAAAAGTTCAAATTTGAAGAAATCTTAAAAACTTGAGACTTTTAATATGGACTCACAAAACGGGTTTATATGAAAAATTAGAAATCTCCAGGAAAATAAGTATTTTATAAATGCTATAATCATATTTTAATTGGAATGAGCGAGTTTAAAGATTGAGCATGTGAAGACAGTTGGTTGAATTTTGGAGGTGGATAAAGAAGTGGTTTGTTACACAATTTGATACAGTATCCATCAAACGGACTCGTAACCTTCTACGGGATCCTTATCTTGCATGGTTGGTAATATGTGTTCCCACGCCTTTAAGCACTGCGGAAGAGTTTTTGAATGTCTGATCATATTTTGGAAATCGTGATCATTTGGGTGGTGGCTAACCAACAAAACAGAAATAAATAATCAACCACACACCGCAACAGCTTCTGTCATTTGACTGTGGTATGAGGTGTCTCAATAACCACAGGTTTAAAGGTAAATCTCAGCTCTTTACCTAGGACATAAAAAAACCACTCGTCCACATACTGTTAATAGTTTTTCAAGCATGTTCCATGCATGATGCATGAGATGCCTTACTATCCAGTCCGGCAGGTTGGTCTAACGGTTAGGCGTCGCATTTCAACAGAAAGGTTGCAAGTGCAAAACTGGTCGCTAGCTAGTCGGTTGTGTCCTTGGGCAAGGCACTTTGCGGACATTGCCTAAACCCAGCGGATTGATGGGTTCTATCAAATTGAAGGAACGTGTCTATCATATACAACACACGGCAATAGCTCCTGTGACCCGACGGTGGGCGCGCGGTCATCTAACAAATGCCTGTGTGTTAACCGCCTTGGTTTTCCCATTTACAGGGATAAACATGAATATCCTATCACATCCTATACCTAAGCCTCTCTTATTAACCATATAAATATAAATAACCTGTTGATGAAATTGTATCTGCGAATCGGCAAGGTCGTTGAATATCTGTGCCATGTCGTGCAGTTTATCGACATTCCACCGGTCCACGTCGGATCGCAGGTTGGCGTTGGCACATTCCATCTTGTCTCCAAGGTCGTCACACTTTTTCGACAACTAGGAAGAATTGGTGTCAATATGGATTGTGTGCTACATGGGGTGAGATGGTTCAGGGTGGTGCATTTGTGGCCCGCAAGCCAGAAGGTTGAAATATTGAAACCAAATCATTGTCAGTCAAGTGGGTGAAGCAGTTTACATGGCATGGGTTAATTCAGGTGAAATTTAATATTGAAGATATGAAAAGTATTGTTTAGTTGATGCAGAAGCAGGAGAGCATTACCTGCTATAAACACATGTGAGAGTACTCACCTCCTCTATTTGAAGGTCCAGTTTTGAATCCTTCTGGTCCTTTACATCATCAGGGGATTTCCCCATCAGCGCTCCCACCGAATAGGACTGGTCGGATTTCGGAAGCTGACAAATAAATGAACATGTTTATCCTGATATCAGTGCCAGTTTGGCTCAAATCTGCCGCAATAAGTAGACATGGATATATCCAGGTAAACACAATCGGATTATGACAGAAGAGACTCACATTGCCTTTTTCCTCTTTCTTCTGTTGCAGCTCAGCAGCCACCCGAGCATGTTGGCTTTGGAATCCATCTCTACGTTTTAACACTTGCTTCACCACATCGGAGTATAAGATGTATTCCTGTCAGTGTGTAGGAGGAAATATGTGGAAATTGTCTTTATACTTGGGTGTGGGAAGACAAAGAAAAATGGTAATAATATTCACCCAGGCTCACAAGCCAGTTGCAAAACTTTATTATGTTTATTACAGAGTAACATATCAAGTTTTACCTCTGTGTGATAATAAAAAAAAGTTTTAACACAGGTAAACTAAGTCACACCAATATCTTATTCAGTGTGTTTATGAATTTACAATAACAGTACTTTTTGAATGCTTTATTTAAATCATATATGGATTTTTTGCTAAGAGACATAGTACATTTGGTGGAGGTGGCAATCGAACTAAAAGGCAAAGAATTAAAATTTCACAAAAAATCTTTTGAATTGGTAACACTGACACTAGTGTTACACGAAAGTGTAATATTTTACTTTCCACAGTGTGTAAGCGGTACATGCTGAAAAGAAGCCAAAAACAATTGCTCAACTCACCCTGAGTGGTGGCATGTACTCGTACTCGTGGATTTTCGAGTTCGATTCGGCAGCTTCGGCACAAGATTCTATTGCAGTGCTCAATGATGTCATAATGGGAGCTATGACATCATCTTCAGATGCCGACCATAGAGAAAATGTCGGCGCAAATTCCTTCAATTCCGAAGACAAATCTGAACAAATATACAAATTGTAGAATTATGTTAGTGCTAGGCAAGGCACCTCTGGTGGTAGCTAACAGGTGCTTTGCAGCTGGATGGTTACTAGAGTGAAAAAGTTAGTTAACTTGGACATCAGACACAGTACTGTATTCGATAAATGAGTTAAATAAAAATTAAAGCTATATTTGATAGCTTGTCCAGCTGCCAGTGTGATAGTTTGATTGCACATCTAAAAAGTACACAAGACAAACCTGTCAGTTAATTACGGGTCCCATTTGGAAAAATTGGACAAATATTATTTTTGTCCATTTTTTTCTTTCTTTTTTTATTATTTTTTTGTCAAACGCACAGGCATGGCATGGCGCCCCGACATCTACCAGAAGAAAGAATAGTATTGCAATGAAACTTTGTCATTTGTTAGACAACATGGTCTAGATATGCAGAAACCAAAATTTTGGATGACAAATCCAGGGAAATACCCGAGACTTTAAAAACAAAGTGGAAATTTTTTTAGCATAGCGGTTGAACATTTGCTTCAATTTTATTTAGATTTGGTGGAATGTTAGACTGTTAGCTACTTCTGTGCCAATTAAAGGGTAATTCCCGTAAACACGAAGAAATGTTTCTAAATCATGATTGTGAAACGCATGGCATGTTGCCAAGACATCTACAAGAAGGGATAATAGAATCGCAATGAACTTTGTCATTTGTTAGACAACATAGTCTAGATATGTAGAAACAAATTTTGGGCAATTAATTCTCTGGGATTCCCCCTGAGACTTTCTGGAATGGAGGATAACATCAACCTCACGTGCACATATCTGACAATAACATATATTGTGTAATGAACATGGTTAACAAGATCGGATTGTTACCTTAGGGACTCATGCATTTATGCTTGCAGAAACAAACTACATCCCTACTCGCATAAATATATGTCATACAAAATGTGTTTTACAAATGGTAGTGGCTAAACACGTGGTTGACAATCTCCAGTTAATTTTGTAATTGGGCCTGAACCTTTTCTTTAAAGAACCTAACCTGGTTTAGGTCATATTTATTGTTTTACACAGTGCTCATCAATATTCACCTTTCTTCTCCAAATGCAGTCGCTCCGCCACGCGCTCCAGAACCCCCATCTTGTCACCAAACTGGGTGACAGAGTTGAGGATCTCGTCAAACTCTGGGTCTCGCTCCTTGAGCCGAGTGGTGGCGGAAGAAATCGATTTCACGGATCCCCCGACTCGTGACATGAAACTGTCGGTTTGTTTACGATGCGCAGTGAATTCCTACGGATAGGATGTTTTAGGTTTTTGGATTTTTTTTTCTTGGTTTGATATATATACAATTTGAGAGTTTATTTTATTTTTTTGTTGCCATCTAAGTTAATAACATTATGATTTTAAACAACATTTTATGTTCCTGTTCCTCTATAAAACATAAATCAGCTTTGTTAAGATAAGTATCGACTTTAAAATAAAAAATAATATAAAGTATACCATCCAAAAAATTATTTACAGAATAGTAAATTCTGATTATTCACACAGGAAAACATTAACTATATTACATATGCCTTAGCTGTTAAGAAGACTCTGAGATTTTCATCAAAAGAAAGAATCGGGTGTCTTGATATCCGATCAAGAAAGTTGTGGAGCGCTCTGCATCGTGTTTGCGTAAAATCCAAGTTGAAACGGTCAAGCATTCCTTTCATAATGAACTTTGCGGGCAATGGCTGTGGTGTTATGAGGTTAAGTCTGGTTAAAATGTGTGAAAGTAACATGTTTTTATACCATTGTCTGTTCATTGGTTTTTAATCCAAAATTGGGATAGATTTTACACTGTTAATAAAAAGGCAGCAATCAAATTTATTTAAAAAAAAAAAATTTGGAATGAATCATTTTACTTTTGTGACATTTCATATTTTCTAGTACAGAAAAGAAAGTGACACTTATTTATCCTATAACATGTTAAGGAAAAATATGTTTTACGAACATAATAAATGGTAATTTATTTATAAACATTTTGTATTTAAGCAACAATATAATTTACACATTACCAACAAGTAACAACAAATACTCAACTGGAATAAGATGTGTTGGGTGTTTTTCCTCTAGCTTATTTCGAAGCCACACAAAGTCCTGGTATCGACGTTGCGCAGCATATTCGCTGCTATCGAACGAGCTTCTGGTGGTCTGGGGAAATGAAGGACTGCATGTTACAAACCACCTGATGTTTCGGGTTGCTATAACTATTTGTATTATGGTTAGATAGTTGATTTACATTTAATCGTTCTTTAGTAAAAAGGCTGTAGCAAATGTTTTTGTCATTATTCAATATGTACCGCGTGTTAACTTTAGTTCCATGTTACTTCCCCTTCACACGGTTGTTAAACCGCTTTAACGCGGCCGCAAGGTCAAACACTTCCTGGACTTCCTATTTCTCACATAATGCCATGCCTCTTTGTTTTCAAACATGAATAATATCTAAGAGTTTAGAACCAAGGCTCCTGCAGTAAACATGCAGAGAAGCCGAGTTCACTGTTTATTAAGTCGTGCCCGCATTTAAAGAATTAATCATGAATGCGTGTTTCATTGTATCTGCATTTGGTCAACAATAAAAGAACCTTCCGTGATGGAGTCTGGATTGCGAGAGTAACAAGTTAGTACAGGTAGCAACAAAAGAACCAAACAAACTATCAAAACGCTACAAGGCCAAGCATTATTCATGGAAAATGTAAGATGTGTCCAAATTCAAGTTTCTGGCGCTGTTACAGTGTTTCTATGCTTGAATTACTAATATTTTTATAGGGCTAACTGGGGATTTTCATACCTTTATTGTAATACAAACAACCAAATGAAAATCAGAAAATAAAAACCTAGAAAGTATGATAAGCAATGTATACTACAGCAGCACAGCAGTCCTAACCTTTGTAGTTATCTTGTACGTTATGTGAGTCTCCATGGTTGTAATGTGTTTCTCTGGGTTTGAGACCGATATAAAAAGATCTCTGTCGTCAAGTTCATGACTTAATGAGTTTGGTGTAGTGGCTTCTTCTGTCGTGGTTGATATCACATTCTGTTGATAAATCAAAATAGTTTTAATCAAACACATGATTACTCACAAATATTAGCAGTATATGTATTGCTTTTATCATAACCACAGTAAAATATGTTAACAGCTGGGTGACTACAGTTACACAGGCTTTACATAAAACAACATACAAAAATTAACTCTCCAAAATTGAATTGGGGCTGAGGACAACACTAAAACAGGGGAATAGAGTAGGAGGAAAAGAGGGTAACTGCTCACTATAACTATGGAAACTAACCCTGCCCTACACACTTATTTTAACCCCAGAACTAACCCAATTTCATTGCACAAGAAAAACAATTCATATATGCCTAAAAAAGTATTACCTCTTCATCGTCAAATAAATCCGAAGGTTCTTCTTCGTCTACTTGACTAAGCGGATCAACTCCAGTTTCGGATAATTTCCTACCCTCTTCCATTTTTATCCAACATATAAAAACCTATAACAATTTGGAATTTTTGTTTTGCTGCGGTTGCGGAGTCCACAAGCAGTGTTGCCCTGAATAACACTTTTAATTTCGGTGTTGCCACTCGATAAAATAAAATTACAAATGGTCAGAATATGGGATACTTTATCTCCCAATTTTACTTAATTCTATTTGCGTGGTATTCGGTGATAAAAAGTTTGTCTATCAGGTGAAAAATTTTGGTAATGCTAACTGACATATTAGTAATTTGTCTTTTAAAACTCAAGAGAAAATCTGTTTGTTAATACAGCTAGCTATCGGACTTCACGCCGAATTTTAGATGACTATCCGGAGTCTCCGAATAATTTAACTAGCTGGGCCATATAGACACATCCGACTGGATCATTGGTTCCTTCAATGTGATTTACACCGACACATTTCAACCGAAAAGTTGCAGGCGAACCTGGTCGCTAGCTATTCGGTTGTGTCCTTGGGCAATGCACTTAACGGACATTGCCTGAACCCAGCGGATTAATGGGTTCTACCAAATTGAAGGAATGTTTGTATCATACAAAACACCTTGCAATAGCTCCGGTAACCCGACGGTGGGCGCGAGGCGATCTGACGATTGCCGTGTGTTAAGCGGCTTGTTTTTCCCATTCACCTGGATAAACATGAATATCCTTTCCTAATCCTGAGTTTAGAATGTATTTAAATTCATACCATAATTTAATAATCTATACCTTAAGTGATTGGTCCAATTTTGTTAAAACTATTCGAAAAAAAATCTCACTATAAGAGCCCTTATAGTGTAGTTTGTACTTCCAACCAAAATCCCCATGAATCAATTTCAAGGTTATATTAGTTTTATACTCCATATATTTGCTTGAAATCTTAGCTTAGTAATTTACCGCGCGGCCTTCTACCAAGAACAGCTATCCTCTGTATTAAGTCGAATGTGTACTTGAACCAGTAACTCATAAAGTTTCCATGTGATAAATGTCGGGTTAACGAATGGTTAACCTGTCCCAGTGATTAGCCCATCGGGGGCCCAGTAACACTTCAACGTAGGAACATCCAACCTATGTTCCGGTTTCTTAAATTTTCAGTTTTGTCGGTGGAACCGGATTCCATCCAACCCGTTGCATATGTCTACGATTGAGTAGAACAAATACAACACGACTATGCTAGCTACAACATAGACGCAATGCTTTTGTGTCCAACGAATACAACACTACCGTATACAATACTAAGGAAAGGATTAACGCACACAATCCTTGCTATTTATTCTCAAAGGTCGCCAAAAGAAAATTGAAGTTTCAACGGAGCATCAATAAAAAATAAAAGTTCGCGTATTAACATTGAATTTAAACGAAATAAAATGCCATGAATTTAAAAGATGAACATTGTATGTTAATACTGAAAACTAAATTTAAATTTATAGCGTTAATTAACAAATTAAACAGACAAATGAAAGCCTTAATTTAGTGGCGACCGCATCTTAAACGAATGGCGTTAAGCAAGTGTTATTAGTTTTCACAAGCATATAGACTTTTTACTGCGTCTTTAAACTCTTTATTTAATATCAATGTACAATTATTGACTGAAGCCCCCTTTATTACTGAAAAATGTTCTTTTCAGATGTTTCAATATTGAACTTGCAAGTAAGAATTAGTTAATAATCGTCACCACGACTGACCACCTCCTTACAGTTAGGCCTCATTAGTATGGTGTGCTCGAATTGTGCTGTGTAACAGCCTTTCACATCACACAACGGAGGATAAGCATCCACCACTCCTGTGTCGCACAAGTTCTTGAGCGCCATGAGATATTTGGACTCGCCGAGACGGTCGATCCAGCGTCGGCAGAATGCGAGTGTACCAAAGTTTTCGTTGATCAAGTGAAGAAGACGTTTTGCTCTCGGTAATCTGGGAACAAACATGCTGTTTAATAGACGATTAAACTTAAATTATTTTCTTAAAATAACATAAATAGTAAAAGCTTTTTAGTTTTAATAAAAAATGCACAAAGTTTCTAGAATTAATAAAATAAAAGAATCATCAAAGGATAGGACATGGATAGGTGTTTATTCAATGTTTATTTAAAAGTTTCTGACGACAGTCGTTACAACACAAGTTATCATTAGATTATCATGAGACCACTGCAGTGCTTGCTGGATTCATAGCAGTGAGTTTGATAACAGTTTCCAAATGACCTGAATCAACTGTATGAAGGCAGCAACTTACGGTTTAGTGCGTTGTGATGGGTCCACAATCACAACAACACAAAATGTGATTCCCAATAAAAAACCTAAAAATCATCAACCTGAGAGGAACGTGTTGGTTGGCGAGATCAAAGTTCTTCATGTAATGCGAGCAATCCATGTCGTCATGTACATAGCCTTTGCCGGTGCTTCCAAATGTTTCGATCGCGAACACTTCACCTTCCTTGGAGGGGGGGTCATTATTTCCATAATTTGTATGCCAGAGTACAAAAAACTGAAGTCTATTAATGATGTCATATAATCTTGTTTGAGATGCCCCATAAATTTCTACATTCCCAAACCTAAATATCCTCTCCAATGTCCTGCCTAGGCTTGCTTTCTACATACAGTGTCTTGAATTCGAAATGCATCATTTTATATTAAAAGCCAATTGACATTGGTCCACCGCAGACACGTTAACATATTGTCCAATTTCAATTTGAAAGTCATAAATGACCGCACTCTAAGTAATCGGACTGCACACACAAGGTGTCCTACAATACCCTCAAACACCTCTTCCACAGGACACAAAAAATAAATATAAGCTGCACCTCCATTCTTGTTTGATCTCCACCTTTAACAATAGGAACAGTTTTTCCAGCATGGATGCGATACTGACCGATTGAGTGACCACTGAGGTTCCTTATAGGACGAACTGCATGAAAGATTTAGTCAGATGCAGAACAGGATACTTAAAATATGATATTCATGTTAGGACAGGATATTCATGTCGATATTCAACGTGTAGCATTAAACCACCAGACTAACTGGTTAAACTACTTATGATTTACCCCCTAAGTTGAGAAAATGAAAGGTTTGTTAAATCACGAGTATTTATCATAATAGAATATTTATCATAAGTTTAGCAATCCAAAAAGCACAAAACGTCAAGCAATCCAATTTCACTGTTACCGAAAGTGATGCTGACTACTGGATTGTTTGAGTTATGTTATGACTTAAATTATTATAAGGCAGTTCATGCACGGTTTGACATATACAATATAATTGTAAATCCCAACCAACCAAACCTTGATATGTTTTCCCGTCCAGTTCAACCTCGTAAGACTCCATCACTTCCTGAATCGCAGCCCCAACATCACACAACCTCACATCAATTCCTAGTGGGAATATCATTAAAGATTATCCTATAGTAAAAAATACAGCTATTATTCCGGATCAAATGGAACCAAAGTAGCATTAAAAAATTCATTTACCAACCTGCATTTCTGATCCCAGTGTTAGTGGCATCTTTCACTGCTTCCAACAATTTGTCATACTTTGGGTTAAAACTTACGGTGAAGGCGCAATCGATGATCCGACCTGCGAAATGCATTTGTGAGATTAGTTGCCTAATATTTGTAAACATTTTTGTATTGTAGGACTTATCACAATAACACATACAATTGTCCCTGAAGATGATTGAAGTAATTTTAAAACATTTTTCCTAATGTTTTTCAAGTTCTACTAACAATGTCAATAATAGAATTAATCTAAAAGTTGGGGAAAATAAGATCCACATAAGACAAAACTGAGCTATCGTGCTTAGTAATACCAAGCTATTTACCATTAATATGAGTCCCGAAATCGATCTTGCAAACATCGTCATAGCTTAATACAGTCTTATCTCCAGCATTGGGGGTGTAGTGTGCAGCGCAGTTGTTCAGAGAGCAACCTATGTGAAAGGATTGTTGCATGGCTTTTACAATTCAAGTTTAATGGGTGCTTAAGAAAAATATTTGCAACTAGTATTATTATTATTATTCGCTTAATATAAATAATCAACTTTTTATTAACTCGAAGACAATTACTAGCAAACTAGAAAAGTTTGCTCACAGTTTTATGAGGAGTTTTTATTCCAATGAAAACCTACCTGTTGGGAATGCCAATCCAGCTTCCAATTTGTTTTCATTGATTAAATTTCTGGAAGCTTGCTCTAGTTTCTCACTAAATAAATCAAACAGATAAATCAACTGCTAAATATGTTTTTCAACTCGTCTATTTACCACTAGATAGTTTAAATCAAGAATTAGGGTTTAGCGTCGACAAAAAAAAATAATTCTAAAATAATTAAATTCCTATTCAACCCAAAAATTCCTCAAAGTGCAAGTAGAGCTCACCATATTTCAATCATCGTCAACCCAGGTTTGATGAAGCCCTGCACGTAGCTGCGAACT
The DNA here is from genome assembly GCA_000149265.1 of Ciona savignyi. Taxonomy (NCBI): domain Eukaryota; kingdom Metazoa; phylum Chordata; class Ascidiacea; order Phlebobranchia; family Cionidae; genus Ciona; species Ciona savignyi. Next base: position 878,863 of record CH003236.1, on the reverse strand, counting down.
TGTCTGTGTGTTTCAGCCGCTTGTCGGAAATCTGCCCACATCTCCTCATACGAAGCGTTCATTGCTTTCTTCTCCTCAGATGTTCGACGCCACTCGGCAGTACATCTGCCACATGGGTAATACTTAAACCTTACAGGGTCATAATACAATCATAGGGGTAAGTTTAGGGTAATTTAATTACTCCTTAATTTAGATTATCCAGCCGAGGCACATTTTATAATTTTTTAATGTTTATTTTTTCATTGTCGATGAAAAATCTCTTAACTCACCCATCTTTGTCTGGAGGGTAATCACACTCCTCACCCACCGGGTAGGATTTATTTTGAAACAACTCCGAAATAGGGATAGTTGGGGGGTCAGTTTGTTGTTTCGCTGATTTTTTTTTACGACGCCTTTTCTTTTTACCCTCTCCTTGCTCTGTTTCGCCCTCACCTGAGAAAGCTATCTAATCAAACTGTTCTTTTATAAAACAAAATTAATCAGTTTTCACACATTTCTTTAATTCTTTTCACACATTTTTTTAGTACTATATATATAATATGATGGGCAGTTTAGATTTAGCACAATTTAAACCTCCTAAATGTATCAGATACATAAATATATTTAAAAATAATATAAAAACAAACCAATAGCTAATATAGTAAAAAATACTGTTAAGGGTACAGACAGCTATAGTATTGTTGCAATTGGGTCATTTCATTCAAATCGACCCTTATGGTTGGACGATAATAATTGGATTGTAAAGATTTATGATACAAAGCAATAAATCTGTCAGTTAAAAAATATTGAAATGACAAATAAATTTCTGATTCTTGATTTTCGGATTATAAACTTTAAATTTACCAAACCAACTTACCATTAACTTGTTCTTCTTTTTTAGCAACCCCCTCAACATCTTCATCTTTTGTTTCTTGTGCTTCAGGGGTCTCTGTAGGATCTCCCTCTGCTGATCCTGGGTGGGGGGGTTGACATGAGGTGAGTGGATAACAACTCGAATTATGTTATTCTTATTTAGAGATTAAAACTCCTATCACAATATTATACTGGGTTGTAATCCTAGATTTGGTAAAACAAGATAAATATGTATAAGTGAACAGTGAAATACAGTAATCATTGTGTCAGTTATGTTAAAAATGTAATAATAAACACTTTACATAAAATACTTATATATAGAGTCAATTCATCTTTGTACATGGCAAAAAGATAAGATCTATTACCGCAACAGTCCTTTATAACAACTAAACTTCAATGCTAAGCAATGAGATTAAGGGTGCCTCTAAATACTACAGGAACGCTTGGTTCGCTTAGATTGCTATGGAAAGTAATTTTAACCCTGTCCCAAACACTAATATCAACCCCAGAACTAACTTTAATCCCAATCCTAACACTAATATTATAATCTTTATTTCAGTGAGAGAAGTTTTCCCCAAGGCTTTTGTAATTATGAAGTATAGTAAGCAATCCAAGCGCTCCATGCGATCCAAGAAATCCAAGTGCCCTAAGCGCTCCAAGTGATCCTGTACTATTTAAAGTATGGTGCGAATAATAAAGTAGTCAAACTGAACAGTTAAATAAAGTCACCTGGTTTCTTTTTCTTCTTCTTCTTCTTTTTTTTCTTTTTTACTTCCTGTGATTCATTGTCAATAGCATCATCAAGTGGTTTAAGATCAAATTCCTCTGCAGCTTGTTCGATCCCAACCACAGCTGACATACTAATGGTAGAATTAACCTTGGGAAAAAAGTTCATTTAAATTAAGTTGAACAGTTTTGTGGTAATGATTGGTCTCTGATAGCTTATTCAACTGACTGCATATAATACCCACATGCTACAACCAAGTGGAATGAAAAGCAGCTAAATATGTTAAAGACTTAAGAAATTTTTGTAAATAATGATGCCAAATAGGGCAACACTAAAAACAAGGAAATAGGGAAGGAGGAAAGCGCACAGTAAAACTATGAAAACTAATTTTAACACTGTTCTAAACACTAATCTCAACCCAGAACTAACCCTAACTCCAACCCCATGTTTAAAACTAACTTTAATTTTCCAATTTTTATTTTAGTGAGCATTTTCCCGCCTTCCCTCCTTTTAGTTTCCACCTGCCAAATAGCATTTAATTGATGTGTAAATATAAATATACTTTTGTTTTTGGCACAGCCACATTGGACTAAAAAGTAATACATGCGGCTAGAGACAGAACGGTAGTCTGATTTTTCTCTGCTGGATGGCGCTATTTATCAGCTGTACTAAAGCGGGGAGGAGGGAAACTACTAACTAAAATTACGGACACTAATTTTAACCCATTTCTGAACACTAAACTCAACCGCAAGACTAACACTAACTCTAGCCCCATGTTTATTACACCATTTACGCATTTTAAGTAAATAGTGTTTACAATCAAAAAACTGCAAAAAGATCGATAACTTTAGCCAATGCTTGGAAAAATTCCAAAAATGCTCAGACAAGCTGAATGCGGCGTTATGATGAGTTTGTTTCTAACTAAGAAACAAAAGAGTTAAAAAAAAAAAAAAAAAAAAAAAAAAAAGCTCTCCGTAGGAGAATCGAACCACAGTCTACCGCGTGACAGCCGGCGACGCTTACCACTACACTAACAAGGAATACGATTAGTAAGTGCGAAAACTAGTATAAGACCACTCAGTCGCGGGTGCCTCTAAATACTACAGGACCGCTTAGATCACTTAGATTACTATAGAAAGTAATTCTAACCCTGTCCCAAACACTAATCTCAACCCCAGAACTAACTTTAACCCCAACCCTAACATTAATATCGAAAATAGTTACTCCCCAGATAATTCCAAAAAAATAAATAGCGCCACCCAGCAGAGAAAAATCAGACTACCGTTCCGTCCCTAGTCGCATCTAAAAGTAATTTATTAAAATATAAACTTTATAGGGTATTACTAATACCAACACCATTCCAAGGCTGTGGAGTTTAAAACTCTAGCAGGCTAGAAAACATGTCATATTTATGCATAAGAAAACAGAAAATCACCGCAAACCTTAATGGAAATAAAATATATAAATTGGGACTAAAATTTATGTTGGGGCAGAGTTCCAATAATTTTTCTACGCCTTAACAGATAGCCCAAAAGCAACAAAAGGTAAATTCTAAAACTTATGTGGCACTTCTTTTACTATTCTAATCTTTTTTGACAACAACAAAATGATACAAAAATGACAAACTGGTTAACACGCTATGCAAGTCACGTGACTCTGCTACCCAACGTGTTTAATTCTAAAGGTTTTACGATCGAGCTGGTCCCAAACTGGTCAAACCAAAGAGTTTTACAATTACTAGACAGCGTCAAGCACATGTCAACCATCACCATTTGTAAAACATATTGTATATGCAAGCAGGGTCCATAATCAAAATCCGTATATTTAACACACGGTTTATGAGTTTGTTTCGGCAATCAGAAAAGAATGTGTAAGATTTATCGTCGCCATTATGGTCTATATTTATATCAATGGCACGAGGGAATAAGATCGCTATTGTATATTTCCTCTTCCACCATTTCATCAAAGTATAAAACGCTCGTTTTTTACCGCCTGCTCATTTTCGTGATTTAATCGGTCCATTGATAGTTTTAGCCTACTATGTTTTGGAATTATTGGTGATTGTTGAGATAAACATGACGTATTTGGCTTCTGATCATTCATAATTTGGTAAATATTGTTTTTACTTTTTAATTTAGGTAAATTTGATAATTTAATTGTAAATATAATTATTTTTAGCAAAAAACGTCATTTACAAGACTTTTCGTCCCCGTCATCATTCCCGTGTCATTTTGAATAAATTCATTAAGTTTTGGACAATAACGCGTTATTTCAAACTCTAAGCATACTGCAATTTCTCACAAAGATATGTGCTAGGAGCCAGCACCTAGTCGGAAAGTTACAGAATGGGTCCATGACTTAAAAAAAGATTTTTTTATCTCTGTCGGTGTAACAACGATCGGCCAGAAGGCTTCATCGGGTAACTCACTTGTTTTCACCGTTTTACAGAAATATGGTTTAAAATGTAATTTTTTTGTTTGATTAATATAAAATAAACACGGTTTTTATAAGGCTGCAATCAGTTCATCTGTACGTACACATGTTCTAATACATTACACATCATGGATAAGCGGATATAATCACAACAATGCTTACAACGGTTTGTATACCATCAAGGACAAAGAAGTACTCGTGACATGGTTGTCAACTGTGTTCTCGGTATTTTAAATCCAATTTTCCAACTCTTTCGTGTCTAAAACAAAATCAAACACCAAATTTTCGTCCAACAAAATCTCGATTTCAAATATGGAGAAAACATGTGTCCTTTAATTCTCAAATAGACTGAAAATCTCCCGTATTATAGTATATATGCCAAATTGCCGCAGCTCATCAAGTTCATATTGGGTAACATCAGATAACGTGCCAATTCGATTAATCTGTTTTGTCGTCTTTATATAGGGCGTTAAGTAGATTGCTTATTAAAATGTGGCTGTGCTTCTCTTTTACGCTATAATCACAAGAAAAGAAAATACTTAAAAGGTTAAATTGAAAATCGGAAGTCAAGGTTGTTCTGTGGGGTAAAACCAAAAACGTTGAGTTCGAAAACGTCATTGTGATGTTGGTTATCACAATAATTTAATTCCTTTTTGATAACTTAATACACTTATTCTGTACGATTTCGGTCAGACAAGACACCTGTCATGCAATGGATAAAAAATATACTTATAAACAGTGATTTTAGAATTTCTAACAATATTGATTAAATATATAAGTGTCGGTTTAACATTTTTCGTAAGTGAACTAAAACAAACCACAAGATTAATTAAAAAACGTACAATTACGTCGATGCTATGATCGCTTCTTGGTAAATGCTTTTGTAGAAAAAAAATGCTGAAACAAGTTAATTAGTATTTTCCTGGTTTAAGGAAGTTTCCCAAGGTAAATCCCAAATTTTAATTTTTGACATATCAGAGTCTATAGCTACGATATCTGCAAGTTTATTTTAATTTAAATGCTTCTTATAGACAATCTCGAACGGAGAAGACACCTGAGGCATATGATTAAAAACTTTCTAAGACAATTTGGGTAATTTATTAAATTTATAAAAAATTATGATTACCATTTAAATATCAATAACTTAAAATTTGGATAATAAGTTAGGCGCTATGATTAAAAGACGATCAAAAGCCGATATAGAAGTTAATTAGTGTTTTACTATTCTAGGGAGGTAAATCCCCTATAGGTAACCCTTAAATTTTGGGTTTTGATACACCCTTGATATTGTTATCAACCACATGTGAATGTTTAATCTCGATTTATTAACTCCGAGATGATCAAACGTGACTACAGGGCCCTACCATGTCAAAGCGCTTCACCAAAAAACGGGGAAAACAATTCCTGTGTCCATTTTAAAAAAAGAATCCATAATTATAACTATAATCTATTGGAAGACTAACTGGACTTTTTTATTCTAACCTCTCTTAGAAAAAATGCAAATATGAATGTTTAAATCCCTGCGTGATAGAAAATACGTATTCACCCATCATGTATTTATTGATCTAGGCACGATAGAAAGGTAAAATATCTCAGTTTTTTTCATAGAGACCCATAAAAATTCAAAAGTTGGACATAAATATACTGCATTACTATAACCACTTATATAAAATACCAATAGCCCTTAACATAAACATAATTTTAACATCTTTCTGTACATGAACCAAAACAGATAAAAAAAATTCACTCCCATATTTAACCGATTTCTGGTAAATCATTAAAACTCAACCCAATTCAGCAGCCGTATACTATTTTTTTCCAGTTATAAATATTTTAATCCAGTTATAACCCATAAGATGTTAATATATTCTTGGGAAGTTATTTTGGGTTCTTCTTATATTGTCACCCAACCTGTCGTTTATATATATTATTTTTATTTTAAAAATTCTTAAATCGAAAGAAATTTCAAGATAAAAAATAAAAAATATACAAAACCCCATACCTTTATTTCCGGAAAATTCCCAGATACGCAACATCACGACCAAATAGAGTTGGGGACGGTACAATTTTTGTTTTACGAATAGTGGAGGTTTAATACTATCTGGTTTATAATGAAAATCATCATTTGTGTTTAGCTTTATAAAATTGTTATTTGGGAACAAAGTTAAGCTTACAATGTGTTTTTTTACCCTGCTGTGTCGATTACACCAACTGAATGTCCATGCTTATGAGTAGCGCTACATTCATGAATTATAACAATAAACTGTAAGCATGCTACAAAGGACGGAAGTAATGATGGCGATGTCACGTCACAATTGGAAGTGAATCATTATATAAAGATGGAACACACTTCATCAAGTGAACATTATAGTCAGTTCCTGTGCAAATATAACAGGGATCACAGCGTTTCGGTTGAAACCATTTTTAATACATTTAGAAAGAAATTACAGTTATGCTAAAAATAATACATTTGATAATAAAAACCTGTGACTAATATTTATTCTTCCGAATTGCATGAATTGCCTATATAGTCTAGTCATGTAGTGCTTGGATTGCCAGCTACGCCAGAATATTGATAGTTAAAAAAAACATATTGAGAAAAACAAGTAGACAAAAGTTAGAGTTTATTTTTATATGACCAACCAATATGCAATCGTACTACTTTAGGTTTACTAATGTGGAACAGTATAACACAAACGTGTAAAAGCGTAGCAAAGTACAGTCGCTGTATTAATAACTATACGAACAGTACGGTTTCGACATATATAAGTGCTTCTGGCAAAATTTCGCATTTTTCTTTGTTTAACGCAATTCTACTTATGTAGGATTATAGAAAACTGTTTTGTATTTTTATGTATGGTATTAAAGATTTTAGAATAATAATTGAAAATGTCCGGGAGTGCTCAAATTTTTATGGAGGGATTTCTTATTAAACGGGTTAGTAGACATATTTTATTATACATGCATGCAAAACTACAACATTTGTGTATCCCAATGCTTTACTTTGCAATGGACTCACTCTCATTTGTACACAACACAACCTGAATATAAGCTTCACTGTACAACGGTTACGATTGCTTGTGTACACAAAATAGCGAAAAAATAATGATATGCATCTCTGTTATTTATATACGTAATGTGAGACTCTTATTATATAAAACAGAGTTAATATTAATAAAACAATTGTAATCGTAATTACCTTGAAACTAAAACAACAAAGCTTAAAGGTGTTTAAAAATCCAGGGTCACGTGCGCCACAATTGGAAAGCTCGCTGGTTCAAATTATCTGAAAACTCTCTCCGGTATTACAAAAATCAAAAACACAAAGTGCCTCATGGCAGGATCTCGCTGGAGCAGGCTGTTCTTACAAAGGAGAATGTATTTGACGGAGATTCAAAACCGGGTGACTCTCATAGGGAGGTAAAAAAAGATCTTTAACTGAGTCGTTTTAAATCTCAGCGTTGTTATATTCTGATTATAACGTGCACGTACTACTTTGACGTCGTAATTTTCCAATGCCGCGAGCTGCTTGCGCTCAACCGGCACTTTTATCCTCTCCCATATACCACTAGAATGTCGTTGACGCAACAAGAACAGCATATTTTAATACACTGGAAATAAGCCGATTAACCTCAACAAATATGCTGAATTATACAACAACTATAGCCTGTTTTGTTCGTAAAATGTTTTGGTCTAACACTGATTCGTATAGCCTTATCCATACATTTTCAAAACGAAAGTAATTGTGGTGTGCTATCTACCGATAATTAAAAAAACTGCTGCGCTTAATAATAACGCCTAAGCACTGACCGACTCTTGAAATTGCACTTTTAGGCGGGAAAAATTACTTTAATGCCAGTTGCAAGTTAAATTGTTAGATGTTACAACGAATTTTGGTACAGATAACTTAACAATCGTCATAAATAAGATGTGATCTAATACGTAAGCAGCGATGACTCTAGTTACAAACATATAGAGTAACCTCAATTCAACGTGAAATATAATTGAAATGTGCGAATGTGTTGTCAGCTCATGTAAACTTACGCCACTGTATAATTCTCTAGTGTTGACGTAATGCTCGCGCAGAAATTCTTGTTGCGAAGATCATAATTTTGTGTCAATACATAATGTCCCCAAGATGGCATTGCTTTACTGATATATAAAGTAAACATTGTGTTGTGATGAGAGCTACTTCGCTATTTAACCGTAATGATAGTAGTGAACAATGCAAAATTGGACAATTGTGTTTAAAATGTATGTATTTGACCCGGGGTGTAACTACTGACATTTTTTAGTTTATGTGTTTTTTTGCTTATTTAAAAAGTTTAAATAATAAGCATTTAATTATAACAAGAGGCAAGCGGGCAAAATATGGCAAAACAGCAGTCGGTATAGCATGTTATTGGAAAATAAAGGTAAAAAATTAAAGAAAATTCAGGACTCGGCTCTAAAACCCAAACAACATCACAGTGAATTAAAGCCAATTATTTAAAACCTTATTAAAAGCAAGAAGCACTGCGGAGAAGAGCATGCAATGAAAACGTCCTGAAAAGTGGGGAAACAGACATAGAATAGCTCGGACAGTGTAGATCAGGCAAGGAACTTTACGGACATTGCTTGAACCCAGCGGATTAATGGATTCCACCAAATTGAAGGGGAACGTGACTATCATATACAACACAGCTCCGGTAACCCGACGATGGGCGCGAGGTGATGTGACGATTGCCCGTATGTTAACCCCCTTGGTTTTCCCATTCACCGAGATAAACATGAATCTTATCCTATCCTAAAGATTAAATAGTTTAAGTACCCACAAAACTTACGGGGAAGACGATTTTTTATCACATTGCGATTTATGTAATAACAACAAAATTTCACAAATGCAATAAATTCTTTGGTAAGTGTTGCACTTGAAACTTATTAGGGGAATTTCATTTTTGGGGTTTTTCTTCTTCCACTGTGGTCCACACTTTCCGGGCCACCCCTTCTAAAACCGACTCCCCCATCGCACGGTTCGCTTTACCGCACAATGTTCTTCGAGGATCAATGTAATTTTTTATAAACATTTATTTTTTATGTGGGTTTAGCGGCCACGTCCAATTATACCGAAACTCGATAGTTGATTGGTTTTTAGACGTGTTCTAACGACTGTCGTTTTGCCGTTTTTTCCCATTTCCCAAATTTTTATCAAAGGTCTTCTTTTCATCGTGGAAACAAAAATAAACCAAACTAAAATATACATTTTAATATAGTGTATTATTTCACTAAACTTCCATATGAAAAAAAACTTACTCACCAAAGACGATTTGGCAGTTAATCTGATGCATAAACTCAAAGATTTTGAGCGTTTTACTTACTGTTTTGCGGTTTGGTGGCGTGGGCACTTTTTGTACGAGATACTCGTAAAGCCTATTGCGTATGTTACCAGAACCCAGTGCGATTCTAAAACCAAAGGTATGCTGGTATCTATACTAGGTTAGTGGTGGGATTAATAAAGCAAAGTCTTTATAACGATTTTTATTTCGGATTTAATAGTATAAACAATAAGTAACAATGGGAAATTGTTTAATTTACAACATAAAAACTATAATTTTGTTAGCAAATGTCACACAGTATATTTTTAAATCACACCACAACAGCACGGGTAAAAGTGTTTTACTCATATTACCTAACGGTACTTCCCCTGAAAGCGGAATACAAATTGTGACTTTTTCAACACTTGTTACCAAATCAGTGAACCTTAAACCGTAAAGGACACAAGCTTCTTATTCACAGCACGTGTTCAAAATAACAACAGCATCCGGGGTGGGTTACCCAATCCAGGCTTCAACCAAAGCCGAGTTCGATATTTGGACTGAAGTCATACAAAGTGTGATCGATCGTCTCACTACTGGTTCCTGCGTGAGTAATTATAACGTCATATATTACTGACAACATTTTGTTGTAGAATTATGTTATACTTTGCATAATATTAAAGAAAACCATAAGCTACTTTGCTTCTGGCAGAATAAAGAAGGCTTTTTTAACAAAACATAATATAAAACAATAGTCAACGGGTATTGGTCATGTCCTTGTTCGAGACACTGCTTAATCCCTGTCGAATATTGATTAAAAAAAGATATAATGCCCTTATCTTGTATGACACATGATAATTGACAATTACCTATGGTAAATTCATGCTAAATCAACAGCACAAAGGAATAATTTACCATCTTCCACAACAATGTTCAACCATGATATTCGTTGTTTCCTTTTTTACAACTGTGGGTGGTCATTTTTTTGATATTTTTTTTGTGGGGTAGGTATTTAACAGAGTGCACTTTTACCAACAGTTAAATGTTTTATGTTGGTTCGGCATTTTTAATAACAATAGATCATGTTATTTTAATAGCAATAGATCATGGTATTAATCATGTTATTTTAATAACAATCATGACATTTTCCAACCTTAAATGGCAGTACCAGTAACCTATCACGATGTATCTTTCACTTTGATGTGTCAATGAATAGGTTTATATCTTTAACAATTCAGGCACCTGGGAAGCTTGTACCACAAAAGAAGCAAACCAGCATTGATGAGCCAACACTTGAGATCCGCAAACATGCAGAGACGATGGTTAAACTGGGTAACATGGCAGATAGCGGGCTAAAGAAGGAGGCCAGGATGATTGAGGGTGTGATGCATACAGATGGCTTTTCGGGTGGGTAGAGAATTACCTGTTTCATAAAAATAGAAATTATCAATATTAAAGTAGCACTAAATATTAGATCATATCTGTATTGTTCATAAAATACAAGTTTTTATCTAACAATCAAGATTTTCCAATTACAACCCTTACATTTACAGGTCAAAAATTAAATGATTAGCTATGAACATTTTTTATGCAAAAAATGATGTAAGGTTTTTTATATCTTTATGGCCTTTATCAAAAGTTAGATATACCAGCCAATAGTGTATCACACACATGAGAGTATTATTATCCTTTAACAAATAGGTTGTTTTTGAATCAATTCTGTTTAAAATTAATCTCAGCGAATTATAGGAACGATTGTTACACACAACACAGTGCTGTAGATTCGGCAACTGACTTGTGGACCTAAGTATTTAGATGGTAATTGTGGATAAATTTTTTAATGTTATTTTACCAGCTTCCAGGATACAAATGGAGCATCCACTTTCTATGGCCAGAATAAATTTCAATTTGTTTTCGATTCTTATTTTTCTTGCAGGTCTCGGCCTCCAGCAATGGATGTGGAAGAATATGGGTTTAAGTGGGAGTGAAGCAGAAATCACTGTATCAGGGTTACTTCGGGTTGGATTGCTCCACTGTTTAACTCCTGATGTAAAGTCACTTCCGTTCACTGACCTCCATTACTATGAGCTGGTTGGTTCGGTTACATTTATGTAATGTAAAATTAATTCTGTAAATCAGTGGTTCCCAACCTTTTTTAGTGTCGGGGCCAAATTTTAAATTTTAGAATACGTATGGAGCCGCATGAAAACATGAAAACACACTGCTGTAAGAAAACAGTGACGTAACAATAGCAGCCTTTTTACAACTTTCATTGCCTCTAATCTTAACTATGAAGTAAAAACTCTTTTCCCAGCCTTCAAACTAAGCAAGGGTAATTTTAGAATACTAATTTTATTTTTTTTATTATTAGAATCAGATTGTAATATTTTTAGGGGATTTTCTAAGGTCAATGAGAGCCACAAAAAGGCTAGCTGGGAGCCGCATACGGCTCTCGGAGCCGCGGTTGGGAATCACTGCTGTAAATCATTGATAATTAGAACAAATAATTTAATCACTTGTTTTCACAATTTTGTTTTTGCCAAACTATCAAAATCTCTTCCAAACTTATTATTAAAAATTAAAATTAATGCATTACTGATAATAAGTGTTTTGTTTATTTAAAGCTAACTGATGAATCGTCGTTAAAAAGTATGTCCAGCGATTTTATTCAAAATGCAAGGACACAAAGTGAAGGAGATTTAACTGTGGTATCCCAACCACAAAAACATGACAAAAGCAAGTAAGTGTTCAAAAATGTTTTTGCATATACATGATAGTAAAAAGTGTTATACATTATGAAAAGAAAGAGAAAAAACTGCAAAACTAGTTAAAACTCTTCATCATAAAAACACATGATTAGTCCGACTGATTATCTTAGTGGTTTAGTGCGACGCCTTTCAGCAGAAAGTTTATAGGTTTAAACTGTTTGCTTGCTAGTTGGTTGTGGCTTTGGTCAAGGCACTTAGTGAACATTGTGTAAACCCAGTGGGTTAATGGGTTCTACTAAATTAAAGCACTGTCTTAATCATACATAAAAACGGCAATAGCTGTGGTAACCCGATGTTGGACGCGAGGTAATCTGGCGATTACACATGTGTTAACACCCCTTGCCCTCTCCCATTTACAGGGATAAACATTAGTATTCCATTCTATATTCTATTTATCTGATTAAAAGCAAAAACTGGCAATTAATTAAAACTAATGTATCTTTAATGGTAGTGCATTAGAACATAGACTGAATGGTTGTGGAATCAAAGTAAGGTGGTATCTACTCTTGGCAGTGAATTATTGTATTAAACAAAAATTATATCAATGTCCATCTGCGACATATAGTGCAATAGCACAATCTCTAGGTAATCTGATCCTTTTAGCTGTATCAACTCGATGTAGGATTCTACTTTATTTTGTGTATATGTTAGAGTTTCATGGGATAGGTATATTAGGCAGAAGGACTGATAGTTACTTATGTCATAATATAAAAATCTTTTTATTTAGAACTTTAAAGACAGATGATTACACAGGGTTACCAAGTGACCTTCCACCAGGAAAAATCGTTAAACGTGGTATCCTATTTAAAAGAGTAAGTTAATCTGAAAAATGGTATGCTCCTATAACAATTACTCATATATAATGAAGGACACAATGTGTTTGGGCATGAAGACATTTAAAATGTTTGTAATGACTTTATTAAAATCCTTTTTTATAGCATGTCCCTATTTTCAGAAATAAATCAGGAAAATTAGCTAGTGTCTGTGTTCATAAGCTACGTTTATTGTTGTGTCATAAATAAATGTGTGGAATCATATTAAATGTAATCAATCACAACATTGCTTTCAAACCATGGACTCAAACCTCACCCCAATCTAACAACACTATTTCAGGGCCATTTCATACCCTCATGGAAATGCCGCAGTTTTGTTCTTCAAAACAACCCAGGAACTCTTTCTTACTTTGATCCATCAAAGAAAAATCCAAAAGTTCTAAACAGCCTCAGTCTTCGTGGAGCTACAGTGTTTCCAGTAGCAAAAATCGCAGCAGAAGTTGGCAAGTTATTTTATTTTTAGATTTATTGATTTGGGAACTTAGTGTGTAAAAATAAGATATTTGACATACTCCATATCAGACTTTCAGATTAGAATAGGACATTTGCATGAATTAAATTTTTAAATAATAACAAATTTAGTTATCATATGACCAATCATTAAATTATGAATACATAATTTCTCGTATAACCCACTAATCCATTGGGTTCAGGTGATATCCGTTTATTAACTTGCCAAAAGCATAACCATTTAGCTGGGGACTAATTTCAATCTAACCCTTTTGGTGAAAAGCGATGCACTAACTTACTAAGATATTAGGCGTATAAAATAAAACTGAGCATTTCAGTTGAGTTTTTAATACTGAATTGAAAACTATGTTCCACACATGTTTAAAAATGACTTAAAAAATGAGTGGTTGGTTTCTATAATTCTGTGTTAGTGCAGAACTAAAAAAAACATCCAATGCTCGATCTTTTGGCTATTTACACTAATTATTTATCTTATACCTTTAAATAAATAAAGCTTTGAACCCAATTAAACCACCAGCCTTGAAGATCGCCAACCCTCCTGACCATTTGTTCTGTGTGAAAGTGGCCTCCGGATCGTTGTATCTTATTATTGCAACCAGTGATGTTGAACGGGATGGTTGGATTCAATCTATCAAGCCGATGTGCAGAAGAAGTGCAGGGAACAAGTGTTGACATGGGATGCTGTGTGCGCAATGTGGTGACATAAAACAAAAAAACTACCGGTGTTTCATTTTTTTATTTTATTGTCGTTGTTAAACCAGGACATACCAAGGTTCCCCTAACAGATATTGGTGATGTATTAGCATGTAGAACAATATCTTGTAAATAATTGGTACAAAAACAAGAGTATAATGAGTTATTATCTTAATTATTTGCATTGTATCTTCTGGTATATTTTTAAATTGCTTTTTTTAAAAAGTGAAGATTAAAACATTTACACTCGCAATAAAAAAAATTTATTGAAATACCGAACTTATGTTAACGGCAGGTAAACATAAACAGCACTCAAAAAATGCATAGCACACTATCATGGCAGCAGAAACATAAATCGGCAGTACAAGAGGGAACATAATAAATCTTGTGAAAAATCCTTCATTCACTTTTCAAGCCTTAACACCGATTTTCTTCTAAAATAAATTCCCTGAAATTTTAAAAATGTTAAATATTTTAAATGTTAAATATATTAAAACAAACGGTAGCAAATATATATATATCTGTATTAAAAACATGTGGAATCTATTTATGTTGATTTATTTGTAAAGCAAGTTGTATATTGAAAATTGTCTTGTCTACAACAAAGTAGAGCGCACACCCAGGTTGCTATACAAAGTGAACAACCTGGTTGCTTAGTGTTGAAGCATGAAGCATATTATATAAGTAAAAATTCAAAAATATCAGTTACTTACATTTTTCACCTCAAAACATTTAGAATCTTGCAAAGCTTCATAGACAAAAGTGTTTATTGATCTATTTTTTCCTCTTTCCTTGTAAAATTCTTTTAATTGTTTATTAAGGTCTTCTCTTAACTTCTTAAAACAAGTTTGTTGGGTTAGCAACTGCGGAATTACCAAAAACTCATTTTTGTTTTCCATTTTACGGACATAACCAGATAAGGACATGTTACTTAAGAGATAGTTTGGTGATAAATATTTCTCAAAGGTTTTCCGGCACTGGTAACGTAACCCACGAAATAAAGAGGAATTGGGAAACACCCGGTTTTGGTGTTTTACAGGTAATTTTTGAAAATCTGGACTCTGGCTTCGTAAGTTGATACTTTTATCTGGAAGAAGATTCTCAAATTTTTGTTTCTTTCCTGATTGCGAACTCTGTTGATCAGAGACTCGTTTCTTTGGGGATTTTGTGACTTGGTTTATATGTAAGGAATTGAAATTTGCAGTATGGGCCACAGTGCTTCTTGTTTCTCTTTCTCTAACAGAATATCTGTTATTATTATTTTTTTTTCGTCTAGAATTGTATGCATCACATCTTTGGAGTTTTAGTTTTTTAGATTCTGTTTTATTACCAAATTTGTCATTGTAAAGTGGTGGTTTATCTTTTACATTTTGATTCGCAGATGATACTTGTGGGGACTGGGTTGTTAGATTTTCTTTATGTCTGTTCATGCTTTCAGAATATCTGATTCGTTTATTCAAACCCCCATACGAATCTCTTTTCTCTGTTCTTTGATCACATTCCATGTCACCCCTCCTGGGCGATTTCTTTTTGTGCAGCGGCACTTTCGATTTTTCACTGTTTGAAATGCTATCCATGGTTGATCTATCTTTTTCTTGATGAGCTACATTTGATTTCTCATTTTTAGAATTTAACTGTACAGGTTTGGGGTCAGAATCCATCTTTTCTACCTTGGGTGACTTTTTAAACTGGATACTTGATTGACTGATTAGAGCAGATTCATTGACAGATTTCTCCACTTTGACCGTGGTATTCGGCACTTCCTTCTCTTTTTCAATTTGCTTTTGCAACTCCAACACAGCGAGGTTGTTTACAAAATCATAGGAATTGGAACTTTCAACATTTAATTTGTTCTCCTCGGGCAATTGCAGACTAGACAAAAAAGTCTCCAATTTGCCCCCGGTAAAAGCACGGATATTTACAGGTGATTTGCAAGGCGATTTAATTGTAGATGCTTTTGCAGCTTCCCTGGAAATAAATGCCTTTGGCATTTCTTTATTTCCAACATCCTTTGATGTATCTATACTAGACAGATTTTTGTCACCAGATTCTAATCTTTTAGGACTTTTATTAACAAAAGTTTTAGGAACTATGTCACTTTTATCTTCAACATTTTGCTTGGTGCTTCTTAATGAATTTTTGGTTTGAGATTTTGTACAAGACGTTGCTACTGCATCTATTGTATTTTGGGAACTACCTGTATCATTTGATTGCATCTGTTTTTTATGTGATGAACTCTTTGAGATACCTTTTCCAGCATTTTTTAAATCACTAGATTCTGGTATTTGCGAATGATCCAAATTTTTTATTGGGTCAAAAGATGAAAGACTTTTTTTCGTGACAGGAATTTTCTCTTGCTCCTTAGATTCATCATCAGAGGAAGAACTGTCTTCTGTTGAATCTGAATCCTGGGATGAATCTGAATCCTCTTCTGAACTTGAATCTGATGATGAGCTTATATTGATCACTGAGTTGATTGGATGTGACTTTGGCTTTTCAACTGTTAAATTGATGTCCAAGTTGGGGGTTGGAATAACAGCTGGGTGATTTGGATTTTTAATTTTATTTTGGTGTTTTAAGGTTGCTTGTTTTATAACAGATGTATGTGAAGACTGTTGATTGAAATTTTGATTTGTCGGTTGATGCGATGATTGTTGCTTTCTTGATTGAAACTCTGGAGTTTTTTGTTGATTTATTAAAAGTTGGTTTGTAATTTGTTGATGTGTCATTGGTTGAATAGGAAAATGTTGATTTCTTTTTGATTGACTTGAAATTTGTTGATTATTTGTTTGATGTTTCGACAATTGAGTGTTTTCCACAACTTTTGTTTTCTCCGGTGTTTGAAATAATTGTTGATCTCCTGAGAGATATTGGGATGGAAAATTGCTTGATGACTGTAGAAGATACGATTGAAATATACTTATCATTTTCAACTTTTCTTTACTTTTAAACATAAATACGGATATGGTATTATCTTTTTTTATCGCATTCAAGGATATTGGTAACCCTAGAAATTCACATGGCATAAAAGTTAAGTTAGATAAAAATCATTTTTTTATAAAATAAACTTATTTTCAATTACCGCTAACCCTGTTCTAGAAAAAGTTGTAATATTCCATAATTTACTTACGAATCCCCCGGGCCTTAAACTCTGCTTTGTCACATGATAATTATTCACTCCAAGCAAATTGCTTTTCTCCAGCATGTTCTGTGTGATGTCAGAACTGGCGTAGTAGTACACATCTTCATTAACACGAACTGTTACAGTCACCTATGAAGAAGCCACAATTAAAGGATAGACGTTAAATATGTACAGTGTGAATCATACACAGCACAAAGCACCTGTTACTCGAATCTTGGTATGCAGAACGCAGTATTTTAAGTCGTGAAAATTTCTCAAGTTAAAGTTACTTTAATTATCTCATTCCCGAAGAAGAACAGTTTTCTCATTTCTAACAATGAACTCACAATGGCTCCAGTGGCATCTTCAAGATCCAATGCTTTGGTCATCAGAGTCCTCTTTCTCATGGAAAACACTCTTTCCCATTGCGATACAGATACGAGGTCTTCCAACTTCCTGCTTCTGGCTCTCAATCCTGTCCTAATGGTTCGGACCTCATTGTTGGAAAATGGTGGCGTGGAAGGCAGAGTTTGTGGAGAATCAGACGATTGTGGAACATGATCATTGCTTCTGTTAAACAGCCTTGGCAGCACAGTAGCAGTTTTACGCACCATCACTCCTAAACCTAACTCTGTGAACTTAAGAATAATTAGTATTAAAAAAAAAACAATTTAGGTACTGCCGTACCAGTAAATAAGTATCTTGGAAATTAAATTACAAATTGTTGTACCAATTAACTAATACAAATACAACATTTGCCATTGTCCACATAAAATTTGAAAACAGTATTACATACATAAACAGTATAATAAAATTTTAACCTAATATCAATTAAAGCACAAACCCGAGTGGTACTTTCAAACAAAACTTTAAAAAATATCTTAAAAAACAAAACAGAACAAAAATAAATATATGTTTACAAATTAAATAGGCTACATTAGGGTTAAATCAACTATAAAACACAATCATATAAAATTTGTTAAAAACTTAAAAATGTCCAATCACAGTGGCTGAAAAAGTAAGACTACGAATCAAAACGTTGCATTTAAAGTTACAATTATGGCCTTGTATTCTTAGATCTGGCAAACATGTGACATCAAAACTAGGTGTTCAACACTTTATTCACTGCATATATAAAATAAAAGTTTATAATTTGTCATTATGTGTTAGATTATTTCAAAATAAAAAAATAAAAAATCAAATAAAAAAAATATATATATATTCATGCATTGGTAGTTGGTAGATCTAATGGTACAATATTAAAGTTAAGAAGAAGGGACATTTCTTCAAATGGGATCCTTTTGGCAAAATTTACAAAATCTTCTTCATCTACAAAACCTTGTTGTTTGGAATCAGCCTGGAAAGTTTGAAATTATGATTTATAAAACGTATTTTGATCATCCTATAAATAAAATGTTTAAAGAAATTAATTAATCTACTGAGAAGCAAAAACATTTACCACGGTGTGGTTATGCCTAAATTTTTTCCTGCATATCTAATAAACCTCTAAAAAAGTTTAAGTCAATAGCTTCAATCTATTCCTCTTATGTGATGTTGACTCATCGCTGGTTTAAGTGCGGTTGACTGTTGGGTGTTTTTCTAGAAACTGGTGCATGGAGAGTATTTGAATCTAAATGTTTTTAGTCGCATTGAAATTCACTATTCCTGTTCGTTTTACATGTTCAGCTGTTTTGTATCTGTGGTAATGTAATATATTTAGTAATTTTATATTTTAAAGAATTTTCTGTGGTAATTCGGGGTATGTAGAAGTGGTTTCTCCTTTTTCTACCAGTCGCGAAATATCGGCTGTTACAGAATAATCGGTGCTAAAAATTCGGAAAACGGGTATCATGCTTATATTCTTAGGTCTGTAGAGAAATCACCTGGAAAACTATACCCAAATTTTTCCATTGCATATATAAGTCCCATTAGCTAAAACTTCCCGAAGATTTACCTCAATTGATTATTTTTTTATATAAGCGCAAATGAGACTGATCCTAGTTTCAATAATGTAAAATTTCCTATGGGATTTATGCATATTTTTAGTTTGTATTTAGATTCTGTATCTATTTATTTTGCACTTGAGTTCTTGTTTGATGAGTATAATAAAAGTGTAATTTATTATAGTTTGAATGCATATTCTATTCTGGGGGATTTCCTGTGGTAAAGTGGGTTAGTTTAATTAAAAGTGAGTTTTTCCGATTTATGTTTTACATTTTTTACCTCTGCTAAAATTTGAAACAACTATTCCATTTCACTGTGCAAATATCGGTGAAAACAACAAGAATGATGAAAATGGACCCTTTTTTACATTTTTCCAATGTTTGCCAGAATTCTCCTGAAGGTTTTTGTAAAATTAAAAGTGAAGGCGAACTATGTATATGTCTTTTAAGTTAGTCTTGATTCCTAAAAATCTGATTGGATAATCTATTTATGCCAATGATCTGAAGACCAGAAAAGATTAAAACGGGAATAAATATAAAATGTGTTCCCTTTAAATTTAAAGTAAACCCATAATAACATACTTAATGGTTTTAGAGTTAGCTTTCATTGTTATATTAACAAAATTAAGAAATTCATCTGTAGTTAGAACTATTATGTACCTTCTCGATAAAGTCTTTAGCCATTAATTGCAAATTATCTTGAGATTCTTCAGGGTAGATATGGATTAACATTCGTTGCAAGATGTTCTCATCAATTGGCTTATATTGGTTGATTAAACCATATATTACTGGAAATTTAAAGGGCTTATTTTGTTGTCAATATCCTGAAAACTTGATCATCCCTTGACAACGAATATAAATGCTGAATATCAGTCAGAATTAAAGCAGAGTAGAAGTGTTGAGAAATAAGAATTTCATTAGGCAATTGGTTTCCAAACCATTCTGGATACAGTAGGCGGTGCTTGTTATGACCAATAATAATATGACCAGCCGCTTATGACCAATGTTACGGTCCAGAATATCTACATTTTAAAGTATTCGTTTAATATGGCCAATTTTTTAAATAATATGACCAACATTTTCTCCATCTCTCTTTTAACTTTATTTTTCCCGCCACACACTTAGAACTTCACCTTTTTAACATGCATGTTTTCTGTACACAAGTATCACATGTGTGCGGTCTGTACAGCGTCGACTTCGGTCATTATGATCATTCAGATATAATGACCAAAATGGTCTGGTCCCAAGGTGGCCATATTAAGCAGCGCCTACTGTACTCAATTTCTTTTGGCAACAATATAGGATAGGATAGGATAGGATATTCATGTTTATCCCCGTGAATGGGAAAACCCCAGGGGTTATCACACGGGCAATCGTCAGATCACCTCGCGCCCATCGTCGGGTTACCGGAGCTATATGTTTAAATTGGCTCCAGAATTGGGCAATTAATGGCACAATATTTATTTTCTATTGTATTGTCTAATAACATATAAAGTCGAACAAATTATGAGCCATTTACTAGATAAGGAAGTACAAACCTGTCAACTTTATTAATATGTCAGATTGGCTGAACCATCTACAAACGTTAAGGTAGACTTGAAATGAAAGTGTCCCTTTATTTGTCCATGGTAGCTGCCTTAAAGCCTACAACAGTTAGATAGTGTGTTTTACCATATTATGCTAAGTTACGGCACACTATTCTTCAGTGATATTGGTACATTGAATAAACAACTTTATACAAAGTATTACAATTTTTTATCTTTAATTATGCAACCACAATGTGTCGATAACATGTAAGTTATTGAAAACATAATTAATGAACTTTATAGATAGCTATTCAATTGCGGTACCTCTAAATACTACAGGACCGCTTGGATAGCATGGAACGCTTGAATCGCTTACTATACTTCGTAATTACAAAAGCCATGTTATTAATGTTAGGGCCCTATTGGAAAGTTCGTTTTCTGTGCGCCGGATTTTTGCGCCAATATTTTTTAACCTAAATTTTGCGCCACGCCAGTAATACTAATTTGCGCCACCCCAAACAAAGTTGTACAATTTTTAATTAAAACTTTAAAATATAAAGCTTAAAGTGTCAAAAATACTGACATAAATGAAAGTAAGTGTAATCACGCCACGCTAGCATGATTTTTGCAGTTTTCTGCGCCAATACCCGAAAAAGTAGTCCGTGCGCCACGCCGGATATACCGGCGCATCATACGAACTTTCCAGTAGGGTGTTAGGGTTGGGATTCAAATTAGTTCTGGGGTTGAGATTAGTGTTTGGGAGAGGGTTAAAAATTACTTTCCATAGCAATCTAAGTGATCCATGCGCTCCAAGCGGTCCTGTAGTATTTAGAGGCACCCCTTCAATTGCCGCAAATTGCAAGATCCATATTAAAAAATAAATGCAGAATTTACCTGCTGAATAAACTTATCCTCAGACTTCCATATTTCACTGCTTAAAGATAAAACTCCTTTTTTATTGCATCCAAGTATCTGAAATCGGCGCCAGCATCTTTGAACCTGAATAATGGTTGAAACTATTACATAAACTGTTCACTTAGTTAGGTCTACATGTTTACGTGTAATAAGATACAAATCTATTAATAAAACTTAGTCCTGTCGTTTAAACGTGTTTGAAGGAGACCCAAAGTCCCAAATGGTAGGTTGTTTTACATCACCTCGGAAAACGGCATTCCACATGCTTCTGCGTGTTTGAATAACCATTTGGGATTGCTTGGTTTGATTTTAACAATAGCATTGTCTTCAACTGCAAATAAACTGCCGTGTGCACCCATATTATTAAAATTTAAATTAACTTTAAAGTTGCCAAGGAAACTATACATTTGCTGCAAACACCGGTGTTCACATGTTGACATAAAAGCACTTTAACCCAAGTACTGATGGTATTGTGGCATCGAATTTGGGTTCCTACTCCACCCGAAGAAAAACATTTTTCCTTTTTTTGAGGACGAAAACTGATATCTGAATCTGTTCGGTGTCGAACTTATTTTAATGACGACATTTTTTTGGAAACCAATTCGTTCTTTTTAAATTGTAAGATAGGATATTCATGTTTATTCTCGTGAATGGGAAAACCAAGGGGGTGTAGGAATCCCACACGTATTTATAATTGTGTCGCTGTGTATTTTAAGTATTAATTAGTTATGCCATGTGTCAATATTTTGTGCATGGAAAGTTGTGATTAATTTTCTGTTTTCGACAGCTTAGTCGATGAATTGTTTTCCGCAAGGTCTGTTTAACGCATGCCCAGCCTCGTATGCAAATGTGTGTCCTGTTATAATTGTTACATAAACCGTGTACAATTCCATAATATCAGAGAGAACTATCGATGAAGCCTCGCTTGGCTAAGTCGCTCTCTCGACCTTTTACCCTACTTACCTAAGCTATGCCCTTGTGTACAGCGCTTTGACTGGTTGCACGTAGCGTGAATACCCAATGAAATACCTAACCTCTGTTCACCCCTTCTCTTACCCTGGTTACCACCCGTCTAAAGTTATAGCGCTGCTACAGGGGTTTATCAACGGATAATTGTCAGATCACCTCGCTCCCATTGTCGGGTAATACCAGAGCTATTGCAATATTGTGGGCATGTCAGTAAGGATTCCTCAAAGTTTTACTTTGATTTGATAAAGTGTTCTACACCATGACCTGGGGACCGGACATGCCTTTTAACACGAAGAAAATAATATCGATCGTCAAAACATTTTTTCAGTTTGCATTATAGAAAAATGCTGTAGTAGGTGGATAAACACGAGGATGACCTTACGTTTACCAATGTCATACCAACTGTCGTTCTCCCAGCTACGGGGACACAAATAACCATCTTATCTGAGCATGTGAATACGTACATGTGTCTATGAACCTAAGCGCGCCGTGTTTGCTCAAGGTTTTTTATCGATTATTTTTCTTCTTTTCTTTCTTTGGCATTTTGACAACGTTCTCTGCATTTATTTAATATATTCGAAGAAAGTAAATGGTCAATCGACAAATTTAAAAAATAACAAGGTTTTGTTTATGCCCGATTTTGTATGATGCTCATGCGTCTCGGAATGATAAAAGTGACCCATAATCACTTTGCCGGACACAACCGACCAGCCAACGGCACGGTTTGACCAACAAATTTTGGATTCCGGTAGACGGCAGATGTTCTTTTTGACTGGCCAAAAAAACTATTCAACCTTGCGACCACAGTAAAGTTTATTTCAACTAGTAAAATTACATAGGATTCAGCCCGCTAAACCATTTAACAAACACGCTTTGTTATGTTATAAATAATTATATGTTATGACGACAAAACAAATAAAATGCTGAACACAGTGAGTTAAATTTATACACAGAATAAATTGGCTAGGGAAAACGACATGTGGAAGTAGCGTCGAGTGTGGTCTAATAATAAGAATGTTTATTTGGCCAACCTCTGTAAAAGCTCAAAATAAATTGTGCAGCTGCACAGGGCTTAGTTTCTCCCACAGACGTAAAGTATAAATGGCAGCTGTAGCATTGTGTGAATATTATTGCATTGTACCTAAAAAGGCAAAATGCAACTCCACTTTCTTCTGTGTTTTGTTGTAGCCGCCGTTTCGGCATCTCGAACTTTCAAAGGGTAAGTAAATCCTTACTTAGTGGAAGATTTGAGTTGCATTTTTGAAAGAGTAAGAATTAGGCAATTCGTCCCTAAATTTTAAGCTTTTACCACCCCTTTTGAAGGTAATAAGATTTGTTTTAAAATTAATTATAGTAGTGAATTATTCTAACAAAAATTCAAAAAGCAACATACTAATACTAAAGCTTCTACAAACTTCCTAACTACCAATCGTACTACGCAGAATAGAATTTATAAAAAATCATTTGGATAAAGTTGCCATTTTACAATTCTATGCTATACGGCGTTACTGACGGTCATGTTAGTCAGGTTGATTTAGGCCATTGCCATAAATAAATTAACCAACGGTGTTCTAAGTAAAGATAATTAATGATTAATCAATGATATTTTATAATTAAATAATAATAATTAACAATTACACCTTTATTTTAACACTTAAAAGACATTTGTTAACTATTATTTTATTCTCTTACTAATTTACGTTTTTTCTCAGGGACCAAGTGCTCCGTGTTATTCCAGTTCGTGAGGACCAGATCAAATCTCTCGAACACTTGGTCACCAAGTTCGAGGTAAGTCTATTAAAGGCGGGAAGGGATTGACTTGCTGCAACCGGAAAACTTGTTCATTTTGAACATTGTTTGGGTATAGGTCTTACCGACAAACTAAAGCAGCAACCATTTATTGCTTTGCAACCATCCCCACAAGCGCGTTCGACCCCAGGGAAAGGGGACAAATTATTTAAACTTTGATAGCCTACATAGCAATTGTTAAAAATCATCGGTAAGCCCCATTACCATGTGGTGAAAGGAAAGTAAAATTAGTAAATATGACAGCATTGCCGTAGGATTGGGTTATAATAGTATCAAGTTTTGTAGTTCCTTATTTTCGTCTTTTAATTTAGGTGTGTCCGTAAAACAATTGAGTTACTGACTGATTTTCGATGACTAATGGCTCATGTTAAAAACAATTTAGCTGGACCTTTGGACTGACATCCGTGGCGAGAATAGACCTGTGGACATCCATGTTTTAGCAAAAGACATCACGGCCTTTAAAGTTGCCCTTCGTCGATTAAGGTAACGTTTTATTTTACTTCTGGTCTACGGTGAGGCTAAACGGTGATTCACCCATAAATAAAGTGTATGATTCAGATAAATCGCT